>CM051244.1:158317611-158789479 GCA_027917425.1 Gastrophryne carolinensis | reverse complement strand
TACCTACCCCCCCACCTGCAGCCCCAGCCAGCTATACTCACCGTACCCCTCCCACCTGCAGCCCCAACCAGCTATACTCACCTACCCCCACCTGCAGCCCCAGCCAGCTTATACTCACCTACCCCCACCTGCAGCCCCAGCCAGCTATACTCACCTACCCCCACCTGCAGCCCCAGCCAGCTATACTCACCTACCCCCACCTGCAGCCCCAGCCAGCTATACTCACCTACCCCCCACCTGCAGCCCCAGCCAGCTATACTCACCTACCCCCACCTGCAGCCCCAGCCAGCTATACTCACCTACCCCCACCTGCAGCCCCAGCCAGCTATACTCACCTACCCCCCACCTGCAGCCCCAGCCAGCTATACTCACCTACCCCCCACCTGCAGCCCCAGCCAGCTATACTCACCTACCCCCACCTGCAGCCCCAGCCAGCTATACTCACCTACCCCCCACCTGCAGCCCCAGCCAGCTATACTCACCTACCCCCACCTGCAGCCCCAGCCAGCTATACTCACCTACCCCCCACCTGCAGCCCCAACCAGCTATACTCACCTACCCCCACCTGCAGCCCCAGCCAGCTATTACTCACCTACCCCCACCTGCAGCCCCCAGCAGATATACTCACCTACCCCCACCTGCAGCCCCAGCCAGCTATACTCACCTACCCCCACCTGCAGCCCCAGCCAGCTATACTCACCTACCCCCCACCTGCAGCCCCAGCCAGCTATACTCACCTACCCCACCTGCAGCCCCAGCCAGCTATACTCACCTACCCCCCACCTGCAGCCCCAGCCAGCTATACTCACCTACCCCCCACCTGCAGCCCCAACCAGCTATCTCACCTACCCCCACCTGCAGCCCCAGCCAGCTATACTCACCTACCCCCCACCTGCAGCCCCAGCCAGCTATACTCACCTACCCCCACCTGCAGCCCCAGCCAGCTATACTCACCTACCCTCACCTGCAGCCCCAGCCAGCTATACTCACCTACCCCACCTGCAGCCCAGCCAGCTTACTCACCTACCCCCACCTGCAGCCCCAGCCAGCTATACTCACCTACCCCCCACCTTGCAGCCCTGGGCAGCCATACTCCTGCCGGGTGTCATTCTCGGTATCTGTTCTTATTCTGTATGTATGGAGGCAGCACAGTGCCGCTTCTATTGTCCTGTATGCCGGGGGTCATTCTCGGTATCTGTTCTTATTTTGTATGTATGGAGGCAGCGCAGTGCCGCTTCTATTGTCCTGTATGCCGGGTGTCATTCTCGGTATCTGTTCTTATTCTGTATGTATGGAGGCAGCACAGTGCCGCTTCTCCTGTATGCCGGGTGTCATTCTCGGTATCTGTTCTTATTCTGTATGTATGGAGGCAGGCACAGTGCCGCTTCTATTGTCCTGTATGCCGGGGTCATTCTCGGTATCTGTTCTTATTCTGTATGTATGGAGGCAGCACAGTGCCGCTTCTATTGTCCTGTATGCCGGGTGTCATTCTCAGTATCTGTTCTTATTCTGTATGTATGGAGGCAGTGCGGTGCTGCTTCTCTTCTCCTGTATGCTTGGGTGTTATTCTCAGTATCTGTTCTTATTCTGTATGTATGGAGGCAGCACAGTGCTGTTTCTCCTGTCCTGTATGCCGGGTGTCATTCTCGGTATCTGTTCTTAGTCTGTATGTATGAGGCAGCACAGTGCCGCTTCTATTGTCCTGTATGCCGGGTGTCATTCTCGGTATCTGTTCTTAGTCTGTATGTATGGAGGCAGCACAGTGCCGCTTCTATTGTCCTGTATGCCGGAGGTCATTCTCGGTATCTGTTCTTATTCTGTATGTATGGAGGCAGTGCAATAACCTTCTCGGTATTTGTTCTTATGTTACACACATGGGCACTGCATGGTAGTTCTCAGTATCTGACTCTATTCAGCATGTATAGGACATGGTAGCACCCGTCTCATCTTTCTGGGTATTATTCCATACTGTGGGTATAATTCTCGGTATCTGCTCATCCTGCCTTACAAGGCAGCACAATACCTCTTTAATCTGTAAATCTCGGTATATGCACTTCTCTTTATGCTGATGATATAGACATCTGCTTTCTCTGATGTAATATCTGATGGTATCATGGATGGAGGGGTCACAGCACCTGTGTCCCTAATGGGCACGAGTTATTCTCAGTATCTGTTCCACTGATGGATGGAGCACAGCATTGATCGGTGTGTGCACATGGATGGGCTGTGTGGTCGTAACAGGATCCGGCGTGGTCAGCTGCGGTCATGGCCGGCAGCGCATTGTTCTGCACCAGTCAGCCATTGGGGTAACTGGATAGGATGTGTGCGCAGATACCGGGAATCTCCGGTGTCACTGAGCGGACACGGAGGGTGGGAGGAAGCCCTGGAATACAATGAAAGGGTTTTTGCAGGGACGGGGGGGGGGGGGGGGAGGGATGGACAGATGGAAGGGGAGAGAGGGATGAGGGATATAGGAAGAGAGGAAGGGATAGGAGGGAGGGAGCGGATGATGAGAAGGGATAGAAGAGGGATATAGACAGACGGAGGGGTAGAGAGGCGGGTGGATATGGGAAGGGGAATAGGGACATGGATAAAGGGAGAGAGGATATAGAAGGATGCATAGAGGGATATAGAAGGAGGTTTAGAGGGATATAGATGGAAGTATAGAGGGATATAGATGGAGGTATAGAGGGATATAGATGGAGGTATAGAGGGATATAGAAGGAGGTATAGAGGGATATAGATGGAGGTATAGAGGGATATAGAAGGAGGTATAGAGGGATATAGAAGGAGGTATAGAGGGATATGAAAGGAGGTATAGAAGGGATATAGAAGGAGGTATAGAGGGATATAGAAGGAGATATAAGGGGATATAGAAGGAGGTATAGAGGGATATAGATGGAAGTATAGAGGGATTTAGAAGAAGGTATAGAGGGATATGGAAGGAGGTATAGAGGGATATAGAAGGAGGTATAGAGGGATATAGATGGAGGTATAGAGGGATATAGAAGGAGGTATAGAGGGATATAGAATGAGGTATAGAGGGATATGAAAGGAGGTATAGAGGGATATAGAAGGAGGTATAGAGGGATATAGAAGGAGATATAAGGGGATATAGAAGGAGGTATAGAGGGATATAGAAGGAGGTATAGAGGGATATAGATGGAGGTATAGAGGGATACAGATGGAGGTATAGAGGGATATGGAAGGAGGTATAGAGGGATATAGAAGGAGATATAAGGGGATATAGAAGGAGGTATAGAGGGATATAGATGGAGGTATAGAGGGATATAGATGGAGGTATAGAGGGATATAGATGGAGGTATAGAGGGATATGGACGGAGGTAAAGAGGGATTTAGAAGGGATATAGATGGAAGTATAGAGGGATTTAGAAGAAGGTATAGAGGGATATGGAAGGAGGTATAGAGGGATATAGAAGGAGGTATAGAGGGATATAGATGGAGGTATAGAGGGATATAGAAGGAGGTATAGAGGGATATAGAAGGAGGTATAGAGGGATATGAAAGGAGGTATAGAGGGATATAGAAGGAAGTATAGAGGGATATAGAAGGAGGTATAGAGGGATATAGAAGGAGATATAAGGGGATATAGAAGGAGGTATAGAGGGATATAGAAGGAGGTATAGAGGGATATAGATGGAGGTATAGAGGGATATAGATGGAGGTATAGAGGGATATGGAAGGAGGTATAGAGGGATATAGAAGGAGATATAAGGGGATATAGAAGGAGGTATAGAGGGATATAGAAGGAGGTATAGAGGGATATAGATGGAGGTATAGAGGGATATAGATGGAGGTATAGAGGGATATGGACGGAGGTAAAGAGGGATTTAGAAGGGATATAGATGGAAGTATAGAGGGATTTAGAAGAAGGTATAGAGGGATATGGAAGGAGGTATAGAGGGATATAGAAGGAGGTATAGAGGGATATAGATGGAGGTATAGAGGGATATAGAAGGAGGTATAGAGGGATATAGAAGGAGGTATAGAGGGATATGAAAGGAGGTATAGAGGGATATAGAAGGAAGTATAGAGGGATATAGAAGGAGGTATAGAGGGATATAGAAGGAGATATAAGGGGATATAGAAGGAGGTATAGAGGGATATAGAAGGAGGTATAGAGGGATATAGATGGAGGTATAGAGGGATATAGATGGAGGTATAGAGGGATATGGAAGGAGGTATAGAGGGATATAGAAGGAGATATAAGGGGATATAGAAGGAGGTATAGAGGGATATAGAAGGAGGTATAGAGGGATATAGATGGAGGTATAGAGGGATATAGATGGAGGTATAGAGGGATATGGACGGAGGTAAAGAGGGATTTAGAAGGAGGTATAGAGGGATATAGAAGGAGGTATAGAGGGATATATAAGGAGATATAGGGAGATATAGAAGAAAGTATGGGGGGATATGGAAGGAGGTATAGAGGGATATAGAAGGAGATATAGAGGAATATAGAAGGCAGTATAGAGGGATATAGATGGAAGTATAGAAGGATATAGAAGAAAATATAGAGGGATATGGAAGAAGGTATAGAGGGATATAGAAGGAGGTTTTGAGGGATAAAGAAGGAGATATAGAGGGATATAGAAGGAAGAATAGAGGGATATAGAAGGAAGTATAGAGGGATATAGATGACAGTATAGAGGGATATGGAAGAAGTTATAGAGGTATATAGAAGGAGGTATAGAGGGATATATAAAGAGATAAAGAGGGATATAAAAGAAAGTATAGGGGGATATAAAAGAAGGTATAGAGGGATATAGAAGGAGGTTTAGAGGGATATAGAAGGATGCATAGAGAGATATAGAAGGAGGTATAGAGGGATATAGAAGGAGGTATAGAGGGATATAGAAGGAGGTATAGAGGGATATAGAAGGAAGTATAGAGGGATATAGAAGGAAGTATAGAGGGATATAGAAGGAAGTATAGAGGGATATAGAAGGAGGTATAGAGGGATATAGAAGGAGGTATAGCGGGATATAGAAGAATGTATAGATGGGATGTATATATGGAAGAAGGTAGAGGGGGTATGGAGGGAGGGAAGTAGTATTTAAATAGATAAATAGGGGATGGAGAGAAGGGATAGGAAAGGGAAATAGAGAGATGGAAGGAGAGAAAGGGCTGGATATTGGAAGGGATACAGGATATGGATGGAGATAGAGAAGGACATGGAAGGAGGTAGAAAGGGATATGGGTGGATGGAGGTAGAGGAGCATATGGATGGATGGAGGTAAGATGTATAGAGACAGGTGAATGGGGGGTGGAGAGAAGGGATAGAAGAGGGCTACAGACAGACAGAGGAGGAGAGAGGGGGGTTGGATATAGGAAGAGGAATAGGGACTGAAAGGAGGTAGAGAGGGAAAGAGATGGAAGGAAGGATCTGAACTGATGAAGGAGGGGGGTGGGTAGGAGACGGCTATAGACGGATGGAGGAGAGAGGAGGAGATATGAGATGAAGGAGGAAAAGATATTTGAACAGATGAAAGAGGGGATGAGAGGAGGGATGGCTATAGACAGTTGGGGTGTATTTAGGAAGTGGTGGGAGTAGAGGGATACAGATAGAGGAAATAAGGATATGGATGGAGGCAGGGAAGAAGTATGTCACTATAAGAGGGAAGAAGGTAGATAGAAGGGAGGGATGTGAATAGAGCGAAGAGGGGTGTAAGTGTAGGAGAGAGGGATGTGGATGAAGGGGAGAAGGCTGTAGATGAAAAGAGGGGTGTGGATTGAGGGAAGGTGGGTGTGAATGAAGAACGAGGGGTGCGGATGGAGGTGAGAGGGGTGTCGATGAAGAGAGTGGAATGTGGATGTAGAAAGAGGGGTGCGGATGGAGGTGGGAGGGGTGTCGATGAAGAGAGTGGAATGTGTAGATGGACGTGTGTCGATGAAAGTAGAAGTATATGGATGAGAGAGAGGGCTGTAAATGAAGAAGAGATGGGTGTGGATAAAGAAAGAGGGGTGTGAATGGAGGGATATAAATGAGGGGGACATGTGAAAAGAGGGGAGAGGGGTGTAGATTAAGAGAGAGAGATGCAGATGGATTGGAGAAGAGTGTAGATAAAGAGAGAGGAGTGCGCATGGAGGGGGAGGGTTGTGAATGAAGAGAGAACAAAGGATGAGAATGGAGACGGGAGGGAGGTAAATAACGAGAAAGGGTTGTGGATGGATAGCAGAGGGGTAGAGGAAAGAGGGGTGTAAATAAAGAGAGGTGTGTGCATGGAGGGGGAGGAATGTTGCAGATGAAGGAGAGAGGGTTGTAGTTAAAGAGCATGGAATGCAGATGGAGGAGGGGTGTAGTTGAAGAGAGAAGTATGCAGAAAGAGGGGAGAGGGTGTAGATGAAGAGAGGGGGGGAGCAGATGGAGGACAGATGGGTGTAGATGAAGAGAGAGGGATGCAGATAGAGGGGTGTCGATGAAGAAAGAGGGATGTAGATAGAGGGGTGTAGATAAAGGGGTGTAGATAGAGAGGGATGCAGATGGAGGGATGTAGATAGAGAGGGATGCAGATAGAGGGGTGTAGATAGAGAGGGATGCAGATAGAGGGGTGTAGATAGAGAGGGATGCAGATGGAGGGATGCAGATAGAGGGGTGTAGATAGAGAGGGATGCAGATAGAGGGATGTAGATAGAGGGGTGTAGATAGAGAGGGATGCAGATGGAGGGATGCAGATAGAGGGGTGTAGATAGAGAGGGATGCAGATAGAGGGGTGTAGATAGAGGGGTGTAGATAGAGAGGGATGCAGATGGAGGGATGTAGATAGAGAGGGATGCAGATAGAGGGATGTAGATAGAGAGGGATGCAGATGGAGGGATGCAGATAGAGGGGTGTAGATAGAGAGGGATGCAGATAGAGGGGTGTAGATAGAGAGGGGTCAGGATAAGGATAGCAGGTGGGGGAGTGCTTAGCAGTGGCAGGATAGATATCCGCAGTCATGGCGGGGGGGGGGCGCATGGTCCTGGAGAAGGAGGGGGGGATGCGCAGTCACTCCAGGCGAAGGAATAATGGCGGAGCGCGCCCCTCCCGCGCTGAGCCGCATTCCCTCGGCACTGGCCGCCATCATCCGAGCGGCGGGAAGCCGGATTTTCCCTCACTTACTATTATTAAATATTGAGAGGCAACGCTCAGCCGCCGATGCTGCGCATTTGCTTGGCGCTGTGTGGGGGCGCGCTGCACCGCGGGGCTCATTTACATAAAGAGTAATCTCTTCCCACACGCAGGACAAAAGAAACAGCGCGCTTCGTCAGGAGACGAGAGATTCCCGGTGATGCGGCCCGGCTCCAAATTTAGGCACAGGCGCCACCACTTAAAGCGGACCTTCACCCTGAATAAGAGCCTATCTTATATGTTTCCCACACCCTGTACATACAGATTGTCCACATTAATCCGGACCCTCACCCTGAATAAGAGTCTATCTTATATGTTTCCCCCCATACATACAGATTGCCCACATTAATCCGGACCTTCACCCTGAATAAGAGCCTATCTTATATGTTTCCCACACCCTGTACATACAGATTGTCCACATTAATCCGGACCCTCACCCTGAATAAGAGTCTATCTTATATGTTTCCCCCCCATACATACAGATTGCCCACATTAATCCGGACCTTCACCCTGAATAAGAGCCTATCTTATATGTTTCCCACACCCTGTACATACAGATTGTCCACATTAATCCGGACCCTCACCCTGAATAAGAGTCTATCTTATATGTTTCCCCCCCATACATACAGATTGCCCACATTAATCCGGACCTTCACCCTGAATAAGAGCCTATCTTATATGTTTCCCACACCCTGTACATACAGATTGCTCACATTAATCCGGACCTTCACCCTGAATAAGAGTCTATCTTATATGTTTCCCCCCTGTACATACAGATTGCCCACATTAATCCGGACCCTCACCCTGAATAAGAGCCTATCTTGTATGTTTCCCACACCCTGTACATACAGATTGCTCACATTAATCCGGACCTTCACCCTGAATAAGAGCCTATCTTATATGTTTCCCACACCCTGTACATACAGATTGTCCACATTAATCCGGACCCTCACCCTGAATAAGAGTCTATCTTATATGTTTCCCCCCATACATACAGATTGCCCACATTAATCCGGACCTTCACCCTGAATAAGAGCCTATCTTATATGTTTCCCACACCCTGTACATACAGATTGCTCACATTAATCCGGACCTTCACCCTGAATAAGAGTCTATCTTATATGTTTCCCCCCTGTACATACAGATTGCCCACATTAATCCGGACCCTCACCCTGAATAAGAGCCTATCTTGTATGTTTCCCACACCCTGTACATACAGATTGCTCACATTAATCCGGACCTTCACCCTGAATAAGAGTCTATCTTATATGTTTCCCACACCCTGTACATACAGATTGCTCACATTAATCCGGACCTTCACCCTGAATAAGAGTCTATCTTATATGTTTCCCCCCCATACATACAGATTGCCCACATTAATCCGGACCTTCACCCTGAATAAGAGCCTATCTTATATGTTTCCCACACCCTGTACATACAGATTGCTAACATTAATCCGGACCTTCACCCTGAATAAGAGTCTATCTTATATGTTTCCCCCCTGTACATACAGATTGCCCACATTAATCCGGACCCTCACCCTGAATAAGAGCCTATCTTGTATGTTTCCCACACCCTGTACATACAGATTGCTCACATTAATCCGGACCTTCACCCTGAATAAGAGTCTATCTTATATGTTTCCCACACCCTGTACATACAGATTGCCCACATTAATCCGGACCCTCACCCTGAATAAGAGCCTATCTTGTATGTTTCTCACACCCTGTACATACAGATTGCTCACATTAATCCAGACCTTCACCCTGAATAAGAGCCTATCTTATATGTTTCCCACACCCTGTACATACAGATTGCTCACATTAATCCGGACCTTCACCCTGAATAAGAGTCTATCTTGTATGTTTCCCACACCCTGTACATACAGATTGTCCACATTAATCCGGACCCTCACCCTGAATAAGAGTCTATCTTATATGTTTCCCCCCCATACATACAGATTGCCCACATTAATCCGGACCTTCACCCTGAATAAGAGCCTATCTTATATGTTTCCCACACCCTGTACATACAGATTGCTCACATTAATCCGGACCTTCACCCTGAATAAGAGTCTATCTTATATGTTTCCCCCCTGTACATACAGATTGTCCACATTAATCCGGACCCTCACCCTGAATAAGAGTCTATCTTATATGTTTCCCCCCCATACATACAGATTGCCCACATTAATCCGGACCTTCACCCTGAATAAGAGCCTATCTTGTATGTTTCCCACACCCTGTACATACAGATTGCTCACATTAATCCGGGCCTTCACCCTGAATAAGAGTCTATCTTATATGTTTCCCACACCCTGTACATACAGATTGCTCACATTAATCCGGACCTTCACCCTGAATAAGAGTCTATCTTATATGTTTCCCCCCCTGTACATACAGATTGCTCACATTAAAAATCATCCTACCTGCATCTACTGCATGTTATAAACATCCAAACAGAAAGTGTCTTCTGACTGTGTCGCTCTGCATTCTGGGATTGCTGACCTTTTCCTGACCCCAGCTCTGCTCTGTCTGTGCAAAGCACAGCTATAACCCGCCCCTGCACTTTATCCCGCTCTCTTCTCCTCAGTATGTGATGCTTCTGAGGCAAGATGGCAGCGCCCGAATGCTATAGTCCTGAACAGAGTTGCAGCCCAGTGTGGGAAAGACTAAGTAGTAAGTGACTAAAAAAATAGGTTTGGGCTTTTCATTGAATCATGCTGAAGGTCCGCTTTAAAGGCGCTGAGAGGGAGGAGCGGTCCATTATACTCCCCGACTGACCCCCTTCCCCCCATTACGGTGGCTGCTTCTCCCATTAGGTATAACATCCAGGACTTGGAGCGTATTACTTTTGTCAGCAGTCAGGATCAGCAGCATTAAAGTGGAGCAAAACCCAAGATTTTGACCATCCCAGGTCTTCCCCGATTCGGGATGCCCCGCTGTGCGCCCCCGTAACGCTTCCAGGTCTTATGGCGCACGCGTGTGTTCTCGTCCAATCAATACGCTCGGCAACAGGGCGAGCTGAGCGGCCGCACCCCTCCGACAGGGGGCCATTCACAAATGCCTGGTGCGCACCCTGCTAATAGTAACGCTGATGGCGCTCGTGGCGACTTCGGTGGTTTCACACAATGGGGCGAAGGAATCAGGCTGACCATAGGTTTAGGTCCTAACATCGAATTAAAGCGGAATAAAACGCACCAATAAAAGATTCCAGGGCCCGCCACTGCCTTTTCCCCGGGGCATCCCAATTTGGTGGCCCTGGTTTTGGTCCACGTTTAATGATGGGGTAAGTGAAGGTCATGGGGTCAATACTCAACCCCCTGCTCCTGCCTCTTGGACCAGCTTACAGCCTCCTGAAAATTAAAGTGGACCAAAACCCAGGAATGTGGTCCTTTCCCCCGGCCCCCCCGATCGGAGATCCCCCGCTGTGTGAAACCCCCCCGATCGCCTCTTCCTGGTCCTACGGCGCATGTGCGGCCGCTCGTCCAATCAGCGCGCTCAGAGCCGCTGACGTCATGTCGTCTAAGGCCAGCGGCTCCGAGCGCTCCGGCGGCTGCATCTCCCGCCTCCCTCTAACAGGAAGCATCGGCCATTCACTAATACACGCGCCCGGCTACAGGGAGAGCACGGAGGCTCACACAGGAAAGAAGGGGAGTTTTTAGTCAACCTGGGGGGGCATCCCGATTCTGGATGAGTGAGTGTGCCTGGCCTGGTGCCCTGGGGATGCCTGGTATACTCACTACACCAGCTAACACACAGAGCATGCTCAGCCTCTAGTGGTCAGTGTGTGTATTACATCCTCCATCACACTGACCACTAGAGGGAGCACTGCCATCATGAGCTACTTCTGCTTAGTGTATTGTATGGATGCACTCCCTCTAGTGGTCAGTGTGTGTATTACATCCTCCATCACACTGCACACTGACCACTAGAGGGAGCACTGCCATCATGAGCTACTTCTGCTTAGTGTATTGTATGGATGCACTCCCTCTAGTGGTCAGTGTGTGTATTACACCTGATATAATGCCATTGCTTACTGTATTGTAGGGATGTGCTCCCTCTAATGGTCAGTGTGTGGTATTCAATCCGCTATCATGAGATTGCTTTGTGTATTGTAGGGACACGGTCCTTTTAGTGGTCAGTGTGTGGCATTACACTCCCCGTCACACTGCACACTGACCACTAGAGGGAGTGCGCTGCTATCATGAGCTCCCTCTTCTACTTACTGTATTGTATGGATGTGCTCCCTCTAGTGGTCAGTGTGTGGTATATCCCCCGCTATCGTGCGATTGCTTCGTGTATTGTAGGGACACGGTCCTTCTAGTGGTCAGTGTGTGGCATTACACTCCCCGTCACACTGACCACTAGAGGGAGCACTGCCATCATGAGCTCCTTCTGCTTAGTGTGATGTAGGAGTGTGCTCCCTCTAGTGGTCAGTGTGCAGTGTGACGGGGAGTGTAATGCCACACACTGACCACTAGAGGGAGTGCGCTGCTATCATGAGCTCCCTCTTCTACTTACTGTATTGTAGGGATGTGCTCCCTCTAGTGGTCAGTGTGTGATATTACACCTGATATAATGCCATTGCTTAGTGTATTGTAGGGGCACACTCCCTCTAGTGGTCAGTGTGTGGCATTACACTCCCCGTCACACTGCACACTGACCACTAGAGGGAGCACTGCCATCATGATCTCCTTCTGCTAAGTGTATTGTAGGGATGTGCTCCCTCTAGTGGTCAGTGTGTGGTATTCAATCCGCTATCATGCGATTGCTTAGTGTAATGTAGGAGTGTGCTCCCTATAGTGTTCAATGTGTGGCGTGCTACTGCACACTGGGCACTAGAGGGAGCCCTGCCATCATTAGCTCTTTCTGCTTACTGTATTGTAGGGATGTGCTCCCTCTAGTGGTCAGTGTGTGGTATTCAATACGTTATTATGCGATTGCTTTGTGTATTGTAGGGACACGCTCATTTTAGTGGTCAGTGTGTGGCATTACACTCCCCGTCACACTGCACACTGACTAGACTAGACTAGACTGACTAGAGGGAGCACTGCCATCATGAGCTCCTTCTGCTTAGTGTGATGTAGGGATGTGCTCCCTCTAGTGGTCAGTGTGTGATATTCAATCTGCTATCATGCGATTGCTTCGTGTATTGTAGGGACACGCTCCCTCTAGTGGTCAGTGTGTGGCATTACACTCCCCGTCACACTGCACACTGACCACTAGAGGGAGCACTGCCATCATGAGCTCCCTCTGCTTAGTGTGATGTAGGAGCGCTCCCTCTAGTGGTCAGTGTGTGATATTACACTTGATATAATGCCATTGCTTCGTGTATTGTAGGGACACGCTCCTTTTAGTGGTCAGTGTGTGGCATTACACTCCCCGTCACACTGCACACTGGGCACTAGAGGGAGCACACTGCCATCATTAGCTCTTTCTGCTTAATGTATTGTAGGGACACGCTCCCTCTAGTGGTCAGTGTGTGGCATTACACTCCCCGTCACACTGCACACTGGGCACTAGAGGGAGCACACTGCCATCATTAGCTCTTTCTGCTTAATGTATTGTAGGGACACGCTCCCTCTAGTGGTCAGTGTGTGGCATTACACTCCCCGTCACATTGTACAGACAATAAGCAGAATGAAATGTCAGATTGTTCCTCAGACAGGGAAGGGGAGGAGGGTCGGATACGTCCGCATATGAAGCATTTATCACCCGCCATGATCCACATGAGAGAGACGCACATAATGAGCTTTCTGGCGGCGGCGCTAATTATTTAGAGACCTGGCGAGCTCAGCGCCAACTGCGGCCAAACTGTGAAAAGGCTCCGTTACCAAAACCAATAGGATCCACAGCCACGCCTACCCAGCCGCCAGCTGCTCGCTTACAGGACAACTCCGCACTAAACATAAGGCAGAGCCCATCTCTGCACAGCCCGGACATCAGGCGGGGACCCAACATGGCCAAATGTAAATGGACGCCCGGCGCCCACTGGGATTATAATAGAATGAATGAAGAAAGCAAGAAAGAAAGAGAAGGAATGGCAGAAAGAACAGATGAAAGAAAGGAAAAACTAAGAAAAGAATAGAAGGACTTGCAAGAACAATAGAATGAAAGAAGAAAGAAAGAAAGAAAGAAAGAAAGAAAATGGCAAAAAGAACAGATGAAAGGAAGAACAAAGAAATAAATAGAATGAAAAAAACAAAGAATAGAAGGATTGGCAAAAACAACAGAATGAAAGAAAAAAGAAAAAAAAGGAATGGCAGAAAGAACAGATGAAAGAAAGGAAAAACTAGGAAAAGAATAGAAGGAAAGAAACAGAGAATAGAAGGACTGGAAAAAAACAACTAAATGAAAGAAAGAAAGAGAAGGAATGGCAGAAAGAACAGATGAAAGAAAGGAAAAACTAAGAAAAGAATAGAAGGACTTGCAAGAACAATAGAATGAAAGAAGAAAGAAAGAGAGAGAAAGAAAGAAAGAGAGAAAGAAAGAAAGAAAGAAAGAGAAAATGGCAGAAAAAACAGATGAAAGGAAGAACAAAGAAATAAATAGAATGAAAAAACAAATAGAAGGATTGGCAAAAACAATAGAATGAAAGAAAAAAGAAAGGAATGGCAGAAATAACAAAAGAAAGGAAGAACTGAGAAAATAATAGAAGAAAAGAAACAAAGAATAGAAGGACTGGCAAAAACAACAGAATGAAAGAAGAAAGAAAGAAAAGGAATGGCAAAAAGAGCAGATGAAAGAAAGGAAAAACTAAGAAAAGAATAGAAGGAAAGAAACAGAGAATAGAAGGACTGGAAAAAAACAACTAAATGAAAGAAAGAAAGAGAAGGAATGGCAGAAATAACAGATGAAACAAAGGAAAAACAAAGTAAAGAATAGAAGGGCTTGCAAGAACAATAGAATGAAAGAAAAAAGAAAGAAAGAAAGAGAATGGCAAAAAGAACAGATGAAAGGAAGAACAAAGAAATAAATTGAATGAAAAAAACAAAGAATAGAAGGATTGGCAAAAACAATAGAATGAAAGAAAAAAGAAAGGAATGGCAGAAATAACAAAAGAAAGAAAGGAAGAACTGAGAAAATAATAGAAGGAAAGAAACAAAGAATAGAAGGACTGGCAAAAACAACAGAATGAAAGAAAAAAGAAAGAAAAGGAATGGCAGAAAGAACAGAACGAAAGGAAAGACGAAGAAAAGAATATAAAGTATGAAACAAAGGATAGAAGGGCTGACAGAACAGATGAAAGAAATAAAGAAAAGGGTAGAAGGAAAGAAACAAAGAATAGAAAGACTAGCAAAATCAATAGAATGAAAAAAAGGAAGAAAGAAAAAGAATGCCAGAAAGGACAGATGATAGAAAGGAAAAACAAAGAAAAGAATAAAAGGACTGGCAAAAACAATACAATGAAAGAAGAAAGAAAGAAAAGGAATGGCAGAAGAACAGAAAGAAAGGATAAACGAAGAAAAGAATATAAGGTATGAAACAAAGAATAGTAAGACTGACATAAATAAAAATAGGAAAGTAAAAAGAATGAAACGCAGAAAAAAAAACTAATGGCAGAAACGAAAAACGAAGAAAAGAATCGAATGAAAGAAACAAAGAATAGAAGGACTGTCGAAAACAATAGAAAGAAAGATAAGGAATGGCAGAAAGAACAGATGAAAGAAAGAAAGAAAGAACGCAGAAAAAAATAGAAGGAAAGAAACAAAGAATAGAGTATCACTAGATGGGATCATCACTATATAAGTTGCCAACTCTCGTGCCAGTCACATGACATGCCATCGGCCAATGGGGTTTGCTGGCAGGACACATAGCTGTGTTTGGCCGTGTAGCAGTGGTGATGCGCCAAGGACATCGCAAGAGGCGGAGCTTTCCGGTTTCCAAGCAACCCGCGTTTCTACGGCGACGGGCGCTAATTAACGCCGCAAAGACGTCGCCATATATTAATCAGCCTCTGTGTAACAACAATAACGCCATCAAAGAGAGGAGAGGGGGCTATAAAAAGGAAAGAAAAGAAAGGAATGTAGGAAAGAAAAAGGAAAGAGGGAATGTAAGAAAAGAAAAAGAGCAAAGAAAGAGTAAGAGGAAGACAAGAAGGAAGGAATGTTAGGAAGAAAGAAAAAGGAAAAGAAGGGCTAAGGAAAAAACTAAAGAAAAAGGAAGGACAAAAGAGAAAATAGGAAGAAATGAAAGATGGATAAGGAAATGTGAAAGAGAGCGCGATGGAGGGAGAAAATGTGAGAAAAGAAACAGAGGAAAGAAAGGAAGGAAAGTGAATGAAAAGAAGGAAGGAATGTAAGAAAGAAAAAAAAAGGAAAAGAAGGAATAAGGCAGAAAAGGGGGACAAAAAGAAAGAACGAAAGAAAGAAAAGGATGGGCAGAAAACAAGAGAAAAAGGAAGGAATTATGGATAAGGAAATGTGAAAGAAAGAGAGTGAGATGGAGGGCGAAAATGTGAGAAAACACACAGAGGAAGGAAAGGAAGGAAAGAGAAAGAAAAGAAGTAAGGAATGTAAGAAAGAAAGAAAGGGGAAAAAGGGGGGTAAGGAAGAAAAGAGAGGCCCAAAGATAGAACGAAAGAAAAGGACAAAATATAAAAAAGAAGGAAAGAAAGAAAGATGAGATGGATAAGAAAATGTGAAAGAAAGAGAGTGAGATGGAGGGAATCTGAGAAAACAAACAGAAGAAAAAAAGGAGCGATAAGGAAGGGAAGAGGAAGGAAGGAAGAAGGCCAGAAAAGGAAAGAAAAGCAGCTCAGAAAGAAGGAAAAATAAAAGGAAGGAAAAAGAAAAAAAAAAGGAATACAAGAAAGAGGAAAAGAGAAAGTAAAAAAGAAAGATAAAAGAAATAATAAGAATTAGAATAATAAGATAATAAAATAATAAGAATAAGAATAAGAATAATAAGATAATAAAATAATAATAAGAATAATAAGATAATAATAAAATAATAAGAATAAGAATAATAAGATAATAAAATAATAAGAATAAGAATAATAAGATAATAATAAAATA
Source organism: Gastrophryne carolinensis (assembly GCA_027917425.1). NCBI lineage: Eukaryota > Metazoa > Chordata > Amphibia > Anura > Microhylidae > Gastrophryne > Gastrophryne carolinensis. Next base: position 158,773,328 of record CM051244.1, on the reverse strand, counting down.
ATAATAATAAGAAGAAGAATAAGATAATAATAAAATAATAATAATAATAAGAAGAATAATAATAAGATAATAATAAAATAATAATAATAAGAAGAAGAATAAGATAATAATAAAATAATAATTATAAGAATAATAATAAGAATAAGATAATAATAAAATAATAATAAGAATAAGAATAATAAGATAATAATAACATAATAATAAGAATAAGAATAATAAGATAATAAAATAATAATAAGAAGAATAAGAATAATAATAATAAGATAATAATATAATAATAATAATAATAATAATAATAATAATAATAAGATAATAATAAAATATTAATAATAATAATAAGATAATAATAAAATAATAATAAGAATAAGAATAATAAGATAATAATAAAATAATAATAAGAATAAGAATAATAAGATAATAATAAAATAATAAGAATAATAAGAATAATAAGATAATAATAAAATAAGAATAAGAATAAGAATAATAAGATAAAAATAAAATAATAATAAGAATAAGAATCATAAGATAATAAAATAATAATAATAAGAATAAGAATAAGAATAATAAGATAATAGTAAAATAATAATAATAATAAGAATAAGAATAATAAGATAATAATAAAATAATAATAATAAGATAATAATAAAATAATAATAAGAATAAGAATAATAAGATAATAATAAGAAGAAGAAGAAGAAGGAAATGGAAAGAAAAAAAGAAAAGCGTAAGGAAGGACTGAAAAAGAAAAGAGGAAAAATGTGAAAGAGAGAGGTGTAGGGATTGTGAGAAAAGGAGAGAAGCTCAGAAAGTAAGAAAAAAGAAGGAAAAATAAAAGAAGGAAGGAATAAATGAAAGAAAAAAAAGTAAGGAAGGACGTGAAAAGGGAATAAAGAAAGGAGGGAAATGAAAGAAAGAAAGAAAGAATGAAAGAGAAAAGTTTGCTTTGCTGCTCTGAGTTCTCCTTTAAGTTGTAGATGAGTTTGGTAATTAGCCGGTGTCTCTTTAATTGCAGTGCAGTGGCACCTCCAGCTCGCTGACAGAGTAATAGCAGAGCGCCGCCCGCTGCGCCTGAATCACACACATCACCCCGCCCACCCAGCTCCTGATAGAGACATGTGTGCAGGATCGGACTGGCCCACTGCGGAATCCCCCGTGGGTCCCGGAACGTAGTCAGCCTGGACACATGATGCTAACAGCTCCGGTCTGTGGAGCATTAATCCGGACCTTCACCCTGAATAAGAGTCTATCTTATATGTCCCCCCCCCCCTCTACATACAGATTGCCCACATTAATCCGGACCCTCACCCTGAATAAGAGCCTATCTTGTATGTTTCCCACACCCTCTAAATACAGATTGCCCACATTAATCCGGACCTTCACACTGAATAAGAGCCTATCTTATATGTTTCCCACACCCTGTACATACAGATTGCCCACATTAATCCGGACCTTCACCCTGAATAAGAGTCTATCTTATATGTCCCCCCCCCCTACATACAGATTGCCCACATTAATCCGGACCCTCACCCTGAATAAGAGCCTATCTTGTATGTTTCCCACACCCTCTACATACAGATTGCCCACATTAATCCGGACCTTCACCCTGAATAAGAGCCTATCTTATATGTTTCCCACACCCTGTACATACAGATTGCCCACATTAATCCGGACCTTCACCCTGAATAAGAGCCTATCTTATATGTTTTCCCCCCTGTACATACAGATTGCCCACATTAATCCGGACCTTCACCCTGAATAAGAGCCTATCTTATATGTTTCCCACACCCTGTACATACAGATTGCCCACATTAATAATCATCCTACCTGCATCTACTGCATGTTATGAGCCTTTAAACATCCAAGATGGTGGCTCATGGAGCATCAGGCAGCCTGCAAACAGGAAGTGTCTTCTGATTGTGCTGCTCTGCATTCTGGGATTGCTGACCTTTTCCTGACCCCAGTTCTGCTCTGTCTGAGCAAAGCACAGCTATAACCCGCCCCCTGCACTTTATCCCGCTCTCCTCTCCTCAGTATGTGATACTTCTGATGGCGGCACCCGTATCCTAAAGTCCTGAACAGAGTTGCAGCCCAGTGGGGGAAAGAATAATAAGGAAGTGACAAAAAACTTAAAATATATTAATTTTAGATGCTGGGGAATCATTTTTATAAGGGTTTGGGCTTTTCAATAAATCATGGTGAAGGACCAGGTTAAGGAACGCAGGGAGCATAGTGAGTGGGTAAGGAACTGATCATGTGACAGGAGGGTGGCAGGTCATGTGACAGGAGGGTGGCAGGTCATGTGACGGGAGGGTGGCAGGTCATGTGACGGGAGGGTGACAGGTCATGTGACGGGAGGGTGGCAGGTCATGAGACGGGAGGGTGGCAGGTCATGTGACGGGAGGGTGGCAAGTCATGTGACGGTTGGGTGGCAGGTCAGGTGACGGGAGGGTGGCAGGACATGTGACGGGAGGGTGGCAGGTCATGTGACGGGAGGGTGGCAGGTCATGTGACGGGAGGGTGGCAGGTCATGTGACGGGAGTGTGGGAGGTCATGTGATGGGAGGGTGGCAGGTCATGTGACGGGAGGGTGGCAGGTTCCAACCCCTGTCCTGGGACCAACACCCTGCAATCTATAAGATTCCCAGGCCGATCCCTCCCCCCCCACTTTGAGTGCTCTTGAGCAAGGCCACCGTGGATAGGCATACTTCCCAACTTGGAAAAGAGGGACAATTGTTAAATTAGGCCACGCCCCTCATTGATTGATGGACAGGAGATACATTGTAACAGTTACAACAATGGAAACACTTTAAATGTAGTAGATATGGTGTAATAGTTACAACGCTATAAATACTTTGAATAGGCAAATGAATCATTTATTGCTGCAGATCTGCATGTTACGCCTCAAAGAGGGACAATATGTAAATGAAGCCACACCCCCTCATTGAGGGATGGATGAAGCCACACCCCCTCCTTGAGAGATGGATGAAGCCACGCCTCCACATTGAGGGATGGATGAAGCCACGCCCCCTCATTGAGGGATGGATGAAGCCACGCCCCCTCATTGAGGGATGGATGAAGCCACGCCCCCTCACTATGGGATGGATAGGAGATACATTGTAACAGTTATAATAATTTAGGATCCCTTGGATCACTGTAAAACCTCTCTGGTGATCCCAAGGCGTGTGTGTATCAGTGGCTCTTATTAATTTTTGCTATGCCCCAGTGACCCATAGCCGCTCCCGTGCTTTTCCCCATATCTGCGCTGTGGGATGGCCGGCCCCATGAGTATACTGGTGGTTTCACACAGCGGGGCATCCCGATTTTGGGCGCTTCATAGGGGCACGCTAGTGGCCGGCTCTGGAGTCATTCAGACTCCATGACTGTGCTGCTTGGCTTTTGAGTCGCTTTAAAGAGAAACAAAAGCCAGGATTTTGGGACGCCTCGCTGTGTGAAATCCCCCAGATCGCTGTTAAACCTATGGTGATCCCACGGCGCATTCCCCAGTGCCTCATAGCAAAGATGAATGGAGCACGAGCTGCTCCCATGCTTTTCCCTATACCCGTGCTGTGGGATGGCCGGCCCTATGAGTATACAGCGGGACATCCCAAATTTATCAAAGGTTCCTAGTCAAGATCAAGCCTAGGTCCAAGGCAGGAGATCCAATCAGGGAAAACCAGGCAAGCCAGGTCCATAGCAACTGCAGCTCTAGTGCAGGCCCCCGACTCCCTTCTGCAACGAACGGCCACTTATAACATAGGAAATGAACGAGGTGCACCAAGCAACGAGCCAGGCCGAGAGCCACTGATGGTGTAAGACCTGGAGAAATGCAGAATATTGGAATGGGTGGGAACTGGTCTAAAGATGTGGGGGGTGGGGAGCATTGCTGTATAATATAACGGCCTTATTTATCAAGGGCTAGCGCCAGGTAGTGTCTGACGAGCGCCAGGTACCGCCAGCTATCGGCGGCTACCGACTCAAGTACGCCCGGCGGCGGTCACAATGACGCATTTATCACGCTAAATGAGGCTAGCGCCGACGAGAGCGTCAGCTAGCGCAGGATTCATCATGTAGCCGACTGCAACGAACAGCGCCGCTGCTAATCCCATCACAGCGACAGGTATGACCTGGCGCTCCCTGGCGTGGTCCAATGCATTTCAATGGAGCAATCTTTAAATATTCATAATTAATTGCTATTAATTTTTTTTTTTTTTTTTTTTATGTCAAAAATTCTGTGACCACTTCTGCAATGTTAGGATTTTTTTTTAAGTAAAAAAAAAACAAAAACAAAAAATTGTGCAGAATTGATATTACAGGTCTGATATTCATGTATTCATATTACAAAATGTTTAGAAAAACTTGTATAATTTTTACATATAAAAAAAAAGGTTGTTTGGGGGTTAAAAACTACTTTACACACATCGCCGCCAGCGCTCTGGGGTTTAAACAAGGAATTCACAGCGCGAGAAATTTTTGAGCGTGATTTGTTAATGAATCTGCAGCAAGCCGTTCGCTCTGGCCATTCGCTGTCAGGCGCACCCATACAACGCGGAACCTGTGAAACAGCGACCCCTAACCCCGTATTCAACATTACCGCACACCGACTGAGTCGCTGTCAACAAGCAAACCCCGGCCAAGCACAGCGAATACTAGCTGGCGCTGTGAAAATCACGCTACTGGCGCTCATCTGTCGCTACCTGGCGCTATTAATGAATCGGCCTTTGAATAGATTTGTTGTACTCAACCACTTCTCGTAAAGGTCCACTTCCCACCCGTGCAGAACCTCATATTGCAGTGCTAGGTGCCAGGGAGGTCTAAGCACGGAACACAGAAGTAACTGAGCGCAGGGCTGTCGGGGGTTTGGAAATCTGGCACCAAGTTGAGTATCACTGGAATAGATGAATATAAAGAATAAAGAATGAAAAAAAAACATGAGCCGAGTATAGCTGATCAATCTAACTGTACGTCAGTGAACCTGATGACCACTATGATATATGGCACCACTGCTGAATATATTATAAAAATCAATATTTATTTACAAAAATATATAGAAAACTATACACACTAAGAAGGATTAAAAACCACATAAGACATTACATAGTCAATAAGGAAGGAAAAAAAACAAAAGAATGGAGGGGAGGGGGACTGGTAGATGGTACAATGTTAATTCATGATCATAATAATATATATTACAAATATGCATTAATTGTACTACCTGGCTGGTAAAAATCAAAGTGCTACAGTGCATGTAAACATCTCTATTGTAAATAAGGACATCAATGTCTCAATATATTAAAAACCCTACTTAAAGTGCAAGTACTAACATGAACCACCCTCTAACCTATACATTCCTATATACATACTAATGAAACAGTAGACTTGATTCAGAGAGACTTTAAAAACCAGTCGTATCAGCGCCGCTCTTTGTATTATTTTCGAGCGTTCGCGCTCTCGTATGAATGTGCGAGCGATACTGTGCATTTATTCGTTTCCTTCGGTAAAGTGGCCGTCCGTTCGTATGTTAAAGTACGAGATCGAGTATGAGGCCGATTCATTAATAGCGCCAGCCAGTATTCGCTGTGCTTGGCCGGCATTAGCTTGATGACAGCGACTCAGTCGGTGTGCGGTAATGTTGAATACGGGCTGGGGGGTCGCTGTTTCACAGGTCCAGCGTTGTATGTGAGCGCCTGACAACGAATGGCCAGAGCGAACGGTTAGCTTCATATTCATCAACAAATCACGCTCCGAATGTGCTGTCGCTGTCCATTCCTTGTTTAAACCCCAGAGCGCTGGCGGCGATGTGTATTAACTAGTTTTTAACCCCTAAACAACCATATTTTTTGAATGTAACATTATACATGTTTTTAGAATCATTTTGTAATATGAATACATTAATCTCAGACCTGTTAGATCAATTCTGCACATATTTTTTTAATTTTTTTGACTTAAAAATAAATCCTAACATTGCAGAAGTGGTCTCCGATTTTTTTACATTAAAAAAATATAAATAAAAAAAATAATACCAATTAATTATGATTAATTATAGATTGCTCCATTGAAATGCATTGGACATCGCCAGGGAGCGACAGCTCATACCTGGCGCTGTGAGGGAATTTGCAGCGGCGCTGTTCGGTCCAGGCGGTTTCATGATGAATGCCGCGCTAGCCGTCGCTCTCGCCGGCGCTAGCCTCATTTTGCTTGATAAATGCGTCATTGTGACCGCCGCCGGGCGTACTTGAGTCGGTAGTCGCCGTTAGCTGCCGCTACCTGGCGCTCGTCAGACACTACCTGGCGCTATCGCTTGATGAATAAGGGCCTATGTCATTTTTCCGCGTGACTTTTCAGATTCCTTTTCTCTGGTTGCAACGGCAGCATTCGTTTTTACCCATTTCCCATCGTCTACCTCAAGGAATCCCTTACGTTTGGCGAGCAAATTTAATAGTATTTTCCCAAAAATAATCGTCTGGACGCAAAAACTTACGATCCTGCACCTGCGCAATACAGACTTAACTCATTAAACTGTTCGCACACAAATGTGTCCCCATATATTGCACTAACAAGCTCACCCCAACCACTTCGCGCTACTCTAACACTTAGGCCCTTATTTAACAAGGGATAGCGCCAGGTAGCGACTGGTGAGCGAACGGTAATGGCGGTCACCGCCACGAGAACACCGGCTCCCCTCCGCAATCACACATTTATCAAGCCGATCCTGCTTAGCGACTGACAGAGCGCCAGATAGCGAATCATTCATCATTATTCCAGCCTCAGCCCACAGCGCCAGCGAACGACCTTGAACAGCGACAGGTATGACCTCTCGCTACCTGGCGCTCTCCAATGCATTTCAATGGAGCAATCTTTAAATATTCATAATTAATTGCTATTTTTTTTTTTTTTTTTTTTAATGTCAAAAATTCTGTGACCACTTCTGCAATGTTAGATATTTTTTTTAAGCTAAAAAAAAAAAAAAATTGTGCAGAATTGATATTACAGGTCTGATATTAATGTATTCATATTACAAAATGTTTTGAAAAAAATGTTTTGTTTTTTTTCTAAAAATATGGTTGTTTCGGGGTTAAAAAACTACTTTTAACCCATCGCCGCCAGCGCTCTGGGGTTTAAACATGCATTTTACAGCGCGAGAATTTTTGGAGCGTGATTTGTTAATGAATATGCTGGGTGCCGTTCGCTATGGCTGTTGGCTGTCAGGCGCTCCCATACAGCGCGGAACCTGTCAAACAGCGACTTCTAACCCCGTATTCAACATTACCGCACACCGACTGAGTCGCTGTCAACAGCCGAACAACGGCCAAGCACAGCGAATACTAGCGGGCGCTGTGAAAATAACGCTACTGTCGCTCATCTGTCACTACCTGGCGCTATTAATGAATCAGCCTCATACATAGCAGCCCACTAAAGCTCACCCCAACCACTTCCCGGTTAGTTTCTTCTTCATTTAGCGCACCTTAAAACTTACCCAAACCACTTCCCGGTCATCTGAATGTTGAATTCTAAAAAATGTAATTTACCCTTTGTTTATTGACAATGTATTTGTGCAAATAATTGACACAATAATTTTTTAATTTTTTTGTTTTTTATTATATGAAACAGCCATTTTTTTTTTTTTTTAATTTTTGGAAACTGTTAAGATTTAATAAAAAACTATTTACATATTCTGTGAACATTTAACATAGAAAAAATAAACGTCATGCATGCCATTGATGTTCATGCGTCGCCGCCGGTGCAATCTTGCCTCTGACCTCAGGATCCCATCAATGCCAAACAGAAGAAGAGCTTGATGCTCTTCAAAGTCACTCTCCATCACGCTTGGCTGCCTAGTCCCGAGGTAAAAAAGGTGCCGTAAGACGCTCGACAAGGAAATGATTATATGGGCTTCGGAATACTTGGCAATCAGCTCTCTGAATTAATCGCCAGCCCATTGCAATGACGTAAATATTTGGATCGATCGAAACATTTACAATTTGGAATGAAAAAGGGCCCGGACTAGCGTAAAACAAAAGATTTCAGTTCGAAATACGAAAGAACATATACGTCTATGTTCGAACGTTCGTGCGAGTCGAAAATGTTCAAAAAAAAAGGAAAAAATGACAAACACCCAAAAAACGTTTCAAATACGAAAACAATGACATTTGGGATTTTGAATCGAGGCTAGTATGTCCTGAGGAAGTGACGCCTGTGACGTCACGCAACGCGTAGACGCTGGGGCGGTGGGCTGGTGGTCGTTCTTGATGTAAGTTCTTTATTTAATATTGGGAATTGTATTTTTTCTGTCCTACCCGGCTGGTCCTCACTGTTTCATTAGTATGTATATAGGAATGTATAGGTTAGAGGGTAGTTCATGTTAGTACTTGCATTTTAAGTAGGGTTTTTAATATATTGAGACATTGATGTCCTTATTTACAATAGAGATGTTTACATGCACTGTAGCACTTTGATTTTTACCAGCCAGGTAGTACAATTAATGCATATTTGTAATATATATTATGATGATCATGAATTAACATTGTATCATCTACCAGTCCCCCTCCCCTCCATTTTTTCGTTTTTTTTCCTTCCTTATTGACTATGTAATGTCGTCTGTGTTTTTTAATCCTTAGTCCTTAGTGTGTATAGTTTTCTATATATTTTTGTAAATAAATATTGATTTTTATAATATATTCAGCAGTGGTGCCATATATTATAGTGGGTGTTTTGGAAGGTGTGGGACTTCCAGCTTTTCGGTGTATAACCATTGTTTCACCCCTTTGTGCACACTGCATACTAAATAATTATAGAGCAGAGTGCGGTCTCACATTTTTCCTTTAGTATTGGTGAACCTGATGAGATATGACATAGAACAGATTTTAGGCCTGGAAGGTAGATTGGACGTGACAGGTTGGGAAGATTTGTGGGACATCCAACGAAGGAAAGAGACTGGCAGTAGATAAAAAGAGACCGAGGAAATTCTGGCTCGAGCTTCACCGAGAGGATATATACTGTACGTCTTGTCTTGAGGGACCTATTAAAAGCATTAACGATGTGGAGCAGCCGAGACCCGAGACAGCTGAGATGGATGATGCTGGGGAAGTCAAAAGACAGTTCTTCTAATACAAATGCATTCTCGGAGCTTCTTCAATATTTTATCCGAGAAAAAAAGTAGGTGGAGAGTATAATGCCGGCAACGCATAAAGAAATAACGCCAACAACATGCCAGAGTCATGTATGTCTCCTGGATACATGTCTAATACTTCCAAAGGAGACAAGACAGATCCATGTCCATTTCTTCCATGACTTCCTAAATAGATGGAGCCGACACATATGAATAATGAAGAGCTTTCATGAGTGGCCTATGGCAACGCCTCTGGCATGGAGCCAGAAGGCCTAGCTACTCCTCTGGCACGAGGCACGACCAAACACATTTTTGGAGCGTCTTTAATGTTTTAAGAGACAAGACGGATTACTTTTTAAGCCTTTCAGGGATTTCCTGAGAAGTAACAGAATCCAAAACTAGGGCTATTCCTTCTTAATAAAAGATGCCATATATGTTTAAAACTCTTTCATGGCTTCCTAAATGGATGGAGAACACAAGGCCAACACACATTCCTGGAATAATTTAGAAAGTTTCATGAGTTGCATATGCCCATGGGATGCATGAAGGCAAAACACATTGTTGGAGTCTAATAACTTACGAGACAAGACAAATTTACTCTGTCTCTTCCATGGCTTTCTAAATGGATGGAGAACACAAAGCCAGTACAGCCATGTAGGACCAGATTATGAGGGGTGAGCAAGGGGCGCGTGCACCCCGGGGGCCTCCACCACTTGCCCTGCAAAAGGGGGCCTCCAGCAACCTTTACCACTTGCCCTGCAAAAGGGGGCCTCCAGTAACCTTTGGGTTATGGTCTGGTCTAGAAGGCTTTTCAGTCTTTGGTCCAGCAACAAAGCTATCGGCGGCAGAGGGGCCCCCATGTTTCATAAGTCATGTATGTCCGTGGGATGCATGAGACATGACAAAAAATATTTTACAGGCAAGACAAGTCTTTTCGATCTCTTCCATGGCACTATAAATAGATGGAGAACACAAAGTAAGCAGACCTTCCCTTAATAATGAAGAAGTTGTATAAGTCACATATGACCTTGGGATATACGAAGCATGACCAAATACATTTTTGGAGCCTCTTTTATATTTTACGAGACAAGACAGATCTCCATTTCCTCCATGACTTCCTAAATTGATGGAGAACAGGACAACAGGCCTTTCCTGAAAAATGAAGAAGTTTAATTTGTCACATATGACCTTGGGATATGCGAGGCATGACCAAACACATTTTTGGAGCCTCTTTAATATTTTACGAAACAAGACAGATGTCCATTTCCTCCATGACTTCCTAAATTGATGGAGGACAGGACAACAGACCTTTCCTGAATAGTGAAAACGTTTCAGAAGTCACGTATGACCTTGGGATATGCGAGGCATGACCAAATACATTTTTGGAGCCTCTTTAATATTTTACAAGGCAAGACAGATCTCCATTTTCTCCACGACTTACTAAATTGATGGAGAACAGGACAACAGGCCTTTCCTGAACAATGCAGACGTTTTATAAGTCACATATGACCTTGGGATATGCGAGGCATGACCAAACACATTTCTGGAGCCTCTATAATATTTTACAAGACAAGACAGATCTCCATTTCCTCCATGACTTCCTAAATTGACGGAGAACAGGACAACAGGCCTTTCCTGAAAAATGAAGAAGTTTAATTAGTCACATATGACCTTGGGATATGCGAGGCATGACCAAACTAATTTTTGGAGCCTCTATAATATTTTACAAGACAAGACAGATCTCCATTTCCTCCATGACTTCCAAAATTGATGGAGAACAGGACAACAGGCCTTTCCTGAATAATGAACGTTGATAAGTCACGTAAGACCTTGGGGTATGCGAGGCATGACAAAACACATTTTTGGAGCCTCTTTAATATTTTACGAGAAGAGGCAGATCTCCATTTCCTCCATGACTTCCTAAATTGATGGAGGACAGGACAACAGACCTTTCCTGAATAATGAAAATGTTTCAGAAGTCACGTATGACCTTGGGATATGCGAGGCATGACCAATTACATTTTTGGAGCCTCTTTAATATTTTCAGAGACAAGACAAATCTCTACTTCTTCCATGACTTCCTAAATTGATGGAGAACAGAACAACAGGCCTGTCCTAAATAATGAAAAAGTTTCAGAAGTCATGTATGATCTTGGGATATGCGAGGCATGACCAAACTAATTTTTTGGAGTCTCTTTAATATTTTATGAGGCAAGACAGATCTCCATTTTCTCCACGACTTACTAAATTGATGGAGAACAGGACAACAGGCCTTTCCTGAATAATGCAGAAGTTTTATAAGTCACATATGACCTTGGGATATACAAGGCATGACCAAACACATTTTTGGAGCCTCTATAATATTTTACAAGACAAGACAGATCTCCATTTCCTCCATGACTTCCTAAATTGATGGAGGACAGGGCAACATGCCTTTCCTAAATAATGAAAAAGTTTCAGAGGTCACGTATAACCTTGGGATATGTGAGGCATGACCAAACACATTTTTGGAGCCTCTTTAATATTTTCGAGAAGAGGCAGATCTGCATTTCCTCCATGACTTCCTAAATTGATGGAGAACGGGACAACAGGCCTGTCCTGAATAATGAAGAAGTTTCAGAATTCACGTATGACCTTGGGATATACAAGGTATGACCAAACACATTTTTGGAGCCTCTTTAATATTTTACGAGACAAGACAGATCTCCATTTCCACCATAACTTCCTAAATTAATGGAGGACAGGACAACAGGCCTTTCCTGAATAATGCAAAAGTTTTATAAGTCACGTATGACCTTGGGATATACAAGGCATGACCAAACACATTTTTGGAGCCTCTATAATATTTTACAAGACAAGACAGATCTCCATTTCCTCCATGACTTCCTAAATTGATGGAGAACAGGACAACAGGCCTTTCCTGAATAATGAAGAAGTTTCATAAGTCACGTATGACCTTGGGATATACAAGGCATGACAATCAATTTAGACAGATCTCCATTTCTTCCATGACTTCCTAAATTGATGGAGAACAGGACAACAGGCCTTTCCTGAATAATGAAGACGTTTCGAAGTCACGTATGACCTTGGGATATGCGAGGCATGACCAAACACATTTTTGGAGCCTCTATAATATTTTACGAGACAAGACAGATCTCCATTTCTTCCACAACTTCCTAAATTAATGGAGGACAGGACAACAGGCCTTTCCTGACTAATGAAGAAGATTTATAAGTCAGGTATGACCATGGGATATATGAGCCATGACTAAACACATTTTTTGGAGCCTCTTCAATATTTTACGAGACAAGACAGATCTCCATTTTCTCCATGACTTCCAAAATTGATGGAGAACAGGTCAACAGGCCTTTCCTAAATAATGAAGAAGTTTCAGAAGTCATATATGACCTTGGAATACATGAGGCATGACCAAACACATTTTTGGAGACCATTTCATATTTTACGAGAAGAGACAGATCTCCATTTCCTCCATGGCTTCCTAAATTGATGGAGAACGGGACAACAGGCCTTTCCTGAATAATGAAGCAGTTTCAAAAGTCTTGTATGTCCTTGGGACACATGAGGCATGACCATCTCATTTTTGGAGCCTTGTTAATATTTTACAAGACAAGATAGATTACTCTTCCAGGTCTTCCAACAAGAGGACAGAACATGAGACGGGGTCCATTACTTCTCGTTGATGTCATATATGTACATTGGGTATGCAAGGGAAGTTCAAACACATTTTCCAAGATTGTTTTATATGGAATGTTATAGGATGACACTCTCATTCTTTGAATCTTCAATGGTTTCCCAAGAGACTATGGAACACAAAGCCAATATACTTCAACTTCCATGACCCAACGAGGTCACACATATCTATTAGGTACCCATGGGAAGACCAAACACATTTTCAGAGTGTCTTCAGTACAGTATGGAGTCAATTCAGAATCACTAGAGAAAACTTATTCCTTTTTTAGGAGAGAAAATTGCCATTCGCTTTCATCTGATTATAACAATCAATATTTTAGCCATAGATTGGCTCCAGCCTTCTCGTATTGATGCAAACTTCGGGCAAACGTCTATGTTGCAGGCTCAGTGACTGAGATGTGAACTTTTTCTTCTTCGTGTCATTTTTGGTTGTTCCTTTGAAGGAATTTCCTTCAGGGATTCCTATATACACCAAAAAATCCAAAGCATCCAAGACAGAACGCCAACACCCTTCCACCTGTTGGAGATACATTACTATGCAATAGCTCCTGCTTGTCTTCAGCCCAAACCCTTAAACAACTATTCCCCAGCATCTAAAATTAATATATTATATATTAGTTTTTAGTCATTTACTTTTTTTCTTTCCTCCACTTGGCTTCAACTCTGTTTAGGACTCTAGGATACGGGCGCCACCATCTTGGCTCAGAAGCATCACATACTGAGGAGAGGGGGCAAAGTTGCAGGGGGCAGGATTTGGCTGTGCTTTGCTCAGATAGAACAGAGCTGGGGTCAGGAAAAGGGCAACAATCCCAGAATGCAGAGCAGCAGAAGACATTTCCTGTTTGCAGGCAGCCTTATACTCAGCGGGCCGCCATCTTGGATGTGTAAAGGCTCATAAAATGCAGTAGATGCAGGTAGGATGATTTGTAATGTGGGCAATCTGTATGTACAGGGTGGGGGAAACATATAAGATAGGCTCTTATTCAGGGTGAGGGTCCGGATTAATGTGGGCAATCTGTATGTACAGGGTGGGGGAAACATATAAGATAGGCTCTTATTCAGGGTGAGGGTCCGGATTAATGTGGACAATCTGTATGTACAGGGGGGAAACATATAAGATAGGCTCTTATTCAGGGTGAGGGTCCGGATTAATGTGGGCAATCTGTATGTACAGGGGGGGAAACATATAAGATAGGCTCTTATTCAGGGTGAGGGTCCGGATTAATTTGAGCAATCTGTTATGTACGGGAGGGGGAAAATATAAGATAGGCTCTTATTCAGTGTGAAGGTCCAGTTTAAAGATGGAGGAGAAGTCAAGAAAAGTGGCCTAGTGGCCTGCAGCTTTGGCTGTTAATAATTCATTAAAGAGGAACATCGGACCTAAAATAAAAAGGGACCAATTTCCCCCTCCCCCCCCAATCGGCCCGACTTACCTTTTGGCGACACCCAGCTGTCTGCTTAGCCATTCCTATCTGACAAGCGTGGCGTTAGCCGTGCTCGCCAATGTCCCATGGAGATCTCGCAGCCCCACAAAGTCTTGTGGGATTTCAGCTGGCTCCATTGCTTCCCATTCATGGGCACTGCGCAGGCGCGAGATCGATGCCGCCGCCCATCCGAAGGTCACCCGAGGGACCTAGAAGATGGATCCCTTGGGGAGGTGAGTAAATAATGCCCCAAGGTAATACCGGAGGCTTAGGGGAGGTTTTAACTTTTCCCAGATGTTCCTCTTTAAGGATTGAAAAGTAAACCCATAGATGGCACCCCCTCCCCCCAAATATTGAAGAGCTTCCAGGACACGCGTATGTTTTTGGGTCACTCGGCCATGCAAGGACAGTTAGGTGACGGTTATCCGGCCAGACATGCCTCATAGATCAGTGTTGGCGCAGTCCGGCAAAGCACAGCGCCGGCCTCCAGTTCTCTGCACCCGAGTTGCAGTTGAATTATTCATTGCGGAACGTTCTGCCTCATTAACATTCCATTACTGAGGTGGAGGAGGATAACCCTGCGGATATTCCAGAGCTTTTTTTTTACCGTAGTGCAGGAAAATCCAGCGACAGGTTGTTAGCATCGGTGGCTCAACGCCAGTATCCCGGGCTCTGAAAGTCAACCTGGAGCCAAGCGACAGATTTAAACCTAGCTCATGCCTGTGAACCAGATCATTTGATTTAATCTTATCTCAATTTGAAGCTTAAAGTCTTGGCTTGGACCTAAAGAATTAATTTGTTGTGTATTTTTTTTTTGGTGAATTGTAAGGACCTGGACCCTACCAGGCTAGGTCTGTGCCCTTTGTGGTTGGGCCTGGGCCCTATTTGGCCGGGTCTGGACCCTAGCTGCCTAGGTCTGTTTCCTGTTTGGTTAGACTTGGATCCAACCTGGCTCAGGCTAGCTGACTTCTGGTGGGGCCTAGACCCTACCTGTTTGGGCCTATACCCTACATGGTTGGGTTTGAACCCTCCCTGGCAGGGTTTGGATCCTAACTGGCTAGGTCTAGGCCCTACTTGGCTAGGCCTGAAACTTGCCTGGCTGAATCAAGACCCTATCTGCCTGGACCTTCCATGGCTGGGCCTGGATCCTATTTGACTGGGTCTGCACCCTACCTGCCTAGGTCCGTACCCTGTTTGGTTAGACTTAGATCCAATCTGACTCAGGCTGGCTGATTTCTGGTGGAGCCTAGACCCTACATGGTTGGGTTTAGACTCTAACTGGCTAGGCCTAGGCCCAACTTGGCTGGGCCTGAAACCTGCCTGGCTGAACCAAGACTCTTCCTGACTGGGCCTGGACCTTCTATGGTTGGGTATGGGCCCTATTTGGCTTGGTCTGGACCCTACCTGCCTAGCTCTGTACCCTGTTTGGTTAGACTTGGATCCAACCTGGCTCCGGCTGACCGATTTCTGGTGGGGCCTAGACCCTACCTGTTTGGGCCTAGACCTTACATGGTTGGGTTAGGACCCCACCCTGGCTGGGTTTGGATCCTAACTGGCTAGGCCTAGGCCCTACTTGGCTGGGCCTGAAACATGCCTGGCTGAATCAAGATCCTATCTGCCTGGACCTTCCATGGCTGGGCCTGGACCCTATTTGGCTGGGTCTGCACCCTAGCTGCCTAGGTCTGTAGCCTGTTTGGTTAGACTTGGATCCAACCTGGCTCGGACTGGCTGATTTCTGGTGGGGCCTAGACCCTACCTGTTTGGGCCTAGACCCTACATGGTTGGATTTGGAACCTAACTGGATAGGCCTAGGCCCTACTTGGCTGGACCTGAAACCTGCCTGGCTGAACCAAGACCTTACCTGACTGTGCCTGGACCTTCCATGGCTGGGTCTGGACCCTACCTGCGCAGGTCCGTACCCTGTTTGGTTAGACTTGGATTCAACCTGGCTCGGTCTGGATGATTTCTGCTTGGGCCTGGACCCCCTCCTTGTTGGCGCCTAGACTCTGCCTGTTTGGGCCTAGAACCTACATGGTTGGGTTTGGACCTTCCCTGGCTGGGTTTGGACCCTAACTGGCTAGGCCTAGGCCCTACTTGCTTGGGGCCTGGACCCTACCTGGCTGGGCTTGAAACCTGCCTGGCTGAACGAAGACCCTACCTGACTGCACCCTACTTGGTTGGATTTGGACCCTACTTGGCTGAGCCTGGCCCCTCTTGACGAGGCCTAGACCCTATCTAGCAGGGCCTGGACCCCCCCACCCTTGGTGGGGTATGGGCCCTACCTGAGTAGGCCTAGACCCTACCTGGCTGGGTTTGAATCCTAACTGACTAGGCCTAGGCCCTACTTGCTTGGGGCCTGGACCCTACCTTACTGGGCTTGAAACCTGCCTGGCTGAACCAAGACCCTACCCGACTTGGCCTGGACCTTCCATGGCTGGGCATGGACCCTACTTGGTTGAACTTGGACCCTCCTTGGCTGGGTCTGGACCCCCCTTGGCGGGGCCTAGACCCTACCTGGCTAGGCTTAGACTCCCCCCATCCTTCGTGGGGCAAAGACCCTTACTGAGTGGGCCTAGCTGGGTTTTGTCCCTAACTGGCTGGTTTTGGATCCTAACTGGCTAGGCCTAGGCCCTACTTAGCTAGGGGCTGGACCATACCTGGCTGAGCCTGAAACCTGCCTGCTGAACCAAGGTCCTACCTTACTGGGCCTGGACCTTCCATGGCTGGGCCTTGACACTACTTGGATGGATTCGGACCCCACTTGGCTGGGCCTGTCCCCTCTTGCCGAGGCCTAGACCCTATCTAGCAGGGCTTGGACCCCCCCACCCTTGGTGGGGCATGGGCCCTACCTGAGTAGGCCTAGATCCTACCTGGCTGGGTTTGGCCCCAAACTTGCTTGGTTTGAATCCTAACTGGCTAGGCCTAGGCCCTACTTGCTTGGGGCCTGGACCCTACTTGTCTGGGCTTGAAACCTGCCTGGCTGAACCAAGACCCTACCCGACTTGTCCTGGACCTTCCATGGCTGGGCATGGACCCTACTTGGTTGGACTTGGACCCTACCTGACGTGGGCCTGGACCCCCCTTGTTAGCGCCTAGACCCCACCTGGCTGGGCCTGGACCCCCCCACACTTGGTGGGGCCTGGACCCTACCTGGCTGGGTTTGTCCCGTAACTGGCAGGGTTTGGATCCTAACTGGTTAGGGCTAGGCCCTACTTGCTTGGGGCCTGGACCCTACTTGTCTAGGCCTGAAACCTACCTGGCTATACCGGGACCCTACCTGGCAGGGACTGGACCTAGATCCTTGTTGGCTGGAGCTAAACCCTGTCTGGGAATGGACCCTACGGGACTAGATCTAGACCCTAGTTGGCTGGAGCTGGACCCTACCTGGTTGGGAGTGGACCTAGACCGTAGTTGGCTGGAGCTAAACCCTGTCTGGCTGGGATATGGACCCTACGGAACTAGATCTACACCCTAGTTGGCTGGAGCTGGACCCTGCTTGGCTGAGTCTGGACCCTACCTGGCTGGACCTACACCCTACTTGGTTCAGGCCTGGGCCAGGTAAACAGAATAATAGGTTTGGGCCATTTTGCTCAACACAGCTCTAACACGGGCTCCCTCTGTTGCAAAATGACTTGACCAATGAGGATGACAACGCAAGACTGTCAATCCCCAATAATTCCTGCATATTATCCAAATTGATGACCTGCCCACCTAGGTAAGTAGCTTAACTCTGTTGCAAAAAGAGGATCAACAGTGCACCATGCTCTTTCAGTTTGATTAGATTATTGGATAGATAAAGAAGATTTTCCAGAATATCTCCTAGAATGTGAATATAGGCCATTGTACTGAGCCTGGGCCGCCCTGCGGAGCCTCGGAGGGCCCCTTTAATTCTTCCTGCTGCGCAGTAAATAAGTGAAGCAGAAATCTCTAGCCAATGGCGGAATCTTCCGCCTGACCTTCAGGTCTCCGTAGCGAGTCACCGAAGGGATGTTTATTATGAGGTCCCTATTGGACAAAGGGGGGGGGGGCGCAGAGCCGTGAGGATTGCTTCAGAAAACAAGAACACGGAGGAGAGGGAGGGGAAGAGAGGCATAAAAGAGAGGGGGAAGAGGAGAAGAAAGGAAGAAGGAGAGAAGAAGAAAGGAGAAATACAAAAGAGACAGGGAATGGCTAAACTGAATGTAGACTAGATAGATAGATAGATAGATAGATAGATAGATAGATAGATAGATAGATATGAGATGGATGAATAGATAGATAGATATGAGATAGATAGATAGATAGATAGATAGATAGATAGATAGATAGATAGATATGAGATAGATAGATAGATAGATAGATATGAGATAGATAGATAGATAGATAGATAGATAGATAGATATGAGATAGATAGATCGATAGATAGATAGATATGGAATAGATAGATAGATAGATAGATAGATATGAGATAGATAGATAGATAGATAGATAGATAGATAGATAGATATGGGATGGATGAATAGATAGATAGATATGAGATAGATAGATAGATAGATAGATAGATAGATAGATAGATAGATAGATATGGGATAGATAGATAGATAGATAGATAGATAGATAGATAGATAGATAGAAGATAGATAGATAGATAGATAGATAGATAGATAGATATGAGATAGATAGATAGATAGATAGATAGATAGATAGATAGATATGGGATAGATAGATAGATAGATAGATAGATAGATAGATAGATATGGGATAGATAGATAGATATGAGATAGATAGATAGATAGATAGATAGATAGATAGATAGATATGGGATAGATAGATAGATAGATAGATAGATAGATAGATAGATAGATATGGGATAGATAGATAGATAGATAGATAGATAGATAGATAGATATGGGATAGATAGATAGATATGAGATAGATAGATAGATAGATAGATAGATAGATAGATAGATAGATAGATATGGGATAGATAGATAGATAGATAGATAGATAGATAGATAGATAGATAGATATGGAATAGATAGATAGATAGATAGATAGATAGATAGATATGAGATAGATAGATAGATAGATAGATAGATAGATAGATAGATAGATATGGGATAGATAGATAGATAGATAGATAGATAGATAGATATGAGATAGATAGATAGATAGATGATGGATGGATAGATAGATAGATATGAGATAGATAGATAGATAGATAGATAGATAGATAGATAGATAGATAGATATGGGATAGATAGATAGATAGATATGAGATAGATAGATAGATAGATAGATAGATAGATAGATAGATAGATATGGGATAGATAGATAGATAGATATGGAATAGATAGATAGATAGATAGATAGATAGATAGATAGATAGATATGGGATAGATAGATATGAGATAGATAGATAGATAGATAGATAGATATGGGATAGATAGATATGAGATAGATAGATAGATAGATAGATAGATAGATAGATAGATAGATAGATATGGGATAGATAGATATGAGATAGATAGCTAGATAGATAGATAGACCCCCGTTTAAAGAGAAGAAAATGATCGTCCATTGAAATGTATGGGAGAGCGACAGGTAGCGAGAGGTCATACCTGGCGCTGTGCAAGGCTGAACGCCGGCGCTGTTCACTGAGGCTGGGATAATGATGAATCGGACGCTACATGGCGCTATTCCAGTCGCTAAACAGATTCAGCTTAATAAATGTGTAATTGCTGCCGTGTCCGGCGTTCACCAGACGCTACCTGTCGCTACCTGTCATTAACCAGCCACTACCTAACGCTATCCCTTCTTAAATAAGGGCCTGAGATGTGGAAAGGGAGAGGTGCCTGATTAGTGCCCCATTCCAGAGATGTCGGGATGGGGCTCACACAGCCGGGGTTCCCCTTTATGACCCTCCCTGTGTCATTCATTTGCTCCCCCGCTCGCTGCTCCTTCTCCTCAAGGTCGCGGCTCTGCTGATTTCCTGCGCTCATTCGTAATGGATGAGTGGAATTAATTACATGCTGGGAATTATAGGGGGGATAAAAGGCGGATAAAGAAAAGCAGCGCTGCCACCCAGGATAGCAACCAAGAGAGCTTATGACATCACAGAGTTGCCATCGTATTTTCCCCGCTCCCACGTGACCGCTGCAGCCAATCCCCACCGGCGGAAAAGCGAGAGGCAGCGACGGACAAGAGAGCGCGCCCGCCCATTCACAAACGGCCGGCGTGGGTGCGCGTCCTGCTAGAGGGACCCGCGGGAGGCGGCGGCAGGCGTCGCTGGATCGAGGAGCAGGTAGGGATTTAGGGGTTTGGGAGGGAGCTGATCGGTCCGGGAATCTTATAGAGGGCCGATCATGGGAGGGTGTTGGTTCACTTTAAAGATTGTGAGGACAAACGCTTTGATCAGATGGCATGCCATGCCTTTGCCAGTGTGGGTTCAGCCTTGCGGCCTGTTTGTGCCTCGGTGCTCGCGACTGTGGCTACCAGGGCTGTGGTTAGGGACCTGTTGAGTGGTTCCCAGCTTAACCCGGCCAGTGAGGAATTCACAGCCCTTAAGCGGTGTAAATTATTTGTGACCTTTGTTTTATCTGCTATGGTTACACGATTAATATGTGTAGTAGAACCTCGGCATGGCTGGTGGCTGTTCGCCGATCGGTCTGGCTACGCCAGTGGGCGGCTGACATTGGGGCTAAGAAATCACTCACAGCGCTACCCTTCCTGGGTACGCGGCTGTTCGGAGATAAATTGGATTCAGTGGCGAAAGGTGGAAAGTTACCTCAGCGTAAGTAGCAGCGTCGCCCCTTTCGGGGGCAGGCTCCTTCAATCCTTCCTTTCGCGGTGCCAGAGCAGGCAGAAGCTTTGCCTACTCTAATTTCAGAGGTGATTCCTGGAACAGAGGCAGAGGACGCGCTCGTCCAGGCCTTAACTGGGGTTCCAAGCCCAAACCAGCTTGACTATGAGGGGATGCCCTCACCCTTGCGGGTGGGGGGGCGGCAGCGGCACTTCTTCCTGGTCTGGGCCCAGGAGGTCACAGACAAATGAATCTTGGAAGTGGTCTCTTCCGGGTACAAACTGAAGTTCGAGTACCGGCCTCCTCCCAGATTCCTAAGGTCTCGGGTCCCCTCGGATCCCCGGGCTGCGCAGGGGCTCCTTTTGGCTGTAAAGAATCTTCTGGTCATAGATGTCAAATGTCCGGTGCCTTTCTCAGAGAGAGGCCGGGGCTATTATTCCAACCTTTTCACGGTCCCCAAGAAGGATGGATCCATAAGACCCATTCTGGATTTGAAGCTTCTCAACAGGTTCATCAGAACCAAGAAGTTCCACATGGAGACTTTGCGCTCAGCCATCCTTTCTCTTCGTCAGGGGGATTTCATGACATCCATCAAGGATGCTTACCTTCATATACCAATCTTCCCAGCACACCAGAGATTTCTCAGGTTTGTTGTGGGAGATCAGCATTTTCAGTTTGTGGTCCTCCCTTTCGGGTTGACTTCGGCACCAAGGGTGTTCACCAAGGTGCTGGCGGGCATAATGGCCATTCTCAGAGCCCAGGGCATTCACATTGTGCCGTATTTGGACGACCTCCTCATTGCAGCATCCTCTCTCAGTCAGGCGGAGCTGGACACCAGGTATGGTGGTGGCGGCGCTGGAGAGGTTCGGCTGGGTGATCAACCATCCCAAGTCTTCTCTCTCCACCTCAAGGGAAATCTCGTTTCTGGGCATGAATCTGGATACCATTCGGACCAGGGTTTTCCTTCCTCAGTCCAAGGTGAAGATGGTTCAGGATCTGATACGTCTTCTCCTGTCCAAACCTCGTCCTTCTATCCGGCTAGGGATGAGACTGGTGGGGTTGATGGTGGCTTCCTTCGAGGCAGTTCCCTTTGCTCAGTTCCACATGAGGTCGCTCCAGCTCCATCTATTGTTGGCCTGGGACAGATGTCCGCAGTCATTGGATCAGTCATTCATGATATCTCCCCGGGTTCGGCAGTCCCTTCAGTGGTGGCTGGAACCAAGCAACCTGATGAGGGGCAGATCCTTTCTGACCCCTTGTTGGGAGACGGTTACCACGGATGCCAGCCTGTCGGGCTGGGGAGGTTTTTGGAAGACGCATCAGTTCCAGGGGCTGTGGGGTCCTCAGGAGGCTCACACCCACATCAATGTCTTGGAGCTCAGAGCTATTCGGTTGGTTCTGTCATGCTTGACGCATCACCTACGGGGCTTACCGGTTTAGGTTCGATCAGACAATCGTACTGCGGTCACTTACATCAATCACCAGGGAGGGACTCGCAGCAGGAGTGCCATCAGGGAAGTTTCTCTGATTCTTGCATGGGCAGGGAGCAATGTTCCATGCATCTCAGCCGTGTACATTCCGGGAGTGGAAAACACTGAGGTGGACTCCCTGAGCAGGGGATCCTCTCGCCGAGGGGAATGTTCTCTCATCCACAAGGTGTTCCGGTCCCTCTGTCACAGGTGGGGGTTTCTGGAGGTGGATCTCTTTGCCTCACGTCACAATCACAAGCTCCCAAAGTTTGTGTCTCTGTCTCAGGATCCTCTGGCCCTGGCAGTGGATGCCTTGTCCCTTGCCTGGAGGGATCTGGGGTTTCCTGTACCTGTTTCCCCCCTTCTCCATGGTAGGCATGGTGGTGCGCAAGCTGGCTCTAGAGGGTGCGCCAGCAATTCTGGGGGCCCCAAGGTGGCCAAGACAGGTTTGGTTCGCAGACGTCGTAAGGCTGGTGGTAGATCAGTACAGGCTGCCACTGTTTCCGGATCTGATCACTCAAGGTCAACTACGTTACCCCAATTTACAGACGCTGGCTTTGACGGCGTGGCTGCTGAAACCTCCATCTTAAGGGAGGAAGGTTTGTCTGAGGCTGTGATTTAGACTCTTGTTAGAGCTAGGAAGAGATCTTCCTCTAACATATACTACAGGACTTGGAGGTCCTATTTTGGCTGGTGTGAGGCTAGGGCCTTGCCTTGCAGGGTGTTTTCTATTTCTAGGATTTTGGAGTTTCTTCAACACGGTCTGGACCTGGGGTTCCAGCTTAGTACCTTGAAAGGGCAGGTCTCTGCTCTGACTGTCTTCTTTCAAAGGTCTTTTGCTCTGCATCCTCTGGTTAAGACTTTTTTTCCAGGGAGTCACTCATGTGCGGTCTCCTAGAAAGCCTTTGGTGCCCGTTTGGGATTTGATTTGGTTCTGTCGGCCCTCCAGGGGCCTCCTTTTGAGCCAGTGCAGGATGTTGCACTTTCTATGCTCACTCAAAACGTTGCCTTTTTGGTGGCTATTACCTCTGTTCAGCGTGTCTCTGAGTTGGCGGCTGTGTCTATTCAGGCCCCTTACTTTGAGAGACACCAGGACAAGGTGGTTCTTCGCTTTAAGCCAAATTTCCTTCCTAAGGTGGTTTCTGCCTTCCATCTCAGTCAGGATGTAGTTCTCCCTTCCTTGTGTCCTAAGCCCAGCAATGACAAGGAGGGGGTTCTGCACAATTTGGATGTGGTTCGTTGTGTGAAGTACTATTTGGGGCCTATTCTGCTAAGGGGAAGGATCCCCCTTTTCAGATTACTGCTCATTCTACTCGTGCTGTTGGGGCTTTATGGGTTTTTCAGCACCAGGCCTCTGAACAAGTTTGTAAGGCCGCTACTTGGTCTTCTGTTCACACTTTTTCCAAGTTTTACAAGGTTGATATTCGGGCCTCAGCGGATGCTGTTTTTGGCCGCAAGGTTCTGCAAGCTGCAGTGGTTTAATTTTGTGCATTTTTTGCTGTATTGCGATCCCATGACGGACACTGCTATTGGATGTCCCAGATGTCATGATTATTGGAAGCGGGGTGTGTGACATACTTGGAATAATACCATTTTGTGATTACTCACCTGTAAAATGGGTATTATAAGTATGTCACACACCCCGCTTCATCCGGCCCTTATTGTATTCTGGATCCTTTATATGGTGAACCTTTTAGTGTTATGATTGTTTATATTTGACTATTCCTGGTCCCCCTTACTGCTTTACTATAATGTGTGGGAGGTCCCAGGTATTTATGGACCGGGAGGGGCTTCTTTTTTTCCTGTCATCTCTGCAGAAGTTCGCCCTCTACTGGCCATAACCCACATGTCATGAATATTGGAAGTGGGGTGTGTGACATACTTATAATACCCATTTTACAGGTGAGTAATCACAAAATGGTATTTTTCTCATTCCATCTTTTCCTGCTTTCTGTCATTCCTTCTTTCCTTTCTTTCTTTCTTTCTGTCACCTAGCACCTGTTAACACAGTCTTCTTTGAGATATTTGGGGAAAATCTATGAAAGCGGACTTTCTTTTTAAAGGAGAGCTACAACAAGGGGGTCCTGACAAAACACAAAGGGGCCCCACTGAGACTCTGTCACCCAAGGGCCCAAATAAGCCTGTATTCAACCCTGTAAGACATAACAGATGCACCTATGGGGGTTATTTAAAAACGCATAGCGCCAGGTAGCGTCACATGTATTATTACAGGCAGGTCAGTGTATAGCGCCTCTAACAGCGTCATGTAGCGTCACATGTATTATTACAGGCAGGTCAGTGTATAGCACCTCTAACAGCGCCATGTAGCGTCACATGTATTATTACAGGCAGGTCAGTGTATAGCGCCTCTAACAGCGCCATGTAGCGTCACATGTATTATTACAGGCAGGTCAGTGTATAGCGCCGGCGCTCTAGCTTCCAGAGCCTGGTATTACCTGCCGCTCTCATCTATACATTTCAATGGATGTTCCTTTTCTTCTGTTTAAACAGGGTTTTATTATTGTTTTTCTCTCCAATCATTGTGTGACGTCTCCTGGCCTAGAAAGAGTCATTTTTTAAAACTTTTTAGACTTTTTATATTTTTATGCAGAATTGTCATTACAGGTCTGGGATTAATGAAACAGTGTTATAACAATGTCATTCCGTGTGTTTTCACTTTGTTACTGGTGGATATGTGATCAAAAACAGACTTTAATCACACAGCGTCTGGTGCTCTATGCTATAGCGCCCAGCTTTAGAGCGCAGACGCTGTGTGCGCAGTTTTTTGTATGGTGTGGAGCGCCGAGTGCCAGACGCACTGAGCCGCAGCTACCTCTCGCTCCCTGCAGCGCTGTACTGGTGATACAGTGCCCAACATACATCACATTCATCAATGCTGGAACAGGTTAGTACAGTGGCTGAGGCGCTCTGTTACACCGCCAGATACCCGCTTACAGTGTATATTAGCGGTCGCTCTAAGCGCCTCCATACAGACGCTCATCTGCCGATACCTGGCGCTAGTAATGAATCAGCCTCTATGTGTAGCCTATACATTGTTATACACCATGTCTACCTCTGTGATCAGGAGCGTAACTTGAGGGCGCAACCGCACTGGGGCCCATGAGGTCAGGGGGGCCCATCATTGTTGCTCCTCCACCTTATTTCTCATATGTGTTCTCACTTGGCATCAGAAGCAGCATTTGTCTCTTGTGTTTCAGTCATTCGAGTTAGAAAGAAACAGAAAAAAAGTTTATTGTATGAGCTGTGAAACCAGGGCCGCATCACAATCAGTTACTCCACTGTCTGTGATGTCTACCTTCCAACTTTTCAGGGTGTGAAAGAGGGACAATTGTTCAATTAGGCCACGCCCCCTCCTTGAGGGATGGATTAAGCCACGCCTCCTCATTGAGGATGGATGAAGCCACACCCCCTCATTGAGGGATGGATGAAGCCACGCCTCCTCATTGAGGGATGGATGAAGCCACGCCTCCTCATTGACGGATGGATGAAGCCACGCCTCCTCATTGAGGGATGGATGAAGCCACGCCTCCTCATTGAGGGATGGATGAAGCCACGCCTCCTCATTGAGGGATGGATGAAGCCACGCCTCCTCATTGAGGGATGGATGAAGCCACGCCTCCTCATTGAGGGATGGATGAAGCCACGCCTCCTCATTGAGGGATGGATGAAGCCACGCCTCCTCATTGAGGGATGGATGAAGCTACGCCTCCTCATTGAGGGATGGGTGAAGTAGCTTCCTCATTGAGGGATGGATGAAGCCACGCCTCCTCATTGAGGGATGGATGAAGCTACGCCTCCTTATTGAGGGATGGATGAAGCCACGCCTCCTCATTGAGGGATGGATGAAGCCACGCCTCCTCATTGAGGGATGGATGAAGCCACGCCTCCTCATTGAGGGATGGGTGAAGCCACACCTCCTCATTGAGGAATGGATGAAGCCACGCCTCCTCATTGAGGGATGGATGAAGCCACGCCCCCTCATTGATTGATGAATAGGAGATAGGATGTAACAGTTACAATAGAAACACTTTGAATAGGCAAATGAATAATTTACTGATGCAGATCTGCATGTTACACCTCAAAGAGGGACAAGTGAGAACAACAAGGGACAACGGGACATGGACTCAAAAGAGGGACAGTCCCTCCAAATCTGGGACACTTGAGAGGTATGATGATACATAGCAGCTCTATAAAATCTTTATCTTTGATATTTCACACCCCACAATATTTAGTCTTTTAACAGCACGTCTACCTTACTGATCTGTGATGTCATCATACATAGTAACACTAGGGAAAATAACTACTTATGACATCACCAAGTCGCCGCCTCCTTTTTGCTATTGTGTGGCCTCTGCAGTGGGTATTGGGTGGGACGGGAAGGTAAAAGTGGGGGGCCTCTGGGAAGCGCACAGCGCAGCCATTCATCATGCAGAGAGAGCAGCGATTTATCATGGAGAGGGGAGATAATGGCGGAATGATGAGCGCGCCGGGAGATAGGAGACTAAAGTTCAGTCAGGTTAATAGAGAAAAGAAACTGCACAAATCCTAGAAGATGGATTTATTCCCCAGACGGGATGCCCGGCGCCATCCTGTATTCTGCATTGCGGCTCATCAGCAGCAACGTCAGCTTCGTACGTTTTATATGCTGGGGAGGCGGGGCAATGGTTTCTGTATCTGTTCATTATTTTGGATTCTCTTGTTAAAGTATTAAATATTATTATATTATTATAATTATATAATAATATAATATATTATATATTTTATATTATATATTATATTATTATATATTATAAGCCCGTCTTATTATATCTGTGTTATGTATATGTCTGTATTATATATTATATTATATTATTATATTATATATTATATATTATTATATTATAATAGTTATATAATAATATATTATATATTTTATATTATATATTTTATTATATATTATAAGCCCCTGTCTTATTATATCTGTATGATGTATATGTCTGTATTATATATTATATTATTTTATTATATTATATATTATTATATTATTAAATATTATTATATTATTATAATTATATAATAATATATATTTTATATTATATATTATATTATTATATATTATAAGCCCCTGTCTTATTATATCTGTATGATGTATATGTCTGTATTATATATTATATTATTTTATTATATTATATATTATTATATTATTAAATATTATTATATTATTATAATTATATAATAATATATATTTTATATTATATATTATATTATTATATATTATAAGCCCCTGTCTTATTATATCTGTATTATGTATATGTCTGTATTATATATTATATTATTATATTATATATTATTATATATTATTATGGTTTCTGTATCTGTTCATTATTTTGGATTCTCTTGTTTAAGTATTAAATATTATTATATTATAATAATAATATAATAATATAATATATTATATATTTTATATTATATTATTATATATTATAAGCCCCTGTCTTATTATATCTGTATTATGTATATGCCTGTATTATATATTATATTATATTATTATATTATACATTATTATATTATTAAATATTATTATAATTATATAATAATATATTATATATTTTATATTATATATTATATTATTATATATTATAAGCCCCTGTCTTATTATATCTGTATTATGTATATGTCTGTATTATATATTATATTATTATATTATATATTATTATATTATTAAATATTATTATATTATATTATAATATTATTATAGTGTTAAAGAATTTTTGACCATCCTGGGTTTTGGTCCTTTCCCGCAGGGCACCCTGATCAGGGATGTCGTCCCGCTGTGTGAAACCCCCCAGATCACCAAAGCCAACTCACCTCTTCCCGCTCCTACAGCGCATGGGCGGCTGCTCGTCCAATCAGCACGCTCGGAACTGCTGATGTCACATCGTCTAAGGCCAGCTGATCTGAGCGCGCTGACGGCCACATCCCCTGCTACCCTCTAACAGGGAGCAAGCCATTCACAAATGCCTGGCGCGGGCACGCGCCCTGCTAGAGGGATAGTGGGGATGCGGCCGCGTCTCGCGTATACGCCGTTGGACCAGGAAGCAATGTAAATGAATGGGGCGACCTGGGGGATCTCACACACCGGGGCATCCCACTTTTGGATGCCCCAAAGAGATCAAGAGAAGAGATGGGCAATCCCTAAATAAATACCTAAAAATAAACCCTTCAGTGGTAAGGAGGCAGCAACTAAAAGGGTCCCTGCCACCGTCCCTAAGTAAAACACCCCACACACTACACTGCATTCATCATTAACCCCCAAATTATCTATTAACCCCTTAACCTAACCTCTGTTCCCCCCATCCTGACCCCTGTGCCCCCCATCCTGACCCCTGTGCCCCCCATCCTGACCTCTGTGCCCCCCATACTGACCTCTGTGCCCCCCATCCTGACCTCTGTGCACCCCATACTGACCCCTGTGCCCCCCATACTGACCCCTGTGCCCCCCATACTGACCCCTGTGCCCCCCATACTGACCTCTGTGCCCCCCATACTGACCCCTGTGCCCCCATACTGACCCCTGTGCCCCCCATCCTGACCTCTGTGCCCCCCATACTGACCTCTGTGCCCCCCATCCTGACCTCTGTTCCCCCCATCCTGACCCCTGTGCCCCCCATCCTGACCCCTGTGCCCCCCATCCTGACCTCTGTGCCCCCCATACTGACCTCTGTGCCCCCCATCCTGACCTCTGTGCCCCCCATACTGACCCCTGTGCCCCCCATACTGACCCCTGTGCCCCCCATACTGACCCCTGTGCCCCCCATACTGACCCCTGTGCCCCCATACTGACTCCTGTGCCCCCATACTAACCCCTGTGCCCCCCATACTGACCCCTGTGCCCCCCATACTGACCCCTGTGCCCCCCATACTGACCCCTGTTCCCCCCATACTGACCTCTGTGTCCCCCATACTGACCCCTCTGCCCCCCATACTGACCCCTCTGCCCCCCATACTGACCCCTGTGCCCCCCATACTGCCCCCTCTGCCCCCCATACTGACCCCTGTGCCCCCCATACTGACCCCTCTGCCCCCCATACTGACCCCTCTGCCCCCCATACTGACCCCTCTGCCCCCATACTGACCCCTGTTCCCCCCATACTGACCCCTGTTCCCCCCATACTGACCCCTGTGCCCCCCATACTGACCCCTGTGCCCCCCATACTGCTACTGACACCCTATGGTGTCGGTTTCCGTCTCTCTTTTTCCTGCATCCCCTCTCTGAATCTTGCTTTAAAGTGGACCAAAACCCAGAGCAATCAGCCCAGGAACCCATAAGATACCCTGGGCCGATCAGTTCCCTCCCCCCTTTGTGAAACCCCCCCCAGGTCCCCCATACACTTACCTTGCTTCCCGGTCCAATATTATGGGAGTTGGATGGCCCCAACCAATTGTTAAATAAACGTGGTGCAAAGCTGTGGATACCACTCAAAGGAGCCCAATTACTATTTCAAAGTGGGGGTGACCAAGAACCCCCAAGGAGTGAAAACCAGAGACTTAATATTGCACACACGTGCAATATGGGCAGGCTGATTCATCACTAACGCCAGGTAGCGACAAATGAGCGTCTGTAGCAGCATTTTCAGAGCGCCCGCTAGTAGTCGCAGTGCTCAGACGTGGGTCGCTACTTCATAGCGACTCAGTCGCTGTGCAGTAATGTTGAATACATTGTGACGAGTGGCTATTTGACCAGTACAGCGCTGTATGGGAGCGCATGTTAGCGACTGCTCATAGCGACCGACTCACACCATATTTAAGAAGAAAAAACAGCCTCACAAATCTCTGGCGCTGAAAAATGCTTCTCTGAAGCCCAGAGCGCAGGAGGCGGTGTGATTAAAGTCTGTTTTCCAGCATCTATCCACCAGGAACAAAGCGACAACATATGGAATTACATTGTAACAACATTGTAACATGAACACTTTAATGGCAGACCTGTGATGTCATTTCTGAAGAAATATATAAAAAATGAAAAAATCGTGAAAAAACTGCTTTTTCAATGCCAGAAGAGGTCACAGAATTATTTGGGATTTTTTGAAAAAAACAAAAAAAACAAAAACCCCGTTTAAAGAGAAGAAAAGTTTCGTCCATTGAAATGTATGGGAGAGCGACAGTTAGCGAGAGGTCATACCTGGCGCTGTGCAAGGCTGAATGCTGGCGCTGTTCGCTGAGGCTGTGAAAATGATGAATCAGACGCTACATGGCGCTATCCCAGTCGCTAAACAGATTCTGCTTGATAAATGTGTAATTGCGTGCCGTGTCCGGCGTTCTCCAGTCGCTACCTGTCGCTACCTCTCATTAACCAGACACTACCTGACGCTATCCCTTCTTAAATAAGGGCCTACGTCTCTGGTTTTCACTCCTTGGGGGTTTTGGGCACCCCCACTTTCAAATAGTAATTGCTTCCCGGTCCAACGGCGCTTGTGCAAGCCGCAGCCACATCAGCGCTATCCCTCTAGCAGGATGTGTGCCCGCGCCAGGCATTTGTGAATGGCAATCACCAGCACGTTCCGTGTTAGAGGGAAGCAGGGGATGCGGCCGCCAGTGCCGTAGGACCGGGAAGATTTTGGATGCCCCGGGGGAAGGGAATCGTGCTGGATTTTGACTATCCTGAGTTTTGGTTCTTGCCCCCGGGGCACCCCGATCGGGGGAGCCCTGCTGTGTGAAATGCCCCAGATGGCCTCAACAAACTCACCTCTTCCCGGTCCTACAGCGCATGCGTGGCCGCTCATCCAAACACGCTCTGATCCGCTTAAGCCTCTTCGTCCAGGAGCTCGTCTAATACGAGCGGATCCAAGTGTGCTGACGGCCGCATCCCGCTTCCCTCTAACAGGGAGTGTGCCAGCACCGGCCATTCACAACTGCCTGCCGCGGAAACGCGCCCAGCTAGAGGGGTAGCGGGGATGCGGCTCATGCATGCGCCGTTGGACCAGGAAAGAAGGTAAGTGTTTGGGCGACCAGAGGGGTTTCACACAGCGAGGCATCCTGATTTTGGATGCCCCAGGGGAAGTGCGCTGGCGGGCGCATCCCCCGCTTTCCTCTAACAGGGAGTGTGCCCGCGCCGGTGGAGTGAGCATGTACCTTGCTAGAGGGACAGCGGGATGTGGCCACAGCTCGCACATGTGCCGTTGGTCCAGAAAAGAAGGTGAGTTTACGGGCGACCTAGGGGGTGTCACACAGCTGGGCATCCCGATCTTGGAATTGATAAGCCCAGGAATCTTATAGATTCCTGGCCCGATCTTCGTTGGTTTTGGTTCACTTTAAAGTGGACCAACACCCTCCCATGATCGGCCCGGGAATCTATAAGATTCCCGGACCGATCAGCTCCATGACCCCGCTGTGTGAAACCCCCCAGAAACCCCTAAATCCCTACCTGCTCCTCGATCCAGCGGTGCCCGCCGTCGCCTCCCGCGCGTCCCTCTAGCAGGACGTGCACCCGCGCCGGCCGTTTTTGAATGGCCGGCGCGGGCGCGCGCCCTTTAAGAGTGACGCGAGAGAGGCGGCGGCGGCGGGCGCGCTCTCTTGTCCGTCGCTGCCTCCCACTTTTCCGCCAGCGGGGGATTGGCTGCAGCGGTCACATGGGAGTGGGGAGAGGTGAGTTTTTGGGGCTTTCTGGGGGGTTTCACACAGCGATCGGGGTGCCCCACCGAAGTGGACCAAAACCCAGGATAGTCAAACTCCTGGGTGTTGGTCCATTTTAAGTCAAGGATGTCCCCAGCGCAAATTCTGACTTTGACTTCTGACTTTATCTCCCAAGTGTCCCTGATTTGAAGGGACTGTCCCTCTTTTAAGTCCATGTCCTCCTCTCCCTGGTTGTTCTTCTCTGTCCCTCTTTGAGGTGTAACATGCAGATCTGCAGCAATAAATGATTCATTTGCCTATTCAAAGTGTTTCTATTGTTGTAACTGTTACAATATATTTCCTATCCATTCCTCATTGAGGGGGCGTGGCTTCATCCATCCCTCAATGAGGGGGCGTGGCTTCATCAATCCCCCTGTGAGTAGGTGTGGCTTCATTTACATATAGCCCCTCTTTGAGGTGTAACATGCAGATCTGCAGCAGTAAATGATTCATTTGCCTATTCAAAGTGTTTCTATTGTTGTAACTGTTACAACCTATCTCCTATCCATCACTCAATGAGGGGGCGTGGCTTCACCCATCCCTCTATGAGGGGGTGTGGCTTCATCCATCCCTCTATGAGTGGGTGTGGCTTCATTTACATATCATCCCTCTTTGGAGTGTAACATGCAGATCTGCAGCAATAAATGATTCATTTGCCTATTCAACATGTTTCTATTGTTGTAACTGTTACAATCTATTTCCTATCCATCAATCAATGAGGGGGCGTGGCCTAATTTAACAATTGTCCCTCTTTCCCACCCTGAAAAGTTGGTAGGTATGCTTCACCGCCCTCCCGTTCCAGGTAAGTAACTCTGGGAGTAGAGGGGGTGTAAGCACTGCACGACAGCCGGGTATGTGCAGAAAGAAACAAGCAGCTGCATCATTTTCCGGTCCATCATGGTGTAGGAATTCAGCAACAAAACAGCAAGCGTCAGCTCTTGGGATAATTAGGCATCGCACGTAGAAGGTGAGCAGGTGGCAGCGACTTGCAGATGTTCCACATGGCGGGGGATGAATGGGGGAGGCGATGAGGAGATGTTCGGCCACGCGCATCATCTATGTGTCATTAGCAGGGAATTGTCAGCTTCTAATTATCCGCAGGAAATCTCCATTTTTCTCTTTTACCCAAAGATGAGCTCTGATTGGTAGGAAGACATATTTTTTTCCTTAATTGTTCTGATGCTGCAACTTCTTTCCCACCGTCTGTATTTTTGCTTAGTCTCTACTTGGTTGTAAGCTGTTTACTCTAATGTATGTTGCCTTATACCTTAATAGAATGTAAGCTCTTCTCCTCCTGTATCCTCTCTTATACCGTAATAGATTGTAAGCTCTTCTCCTACTGTATCCTCCCTTATACCCTAATAGAGTGTAAGCTCTTCTCCTTCTGTATCCTCCCTTATACCCTAATAGAGTGTAAGCTCTTCTCCTTCTGTATCCTCCCTTATACCCTAATAGAGTGTAAGCTCTTCTCCTTCTGTATCCTTCCTTATACCCTAATAGAGTGTAAGCTCTTCTCCTTCTGTATCCTCCCTTATACCCTAATAGAGTGTAAGCTCTTCTCCTACTGTATCCTCCCTAATAGAGTGTAAGCTCTTCTCCTTCTGTATCCTCCCTTATACCCTAATAGAGTGTAAGCTCTTCTCCTTCTGTATCCCCCTTATACCCTAATAGATTGTAAGCTCTTCTCCTTCTGTATCCTCCCTTATACCCTAATAGAGTGTAAGCTCTTCTCCTTCTGTATCCTCCCTTATACCCTAATAGAGTGTAAGCTCTTCTCCTTCTGTATCCTTCCTTATACCCTAATAGATTGTAAGCTCTTCTCCTTCTGTATACCCCTTATACCCTAATAGATTGTAAGCTCTTCTCCTTCTGTATCCTCCCTTATATCCTAATAGATTGTAAGCTCTTCTCCTTCTGTATCCTCCCTTATACCCTAATAGAGTGTAAGCTCTTCTCCTCCTGTATCCTCCCTTATATCCTAATAGAATGTAAGCTCTTCTCCTTCTGTATCCTCCCTAATAGAGTGTAAGCTCTTCTCCTTCTGTATCCTCCCTTATATCCTAATAGAGTGTAAGCTCTTCTCCTTCTGTATCCTCCCTTATACCCTAATAGAGTGTAAGCTCTACTCCTCCTGTATCCTCCCTTATATCCTAATAGAGTGTAAGCTCTTCTCCTTCTGTATCCTCCCTAATAGAGTGTAAGCTCTTCTCCTTCTGTATCCTCCCTTATATCCTAATAGAGTGTAAGCTCTTCTCCTTCTGTATCCTCCCTAATAGATTGTAAGCTCTTCTCCTTATGTATCCTCCCTTATATCCTAATAGAGTGTAAGCTCTTCTCCTTCTGTATCCTCCCTTATACCCTAATAGATTGTAAGCTCTTCTCCTTCTGTATCCTCCCTTATACCCTAATAGATTGTAAGCTTTTCTCCTTCTGTATCCTCCCTTATATCCTAATAGAGTGTAAGCTCTTCTCCTTCTGTATCCTCCCTTATATCCTAATAGATTGTAAGCTCTTCCTCCTTCTGTCACTTTCTTTATACTCAGTCTTGGTGAGTACAATGTAATTCTACTTTAGAAGCAGCAGTCAGCTAAGCAGATGAGAATTTTGCATAAAGTAATGGCTGCAAAGCCGTAAACAGATGTATAAAAATTTGAGCGGTTAAGAATTCCGGCAGCAGGTTTAGGGCTAATAAAACGATAATGGAGACAGACGTTGCGGCGGTAGTATGGCAACACGCGCGCTGCAGAGGGAATAGAACTCCCTGCACAACGGCATAAATATATTGTGACATCTTCCTGCGATCCCTGACGCTTCTCCATCCCTTGCTGAACTCCCTTCCCTCCTGCTTCCTCCCCGAGCTCCCTCTGCTCACCAGCAATTAGCTGATGCCATCTGGGCACCCAGCAAGCTCATCCAAATGAGAAAATATATATATATATATATATATATATATATAGAGAGAGAGAGAGAGCTAGATACAGAGCTGATATACATATATATGATATAGAGCTTCTCTCTGGACCCTCCTCCGAAAGAACATGCAGATCGGGTGCCAGTGTGTCTCTGTGACACCCCAAGTGTATGGGCGACCACGGCGAGGCATCCAGATTTTGGATGCCCCCGGGGGAAGGATTCATTCAATCTTGTAGATTCCCGGGAAATTCGCCATGGGTTTTGGTCCACTTTAACCTGCCCTCCGCTAGCATTGTGCGTCGGTATCACTTGGTCCTGCAGCGTCTTACATAGGGCAGCACCATCTTGCCGTCCTATCATGAACTGCGCTGCCCCTTGCACATGCGCATAGGGTGCAATGACACTCGGCGCAAATCCTGCAAGGGGTGAGTATGGCTAATGCCACAGCCTTCATTCAGCGACGGCTAATGGAGGTGGAAAGGGGCCAGGAATGCTGCCGGATTTAGATAACGCTGACATCCAAAAGGCAGTGAGGGAGGGAGGTTTAGAGAGGAACATCAGAATAGGTCTGATGTTCCTCTTTAATGCAACCCAAGATGTCTCACCAGTAACCATATAGGAGGCACATAAGCCAACAATTAGGGGGATTTCATCAAGCTGGCCACGCGGAGGAAAAAAAAGCTTGTAACTCCCGAATCGAAGTCTTACAGAAAATGTTTGTGGAGGCCAAAAATACTCCCATCCTGGACAAAAAGTCTAAGGCCCTAATTTATGAAGCAATAACGACAGGTAGCGACTGGTGAGCGACCGGTAATGACGGGTCCCGCCACGAGAACGCCGGCTCCCCACCACAATCACACATTTATCAAGCCAATCCTGCTTAGCGACTGAGATAGCGCCATATAGCGACTCATTCATCATTATTCCAGCCTCACCCCACAGCGCCAGCGAGCGACCTTGAACAGCGACAGGTATGACCTCTCGCTACCTGGCGCTCTCCAATGCATTTCAATGGAACAATCTTTAAATATTAATAATTAATTGTTATTAATGTTTTTTTTTTTTTTTTTTTTTTTAAATGTGAAAAATTCTGTGACCACTTCTGCCATTTTAGATAATTGTTTTAAGGGAAAAAAAATAAAAAAAAATTAATTGTACAGAATTGATATTACAGGTCTGATATTAATGTACTCATATTACTAAATTATTTAAAATATTTTTTTTTTTTGGTTTCCAAAAATATGGTGGTTTGGGGGTTAGAAAACTACTTTTAACACATCGCCTCCAGCGCTCTGGGGTTTAAACATGCATCTCACAGCGCTTGAATTTTTTGAGCGTGATTTTTTGATGAATATGGTGGAAGCCGGTCGCTCTGACCAGTCGCTATCATGCACACCCATACATCGCGGAACCTGTCAAATAGCGACTCGTAACCTTGTATTCAACATTACGCCACACCGACTGAGTCGCTGTCAACAACCGAACAACGGCCAAGCACAGCGACTACTAGTGGGCGCTGTGAAAATACCACTACAGTCGCTCAACTGTCGCTACATGTCGCTATTAATAAATCAGCCTCTTAATTTGGCCCTAGCAGGCAAAGCTATATGAAAGGCGACAAGACAGCAGAAACATTATTGGCCAAAAGGTTGAGAACGCCAGGCGTTTCCTACAAGCCAGTTAGATTTAAGGATGCCAGAGGTGCCTTGACCAGCAATCCTGGGAAGATCACTGATATATTTGGCAAAGAACTAGCTAAGTTGTATGCAGCTTCAGGTGTTCGGCATGAGGCAGCTCTGGGCTCTTTTCTCTCAGGTTTAGCTCTGCCGGGGCTGCCACAGGCTCTGAAGGAGGACCCAGAGGCGGACTTCACAGCAGAGGAGGTAATAAATACAATTAAGAGGTTAAAGCCTAACAAAGAGCCAGGCCCTGATGGCTTTTCAGCCCATTATTATAGGGAATTTGCCAAAGATCTGGTGCCCCCCCCCCCCCCGAAGTTGCGTAGTTTGGGAAGCAGACATTAGAAGCTTCTGTGTCTATGATTCCAAAGCCACAGATGCACCAGGCCAATTTCAGGCCTATATCTTTACTTTATTTAGATGCCAAAACTCTAGCAAAAAATTTAGCCAATATATAACCAAAGCTAGAGGCCTGCCGAACCTGGTGCATGGAGACCGGATGGGCATTATCCCGGGACGCCAAGCCAGTGACAGTATTAGGCGCTTATTCCACCTTTTCCAGCTTGCTAGACAGCGATACATAGCCTCAGTCTTTGGGCCTTATTCATGAAGGGATAGCGTCAGGTAGTGGCTGGTTAATGAGAGGTAGCGACTGGTGAACGCCGGACACGGCACGCAATTACACATTTATCAAGCAGAATCTGTTTAGCGACTGGGATAGCGCCATGTAGTGTCTGATTCATCATTTTCCCAGCCTCAGCGAACAGCGCTGGCGTTCAGCCTTGCACAGCGCCAGATATGACCTCTCACTACCTGTCGCTCTCCCATACATTTCCATGAACGATCCTTTCCTTCTCTTTAAACTGTGTTTTTTTTGTTTTTTTTTTTAAATCTCAAATAATTCTAAATAAATAAAACTCCTTCAGAATTGTGCTGACTTTTGCAAGTCCTCTGTGTGTTGGTTTCCCCATGTGCACCCGACCCGCTTTCTCTGTGGCTCACTGTAGTCTCTGCACTAGCGCATGTCTGAGTAGAACTGATAAAACCAAGAAGTGTAAGTTCCATATATCAACTGCTGCATGGGTGTCTCTCCACATGATGTCATCTCTAGCAGCTTTGACCGCTTAACTGTCTGTGTGCTGCCACTTATTACATGCAGTTTAGCTGCTTATTAGACAGAGATGTTTAGTGGAATCTATACACACCTATTGTGGCTGGGCCACAGAGGTACACGCCAAGGTTGCCCCTTACCTTCTCTGCTCTTTGCCCTGGCCATGGAGCCCCTGGCCCTTAAGATTAGGTCTACTTTGGATATATTGGGGATTCAGGTTGCAGGGATGGAACACAAGTTAGCGATGTTCTTGGACGATGTTGCAGTAAGGTTGTCCAACCTTTTAGTTAGCTTGCCTAATCCGTTGGCCACTCTTGAAAGTTTCGGACAGATCTCGGGCCTTAAAATCAACATGGCCAAATCCAAAGCAATGAATATCTCTGCACAACCCCCCTGCTTAGGGTCCCTGCGGGCATCATTCCAGGTTAAGTGAGAACAGGACGGTGTTCCCGATTTGGAGATTAGTCTGACAAACTCCTACCAAATACTCACTCTTTAATACTCTCTCATAGTAAAAATGGACCTGTAAAGGAGTTACTATGTGTCCAGTAGAAAGGTTACTATGTGTCCAGTAGAAAGGTTACTATGTGTCCAGTAGTATCGTTACTATGTGTCCAGTAGTATTGTTACTATGGACCTGTAAAAGGGTTACTATGGACCTGTAGTATTGTTACTATGGACCTGTAAAAGGGTTACTATGGACCTGTAGTATTGTTACTATGGACCTGTAGTATTGTTACTATGGACCTGTAGTATTGTTACTATGGACCTGTAGTATTGTTACTATGGACCTGTAGTATTGTTACTATGAACCTGTAGTATTGTTACTATGGACCTGTAGTATTGTTGCTATGGACCTGTAGTATTGTTACTATGGACCTGTAGTAGTGTTACTATGGACCTGTAGTATTGTTACTATGGACCTGTAGTATTGTTACTATGGACCAGTAGAGAGATCAATGTAAGTCCAAGCCTGGGTACTCCACACAAGCCCTCCGCTGCTCCCCACAAGTCCACGGTTAGGGGGTGCAGAAGCCAAGTCCTTCGGCTTGCATACAATCCTTTTCATCACCACTTGTGCACCACAGCCTGGGCTCCCTCCTACAGGCTGGTCAATAGACAACTGACAGGCCGTGTGTCTCCTTTTTATTCAGGCTTCCCCTGCAATCAGCCTGATCACCTGTGCACGGCCTGAGACCAGGGAACAAAGCTGAAAAGGATTGGGCAAAGGGACCTGGGTCCTGAAAACCCTGATACAGCCTAGCAGGGGAGAAATACACACCATTTATGACATTCTTATACACTTTACCACATATTGTTACTATGGACCTGTAGCAGGGTTACCATGGACCTGTAGAAGGGTTGCCATGGACCTGTAGGATTGTTACTATGGGTCCAGTAGAAGGGTTACTATGGGCCTGTAGAAGGGTTGCTATGGACCTGTAGTAGTGTTGCTATGGGCCTGTAGTAGTGTTGCTATGGGCCTGTAGTAGTGTTGCTATGGCCCTGTAGTAGTGTTGCTATGGGCCTGTAGTAGTGTTGCTATGGCCCTGTAGTAGTGTTGCTATGGCCCTGTAGTAGTGTTGCTATGGGCCTGTAGTAGTGTTGCTATGGGCCTGTAGTAGTGTTGCTATGGGCCTGTAGTAGTGTTGCTATGGCCCTGTAGTAGTGTTGCTATGGCCCTGTAGTAGTGTTGCTATGGGCCTGTAGTAGTGTTGCTATGGGCCTGTAGTAGTGTTGCTATGGCCCTGTAGTAGT
Organism: Gastrophryne carolinensis; assembly: GCA_027917425.1. Classification (NCBI taxonomy): domain Eukaryota; kingdom Metazoa; phylum Chordata; class Amphibia; order Anura; family Microhylidae; genus Gastrophryne; species Gastrophryne carolinensis. Next base: position 158,733,708 of record CM051244.1, on the reverse strand, counting down.
GTTGCTATGGGCCTGTAGTAGTGTTGCTATGGGCCTGTAGTAGTGTTGCTATGGCCCTGTAGTAGTGTTGCTATGGGCCTGTAGTAGTGTTGCTATGGCCCTGTAGTAGTGTTGCTATGGCCCTGTAGTAGTGTTGCTATGGGCCTGTAGTAGTGTTGCTATGGGCCTGTAGTAGTGTTGCTATGGGCCTGTAGTAGTGTTGCTATGGCCCTGTAGTAGTGTTGCTATGGGCCTGTAGTAGTGTTGCTATGGCCCTGTAGTAGTGTTGCTATGGCCCTGTAGTAGTGTTGCTATGGGCCTGTAGTAGTGTTGCTATGGGCCTGTAGTAGTGTTGCTATGGGCCTGTAGTAGTGTTGCTATGGCCCTGTAGTAGTGTTGCTATGGCCCTGTAGTAGTGTTGCTATGGGCCTGTAGTAGTGTTGCTATGGGCCTGTAGTAGTGTTGCTATGGCCCTGTAGTAGTGTTGCTATGGGCCTGTAGTAGTGTTGCTATGGGCCTGTAGTAGTGTTGCTATGGCCCTGTAGTAGTGTTGCTATGGGCCTGTAGTAGTGTTGCTATGGGCCTGTAGTAGTGTTGCTATGGCCCTGTAGTAGTGTTGCTATGGCCCTGTAGTAGTGTTGCTATGGGCCTGTAGTAGTGTTGCTATGGGCCTGTAGTAGTGTTGCTATGGGCCTGTAGTAGTGTTGCTATGGCCCTGTAGTAGTGTTGCTATGGGCCTGTAGTAGTGTTGCTATGGGCCTGTAGTAGTGTTGCTATGGCCCTGTAGTAGTGTTGCTATGGCCCTGTAGTAGTGTTGCTATGGGCCTGTAGTAGTGTTGCTATGGGCCTGTAGTAGTGTTGCTATGGGCCTGTAGTAGTGTTGCTATGGGCCTGTAGTAGTGTTGCTATGGCCCTGTAGTAGTGTTGCTATGGGCCTGTAGTAGTGTTTCCTCACCTGACCCCATCACCTCTGAATCCCTCGGCCCCCTGAGATGCTGCGCTATTAAAGAGCGCCGCCGCCATTATCAGAGGAGGAGGATGAAGCGTCCTGGGCTAAGGAGACTCTCAGGGTAATTGCTGTGGTGTCACCTGCTGATCGCCCCCGACCAACATCTAAATGCAGGAACCAACCTAAAATAACGCTGAGTGCTGGAGCCTTTGTCATTACTCACCCTCCTTCTTTCCTCCCTCTATTTCCTTCTCTTCTGTTTTTTTATTACGTTTCTATCCCCTCTTTTCTTCCTCTTTTTTTCATTCATTTCCTCCACCTTTTCCTTCTCATTTTTCCTTCTCTTCTGTTTCTTTTCTTATATTTCTCTTTCATCTTTTTTTCTTCCTCTTTTCCCTTTTTTCATTCATTTCTTCCATCTTTTCCTCCTTTACTCCCTCTGCATTTCGCCTTCTCTTCTGTTTTGTTCTCTCTCATCTTTACTTTTTTTCTTCCTCGTTTCCGCCTTTCATTCTTCCTTTCCTCCGTCTTTTTCTCCATTCCTCCCTCTGCTTTCACCTACTCTCCGGTTTCTTTTCTTATTTTTCTCTCTCATATTTTTTGTTTTTGCTTGCTCTTTTCCCTTTTATCTTTTCCTGCTTTCCTCCACCTGCTTTCCCCTTCTCTTCTGTTTCTTTTGTAATCATTCTCTCCAACCTTTTCTTTTATCTTCCTTGTTTCCCCTTTTCATTCTTCCTTTCCTCCATCTTTTCCTCCTATCCTCCCCCTGTTTTCCCACTGTCTTCTGTTTCCTTTCTTATTTTTCTCTCCCATCTTTTTTTGCTCTTTTCCCTTTTTTCTTTTCCTCCATCATCGTTCTCTCCCATGTTTTCTCTTCTCTTCCTCTTTTCCCCTTTTCATTCTTCATTTCCTCCCTCTGCTTTCCCCTTCTCGTCTGTTTCTTTTATTATCATTCTCTCCCATCTTTTCTTTTTTCTTCCTCTTTTCCCCTTTTCATTCTTCCTCTCCTCCATCTTTTTCTTCTTTTTTCTCCCCCTGCTTTCACATTATCTTCTGTTTCATTACTTATTATTCTCTCTCATCTTTTCTTTTTTCTTCCTCTTTTCCCCTTTTCATTCTTCCTCTCCTCCATCTTTTTCTTCTTTTTTCTCCCCCTGCTTTCACATTATCTTCTGTTTCATTTCTTATTATTCTCTCTCATCTTTCCTTTTTTCTTCCTCTTTTCCCCTTTTCATTCTTCCTTTCCTCCATCTTTTCCTCCTATCCTCCCCCTGCTTTCCCCTTCTCTTCTGTTTCTTTTATAATCATTCTCTCCAACCTTTTCTTTTATCTTCCTTGTTTCCCCTTTTCATTTTTCCTTTCCTCCATCTTTTCCTCCTATCCTCCCCCTGTTTTCCCACTGTCTTCTGTTTCCTTTCTTATTTTTCTCTCCCATCTTTTTTTTTGCTCTTTTCCCTTTTTTCTCGTCTGTTTCTTTTATTATCATTCTCTCCCATCTTTTCTTTTTTCTTCCTCTTTTCCCCTTTTTATTCTTCCTCTCCTCCATCTTTTTCTTCTTTTTCCTCCCCCTGCTTTCACATTATCTTCTGTTTCATTTCTTATTATTCTCTCCCATCTTTTCTTTTTTCTTCCTCTTTTCCCCTTTTCATTCTTCCTCTCCTCCATCTTTTTCTTCTTTTTTCTCCCCCTGCTTTCACATTATCTTCTGTTTCATTTCTTATTATTCTCTCTCATCTTTCCTTTTTTCTTCCTCTTTTCCCCTTTTCATTCTTCCTTTCCTCCATCTTTTCCTCCTATCCTCCCCCTGCTTTCCCCTTCTCTTCTGTTTCTTTTATAATCATTCTCTCCAACCTTTTCTTTTATCTTCCTTGTTTCCCCTTTTCATTTTTCCTTTCCTCCATCTTTTCCTCCTATCCTCCCCCTGTTTTCCCACTGTCTTCTGTTTCCTTTCTTATTTTTCTCTCCCATCTTTTTTTTTGCTCTTTTCCCTTTTTTCTCGTCTGTTTCTTTTATTATCATTCTCTCCCATCTTTTCTTTTTTCTTCCTCTTTTCCCCTTTTTATTCTTCCTCTCCTCCATCTTTTTCTTCTTTTTCCTCCCCCTGCTTTCACATTATCTTCTGTTTCATTTCTTATTATTCTCTCCCATCTTTTCTTTTTTCTTCCTCTTTTCCCCTTTTCATTCTTTCTCTCCTCCATCTTTTTCTCCTTTCATCCCTCTGCTTTCCCCTTCTCTTATGTTTCATCTCTCATTCTTTCCCATCTTTTTGTTTTTCTTTCTCTTTTCCCTTTTTCATTCGTTTCGTCCATCTTTTCCTCCCCCTGCTTTCCCCTTCCCTTTCTGTTTAGTTTCTTATCGCCTCTCCCATCTTTTCTTTTTTCTTCCTCTTCCCATTTTCATTCTTCCTTTCCTCCATGCGTTCCTCCTTCCTTATCTCCCCTCCTGCTCTGTTTTTTTTTTCTATTTCTCTGCTTCTGTCCTCTTCTCATTGCCATTCTGCTGTCACCCATCTCCTCCTTTTTCTCTGTTTCTCTTTCACCCCGCCCACCATAGGTCAGTGTATTTCCCTCTTTCTCCTATTTTTACCTTCTATCCATCTGTCACTATATTTTCCTTTTTTTATCTATTTTGTTTCTGTCTTTTCTTTCACTGTTTTTCTTTCTCTCACTACATTTCCCTTTAGTCTGTGACTATTGCCCCTTATATATAGGAATGACCCGCCCCCTCCATCATTCCAGCCAATCAAACTCATTCATCTGCCATTAGATGTTGTCCCCACCAAGCTGAGCAAAGTTTGGTCGGTCTCCTTCCTGCTGTGTCCGTCTGCTTAGTGAGGAAATCACTTCCCCACCCCGCTGACCTGGTCCTTCTATCAACCTTCAGTGGACAGAGGATGGAAACACCCCCCCCCACACTCCCTCTTCAGACGTCCTGATTGGCTGCCTCTCTCTGCAGCTATTAAACCCCGCCCTTCTCTCTGGTCACACTATGTGCTGGCAGGCTGGAGACGCTCTTAGCCTGCAGCATCTCTCGCCCTCTATTTCTGGTCACACTATGTGCTGGCAGGCTGGAGACGCTCTTAGCCTGCAGCATCTCTCACCCCACACTATGTGCTGGCAGACTGGAGACGCTCTTAGCCTGCAGCATCTCTCGCCCTCTATTTCTGGTCACACTATGTGCTGGCAGGCTGGAGACGCTCTTAGCCTGCAGCATCTCTCACCCCACACTATGTGCTGGCAGACTGGAGACGCTCTTAGCCTGCAGCATCTCTCACTCTCTATTTCTGGTCACACAATGTGCTGGCAAACTGGAGACACTCTTAGCCTGCAGCATCTCTCACCCTCTTTTTTCTGGTGACACAATGTGCTGGCAGACTGAAGACGCATCTCTCACCCCACAATGCACTTATTTATTTACAATGATATATGTAAAGCACACAGTGTGCTTACATCACATCGCTCTGCATCTCCAATACAAATATTTTAGGAGCTACAGCTGGGGCAGCGCAACGTGTAGCCCGAGACAATGGGACGACAATTGGGCGCTCGCTTGAGGATAGAGGGGGAGTTCTAGAAAATTATTTGTTGAATTTGCAAATGCAGATTGGGTGGGAGGCCATGCATGGGTCACGGGGAAGGTGAGTTGGAGTGGGCGACCTGGAGGGTTTCGCACAGCGGAAGCGTCCCGCATCGGGGTGCCCCGGGGCAAGAACCGAAACCCGGGATAGTCAATCCTGGGTTTTGGTTCACTTTAAAGATGGGGGCAGGTCTGCATTAATATAGGTACATCTCTCTCTCTCTCTCTCATCATAACTTATATTGTATATCTATCTATCTATCTAAAGATATATATATATATATATATATATATATATATATATATATATAGATATAGATATACAGTACATTACCATGGACAGTAGCTCTTAGTATTTGGAACCATGAGGAACATTAGGATTTCAGGAGTCTAATGGAGGTATCGTCAATATGCTATCATAACTTATATTATCTATCTATCTATTTATCTATCTATCTATCTATCTATCTCATATCTATCTATCTATCTATCTATCTCATATCTATCTATCTATCTATCTATCTATCTATTTATCTATCTATCTCATATCTATCTATCTATCTATCTATCTCATATCTATCTATTTATCTCATATCTATCTATCTATCTATCTATCTATCTATCTATCTATCTCATATCTATCTATTTATCTCATATCTATCTATCTATCTATCTATCTATCTATCTATCTATCTATCTCATATCTATCTATCTATCTATCTATCTATCTCATATCTATCTATCTATTTATCTATCTATCTATCTATCTATCTATCTATCTATCTATCTCATATCTATTTATCTATCTATCTCATATCTATCTATCTGTTTATCTATCTATATATCCCATATCTATCTATCTATCTCACATCTATCTATCTATTTATCTATCTATCTATCTATCTATCTATCTATCTCATATCTATTTATCTATCTATCTATCTATCTATCTATCTCATATCTATCTATCTATCTCATATCTATCTATCTATCTATCTATCTATCTCATATCTATCTATCTATCTCATATCTATCTATCTATCTATCTATCTATCTCATATCTATCTATCTATTTATCCCATGTCTATCTCCTATCTATCTATCTATCTATCTATCTATCTATCTATCTATCTATCTATCTCATATCTATCTATCTATCTCATATCTATCTATCTATCTCATATCTATCTATCTATCTATCTCATATCTATCTATCTATCTATCTATCTATCTATCTATCTATCTATCTATCTCATATCTATCTATCTATCTATCTATCTATCTATCTATCTATCTCATATCTATTTATCTATCTATCTATCTATCTATCTATCTCATATCTATCTATCTATTTATCTATCTATCTATCTATCTATCTATTTATCTATCTATCTATCTCATATCTATCTATCTATTCAATTCAATTCAATTCAAAAGAGCTTTATTGGCAGGTCCAAAAAAACATCTAGCATTGCCAAAGCAAAAGGGAATAACAAATGGAGGGGGGGGTGTTGGGTTATAGGGGCAGGGTTGGGTGTACATTGGTCCAGTGATGATGGCAGGTGGAGAGGTATAGAGGCAGTAGGGGGTTGGGCGGGATTAAGGGGCAGTATATGGGTTTGAGATCCATAGATTATAATAGTCCTTTTAGTTGTGGCAGTATATACGTGGGGTATAGGGGCAGTATAGGGGTATATCAGTCCATGGTCTCTTATGTTCCTCTCAGTTGGTGGCAGGTGGAGACATATTGGGCGGCTATTTGCAGGGTGGGCTCCTCTTCTCCCAGCAGGATGTGGAGTTTCCTCTCATCATCTATGGAAGTGAAGTCCGGGATGAGGGTGGAGAGTCTCTGGAAGTAAGTGTCCCTGGTGGGTGAATATTTGCTGCAGTGTAGCAGGAAGTGGGCCTCATCCTCCAGGTCCCCCTGCTCACAGTGCCGGCACAGTCTGCTCTCCTGTGGCTTGTATGTCTGCCTGTGCCGGCCTGTCTCCATCTCCAGGCTGTGGGCGCTCAGTCTATAGAGACTCAGAGTCTGCCTGTGTTTGGGGTGGTGCAGCCTCTCCAGGTATGAGGCCATGGTGTAGTTCCTCTTTAGTGATTGGTAGATGGTAAGTTTCTGGGAGTTGCTTATTTCTTTCTTCCAATCCTCTATATATTGCTCCTGGCAGCTCTCTATCGCCCCCTTTATTTGGGCTTTTGTCAGGGCATGTCGGGGGTTTTGGCTGGACAGGTGACTGACACTCAGTTGGAGGGCACAGGGTTTGTTCTGGGCCCCATGGCTCAGGGAGGCTTTGTGGTGGTAGGAGTCGGGGCTGCTGCTCTGTATGTGCCCCCAGAATGACAGCGCCCTCTTCTGCATCTGGAACCATAGAGGGAACCTGCCCAGCTCTGCCCGGCACGCCTATCTATTTATCTATCTATCTATCTCATATCTATTTATCTATCTATCTATCTATCTATCTATCTATCTATCTATCTCATATCTATCTATCTATCTCATATCTATCTATCTATCTATCTATCTATCTATCTCATATCTATCTATCTATTTATCTATCTATCTATCTCATATCTATTTATCTATCTATCTATCTATCTATCTATCTCATATCTATCTATCTATCTCATATCTATCTATCTATCTATCTATCTATCTATCTATCTATCTCATATCTATCTATCTATCTATCTATCTATCTATCTATCTATCTATCTATCTCATATCTATCTATCTATCTCATATCTATCTATCTATCTCATATCTATCTATCTATCTATTTATCTATCTATATATCCCATATCTATCTATCTATCTATCTATCTATCTATCTATCTATCTATCTCATATCTATCTATCTATCTCATATCTATCTATCTATCTATCTATCTATCTATCTATCTATCTATCTCATATCTATCTATCTATCTATCTATCTATCTCATATCTATCTATCTATCTATCTATCTATCTATCTCATATCTATCTATCTATTTATCTATCTATATATCCCATATCTATCTATCTATCTATCTATCTATCTATCTATCTATCTATCTCATATCTATCTATCTATCTATCTATCTCATATCTATCTATCTATCTATCTATCTATCTATCTATCCCATATCTATCTATCTATCTATCTATCTATCTATCTATCTATCTATCTCATATCTATCTATCTATTTATCTATCTATCTATCTATCTATCTATCTCATATCTATTTATCTATCTATCTATCTATCTATCTATCTATCTATCTATCTCATATCTATTTATCTATCTATCTATCTATCTATCTATCTCATATCTATCTATCTATCTATCTATCTATCTATCTATCTCATATCTATCTATCTATCTATCTATCTATCTATCTCATATCTATCTATCTATCTCATATCTATCTATCTATCTATCTATCTATCTATCTATCTATCTATCTATCTATCTCATATCTATCTATCTATCTATCTCATATCTATCTATCTATCTCATATCTATCTATCTATCTATTTATCTATCTATATATCCCATATCTATCTATCTATCTATCTCATATCTATCTATCTATTTATCTATCTATCTATCTCATATCTATTTATCTATCTATCTATCTATCTATCTATCTATCTATCTCATATCTATCTATCTATCTATCTATCTATCTATCTATCTCATATCTATCTATCTATTTATCTATCTATATATCCCATATCTATCTATCTATCTATCTATCTATCTATCTATCTATCTCATATCTATTTATCTATCTATCTATCTATCTATCTATCTCATATCTATCTATCTATCTATCTATCTATCTATCTATCTATCTATCTATCTCATATCTATCTATCTATCTATCTCATATCTATCTATCTATCTATCTCATATCTATCTATCTATCTCATATCTATCTATCTATCTATCTATCCCATATCTATCTATCTATCTCCTATCTATTTATCTATCTATCTATCTCATATATATCTATCTATCTCATATCTATCTATCTATCTCTCTCATATCTATCTATCTATCTATCTCATATCTATCTATCTATCTATCTATCTATCTATCTATCTATCTCATATCTATCTATCTATCTATCTATCTATCTATCTATCTATCTATCTATCCCATATCTATATCTATCTATCTATCTATCTATCTATCTATCTATCTATCTATCTATCTCATATCTATCTATCTATCTATCTATCTATCTATCTCATATCTATCTATCTATCTATCTATCCCATATCTATCTATCTATCTATCTCCTATCTATTTATCTATCTATCTATCTATCTATCTCATATCTATCTATCTATCTATCTATCTCATATCTATCTATCTATCTATCTATCTATCTATCTATCTATCTATCTATCTCATATCTATCTATCTATCTATCTCATATCTATCTATCTATCTATCTATCTATCTATCTCATATCTATCTATCTATCTATCTATCTATCTATCTATCTATCTATCTCATATCTATCTATCTATCTATCTATCTATCTATCTATCTATCTCATATCTATCTATCTATCTATCTATCTATCTATCTATCTATCTATCTCATATCTATCTATCTATCTATCTATCTCATATCTATCTATCTATCTAAAGATATATATATATATATATATATATATACAGTAGATTACCAAGGACTTAGAGGCCGATTCATCAATAGCGCCAGGTAGCGACAGATGAGCGACTGAAGTATGGCGCTATGAGCGCCGCTAGCGTCAGCCGCGGGCGTTAGCGATTCGCTATAGCAGGCCTCCTCAGTCGCTACCTGGCGTTGTTGCGAACAACGCCTACATTGCTGAATATGATGTTGGCCCTCAGCTGTGTTGGCGCTGTCAGTCAGTGTGACCACGCTATTCTACACAGCGCCTGTTAGCTTTGCTGTGTCCTGGCCATCCAGTACCTTCTGAATAAAACACATTGCCACATTTGTTTTGAAATGTAAAAATTTTTTTATTGTGTGTAAAAGGTAATTAAATTCTACCAGATCTTCGAATATAAATGGAAAATAAAACATAATTAAACACATAGCCACAATTTTTTTAATTTTTATTTGTTACCTAAAAAGGAAATACAATTAAATCACCAATGAGAAAGAAAAGGAAAATAAAAACAGAACAGAGAAAGAAAAGGAAAATAAAAACAGAACAGAGAAAGAAAAGGAAAATAAAAACAGGACAGAGAAAGAAAAGGAAAATAAAAACAGAACAGAGAAAGAAAAGGAAAATAAAAACAGAACAGAGAAAGAAAAGGAAAATAAAAACAGAACAGAGAAAGAAAAGGAAAATAAAAACAGAACAGAGAAAGAAAAGGAAAATAAAAACAGAACAGAGAAAGAAAAGGAAAATAAAAACAGAACAGAGAAAGAAAAGGAAAATAAAAACAGAACAGAGAAAGAAAAGGAAAATAAAAACAGAACAGAGAAAGAAAAGGAAAATAAAAACAGAACAGAGAAAGAAAAGGAAAATAAAAACAGAACAGAGAAAGAAAAGGAAAATAAAAACAGAACAGAGAAAGAAAAGGAAAATAAAAACAGAACAGAGAAAGAAAAGGAAAATAAAAACAGAACAGAGAAAGAAAAGGAAAATAAAAACAGAACAGAGAAAGAAAAGGAAAATAAAAACAGAACAGAGAAAGAAAAGGAAAATAAAAACAGAACAGAGAAAGAAAAGGAAAATAAAAACAGAACAGAGAAAGAAAAGGAAAATAAAAACAGAACAGAGAAAGAAAAGGAAAATGAAAATAGGAATTAGAATGTAAAGGAAACTTACAACCGAATTAAACACATAGCCACATGTATATATCTAATTTTTTTTTAATTTTTTCTCTAAAAATAAATTAAGAATAAAATATAAATGAAATAGAAAAAGAAAAGTCCAGCAGAAATGCAAAAGAAAAGTAAAGTCCAGGAAAGGGTTGTAAGAGGAATGTCGAGATCATGGTGCATCTCTTTGTGCCTGAAAAATTAAGAAAAGTGCAGTTAGTATATATCTTTATAGTTATTTTGTGCTTTCTTTTAAAAAAATGCATAACTTGATAACCAACATTGGCGTCTTACACCCCCCTTAGAGTGGTTTGGGTCATCTTACACCCCCCCTTAGAGTGGTTTGGGTCATCTTACACCCCCCCTTAGAGTGGTTTGGGTCATCTTACACCCCCCCTTAGAGTGGTTTGGGTCATCTTACACCCCCCCTTAGAGTGGTTTGGGTCATCTTACACCCCCCCTTAGAGTGGTTTGGGTCATCTTACACCCCCCCTTAGAGTGGTTTGGGTCATCTTACACCCCCCCTTAGAGTGGTTTGGGTCATCTTACACCCCCCTTAGAGTGGTTTGGGTCATCTTACACCCCCCCTTAGAGTGGTTTGGGTCATCTTACACCCCCCTTAGAGTGGTTTGGGTCATCTGAAACACCCCTTAGAGTGGTTTGGGTCATCTTACACCCCCCCTTAGAGTGGTTTGGGTCATCTTAAACCCCCCCTTAGTGCGTTTGGTTGCTCTTTTGGATGGGAGGTCAAAGACATTTAAACAGGAGTGCAGTACTTGCATTAGAGTGAAGGGTAGTTAGCTTACCGCAAAATAAGAAGTGATCAGCCTTTCCCTTAGCTCATCGCCAGTCTGGGTGTCCTCACTTCTATCTGCGGGCAGGTTGGGGATTTCTGGCACCAGTGCTGTCTCCTCGGGGGCTTGGATTCGGTGACAAATGCAAATGTTGTGTAGCACACAGCAGGCAAGGATGATCTTGGAAACCTTCTGTGGGCTGTAGAGCATCTCTCCTCCTGGCCGTGCCAAACAAAGAAAGCGTGCTTTCAGCAGGCCGATGGTTCTTTCCACAATGCTTCTGGTCTTGCGATGCGCTGCATTGTAGCGTTCATGGGCAGAGGTCCGTGGGTTCCTGACCGGAGTCATGACCCACGTTCTCTGCCCATATCCCTTGTCCGCTGTAGAAAAAACACAAGGAGAGAGACAGCAATTAGTACTAGTACATGTTTTTGGGTGGTAGTTTGTTTAAAATTGCCTTACTAGGCCACATATTAGCAAAATACATAGACATGGTTAATTTATTACCCAGTAGCCAGCCAGCTGGCATTTCGTTGTTATCAAACTTCCGGCACAGGACTGTCCGCTGCAAGACGTAAGAATCGTGGCATGAGCCGGGGAACCCCGATCTCACCGCCCGCAGCTTCATCTCATGGTCACAGACCACCATGATATTAAATGAATGGAACTGCTTCCTGTTTCTGTAGGACAGCTCCTGTGCACGGGGAGGGCGGAAAGGGATATGTGTACCATCAACGCACCCTAGCACATTCGGGATCCCTCCCATCAGATAGAAAGCATGTTTTATTTTGGCAACCTCTTCCTCCTCCTCAGGAAACTTGATGTAAATTGGGATTAAATCACAAATTGCCAGAACTACCTGGATTAGGATGCGGCTCATAGTAGCCTGGCTTATCCCGCTGAGGAGGGCTGAGGTTGCCTGGAAGGTCCCTCGTGCCAACACATTAAGAGTGGCACACAGGCGTACTATGCCTGGAATGGAGTGAGTGCGTTTGGTGGATGGCTCGATTTTGGTCTTAATCTGATCATATAGGGACTGTAGTGCAGCACGATTCAGACGGAAGCGGCTCCTGATCTGCTCGTCACTTAAGTCCCATACTGAAAGGCGGATTGCAAAGGAGCGGGGTGCCCTAAGCCTCACAACACCCCGCTCCCTTTCCTCCTGCTCTTTCAGCATACACATACATCCATCCACCCAGACACCATACATCACCCTCTTATCCATCACACACACTAAAGATATATACAAAAACAAAAATAAAAAAAAAAAAACACTCACACACAACACACACACAAACAATCACACTACACACACACCCGCTACAATGCAGCTCAACACAAAACCAGAACTATAGTGGTCCAAACCACCAGCCTGCTGAAAACCAGCTTTCTAAGTTAAGCACAACCAAGAGGGGAGTTGCTGCACAGCCCACAAAAGGCCCCAAAATCAAGCCTTACTTGCTGTATGCTACACAAAATTTGCAGATGCCACCCAAACCAAGCTCCTAAAGAAACAGCACTGATGTCAGAAATCACCCAACAAGCCACAGAGAGTGAGGACAGAAACCAGACAGAGGCTCAAATGAGCTAAGGGAAGCGAGCACAGCACCACACCACAGCCTTTGCCACAGTGTAAGAATAGCAGAACCTAGTTCATTCCTTCCTTTTATACTTCATTTTCAAAAGTGACAGGTCCGCTTTGCCGCCTTTTGCGTCGCTCTGCTATTTCCGGGCGCCAATTAGCCGACCCAGGTGTGCGTAAAACAGAGTGCGCACGCGCACGCTAGTAGCGCTACTAGCGTACTTGAGCCGTAACGTGCGTGCATTAACGGACATGGGCCAAAAATCAGGTGGGGACCAATGAAAGTGAAGCTGTTGTTTTTTTAAATAGCCGTTAGGCTAAGCACATGTCACAAGGGTTGCAGATACATCAGTCCATTGTTGGATTTGGGTGTGTGTTGTTTGTTGATTGAGGTCTGTAATGAGTTAATTGGCTAACACACATGCTTCTGTCAGTGCAGTGGAGGTGTGCCTAGAAGGAACTGGGCTGTATGTGTGAATCAATTAAGTGGGCTGCTTTTGGATTGGCTGTTAGAGCACATAAAACCTGCCCAAGCCTAAGAGATTGCGATGCCATTCTGTAGTGTGCATGCGTGCTTGTGGGGTGTTGATTTGTGTGTGTGTGCAGCTACAGGATGGAGCCAAATACAGGACATCTGCCGGCCACAGCAGGCCCGAGTAGGAGTTTGGTGGGTGCTGTGCGCAGACCTCCCTTACGGAAAAGGGCACAGCCTGAAGGTGGGGCAGCACCCCAGGCTAAGCGCCCAGGTGCCAAGAGGGAGCCTGAATTTAATTTGGCTGAGAATAATCATCTTGTGCGCCTGACACTTGCGAAATGGGAGCTGATATTTGGCTCCCAAAGCAAGTCCATAGGCAAACAAGAAAGAAGCAAACTGTGGGATGCCATTGGTGTGGAGCTTAGTAGCACAGCTCAACACCCACGTAGTGGCCCATCCTGCAGGAAACGCTTCTACACTTTGCGAGGGGCCCTTATGAAAAAGATGAATCACGATCTTGATGTGGACAGTGGGTTCATCCAGGCTCCAAAGAGTACCTACAGGCCGTATGAGGAGATGCTGAAGGCCAAAATCCCACTGGCTCGGCTGCAGGGTGTGGATCCTGGGGATGACACCACCGGTTGGGCTGAAGGTACATATTTTATGGCTTTTACTATAACCTAATGTTAATGTATGTGATTAGCATTTTTACATTCTGACCAACTAACTGTAGGACCTGTGAAGTATTACATTATAGCTAAAACATTTGTAACTTTTCTGTCTGTTGCTTTATGCATAGGTGCACATGCTGCTGTCCGGGATGTGGCTCCGGACAACCAAGCTCCTGCCCTTCCAGCAACCTCAAGGCTACCCCAGTCTGCCATTGAAGGTATTTACCCATTATTTGTTTGCTGGTTTTTTGAAAAACAAATGTGTGTGGGAGCAGCTCAAGCAATAAAGGTTTGCCCTGTTGACTATTAATAATATGTGGGTGCGCCCTAATTGCACGCCCACTGTAACACTCACAGTCAGTAACTAACAAGGCCCTAACATGTGTAGATATGTAGGATGCAAGAGATGTGTAGCCATATATCGGCCTATCAATGTGTGAGCCACACTTGGCTTGATTAGTCAATATTAGTGAAAGAGCTGCTCACACACCTTAATGCATGTTGTATTTTTGCACGCACATTAGCTATGGCTCAATGTTGGTTTTATTTTGCACTAGCTCCCATGCCCTTGGCCCCAGCATCTCCTCCGGATCCCACCTACTCTTTGGATGTCGGTAAGTGCATGTGTTCACCTTGCTTGATCCACTTTGACTCAAGTGCATGTGTCTCATTTGTCTTTTTTCTTTGTAGGCCAAGTGACTGGTTCATCTTTGGACCCCACTTCCGATGTTGCCGGTCAACAGGACCCTGTTGGTGTGTAGAGCAATACATAATGTATCCTTTCTGCTGTTTAGGTTACACTGGTTCAATTTGGTTAGTCTACTAAGCTACATGTTTGCTTGGTAAACTTGAAGATGCCTCTTGGGAGTGCTGGTTGCCTCCCCAGGGTCAGTCTATTAGTTATTTTAGTGATAGCAATGTATATTTGCGGACATATTTTTAGGAAAACATTCACTGTAGTAGTTTGCTGAATCTTTAGACACATTTTTTTTTTTTTTTAGTTGACCCGAATATCGGAAGTGGCTGTCCAGAAAGGGCCCCTCAAGTTCCAGCTGCCAGAGATGAGGGTAAGTGGTTTTGCCTTGCTCTAGTATGTCTTTTGGCTCTAATGTTGTGCCACTTGCTTCTGGCAACTTGTGTGTCCACATCTATTTTCAAGGTCCAATCTCGAGTGAGGACCCCACTCCAGACATCTGGGATATTGCGGGTATGTTTAATTTAAGCAATGTTTATGATGAGATTTGCAGAAATTAGTGCGTCTTAGTCCTGTAACATACATGTTAACAATCTGAGTTTAACCAAGACCTTTGGTCTACTGTGTATTTTTTAACTTTTTAGAGGTATGACCTCGATAGCCTAACCAGGTTACATTAGAGTTTGGCCCACAGACCTACTAACCTGATTTTCATGTTTAGCATTTGCCAACTTGCCCGACATCTCTGATGTTGATTCGCGACTCTCTGGCACCGATACCTCGAGCCTACCTGGGCTGGAGGACACGCAGGTAACATGGCTGATGTAGACGACCTCTAAACCCATTGGCATATTCGTGGGTAGTGGAAGAAGCAACATGTAACATTTCATTTCATTGTTGTTTTGGCAGGAGGCGGAACCAGAACCCCAAGCTGGGACCTCTTCCCAAGTCCCATGTGGCCAAGCTTCAGAGGCTCAGACAAGGGTAAGTTGTCTAGTGAGTGTTTATGGTAACTTTTGGGAGGGGCATAACTGCATTTGTTCCGTTTGACTAAAATGTGGTTTACTATTTTTTTAGCCTACAACCACAGCAAGAGGAGGTGTGGCACCAACCAGTGCCGATTTCTACACACTAGGGGTCCGGATGCTGGAGGACTACAGTCGCCAACAGCCGCGTGATGGAACTAATGAGCGCATTGCGGCGTTGGAAAATCAGGTGCTGATGTGTCAGCAACAAAATGAGGGCCTGCAGCGCCAGGTGGACCAGTTAAGGCAAAACCTACAACAGAACCAGGACCTTGGTCGCCTTGCCAATGTTATCGAACAATCTGTACAGCGCCAGGAAGAGGCAATACAGCGCCAGGCAGAGGCAATACAGCGGCAGGACCAAACTTTGTTGTTGATACAACAGCTCATACAACAGCAGTCTATATTTTTTACTGCACTGTTGTCCCCCAACACCGCCCCTAGCAATGACTCCCAACCTCCCCGGCCACCCAGCCAAGAATATTAATTTGTATACCTTTTTCTTATGATTTATGTAAATATATTTTTGAAAACCACCTCTAATTTGTGTTTATCCATACATGTGAAAGCTAAATACACAGTCAGGGCTGATTTGCTCAATCATCTCTAATATTATGCCACCATTTATGTGCCACATTAGTTAACATTGCTTACTATGGTGTAAACATGTACTGGCTCAAAATGGCAGCCTAATTTTAGACATAATGGTTTTGGGGAATCGAAACCTATGCTGGTCAAGGAACAACACAGTTCTTGGTAAAGATAAATGTCTTTATAGAAATTGGCCCAACACGGGCAACATAGGCCAACAAAGCCTGGAAAACATGGCCAGGGCAGCCATCCCCCCCACCCTAACGTCTCCGACGCCTCTTCATGGCCAGCAGCATCCCTTTCATCTGTCGGAAGGCCCGCCACAGTCTGCGATGCTGGCGTATACAAGCTGTAGAGATGTGATAAAAAATAATATATTAGAATTTGTTTGCAAACTCAACATACACAGATGTAGCAATGTAATGTCAGTGTTTCTAACTTGCTAACACTCACATTAACATTGGTGAACAATGTGCCCCTAACATTTTAAAATAAAGTTTTAATATTGACTTGAAAACATGTTAGGACCACATACCTTTACTCTTAAAGTGGACCAACACCCACAATATAGTTTATCCTGGGTTTGGGCCCACTTTGTTGTTTCTCACAGATCTGTATTTCCCCTGATGTGTGTATACACACAGTAATCCATAGCCACTCACCTCTCCATGCTCCAACGTGCTTGGCACAAAGAACGCACGCTAACGTCTATGCAGGGAACAGGAATGTACACTCCTCTTCCACCCCCTCTTCACGCATGTCACTCTCTGGCTGCTCATGGGGACCCGGCGGCCATTCACAGAGGCCCAGGGGGGAAAAATGCACGTCTGGAGTGTTGCGCAGGAGGCAGCGGAAGATAAGTTCCCATAATTAGGGGTTTGCTTGGTGGGGTGGACCCGTGGTACCTGCACTTATCGTATATTCTGCGGGGTGTTAGTTGTTACTTGTTGGCAAATTAAATGTTTAATGCACATTAAACAGCCTTGGTGTTGGGCCAGGTTCACTCTTGGCAAGGTAATAATGTTTATGGGCAAGTAAGGACATTTATGTCTTTAGTCCAAGCCAAACATCAGTGCCTAAGGAAGAGGGAAGTTTGCCCTATAATGTTATTGGTAAACACCTAAGCAGCCCCATTTGGTTGTCTATACGCCACAAATAGTCCGTATGTGTCCGTAACAAGAATGTGAGGCAACTATCAAGGATGTTGACTGGCATGTTGGATTATTGACCAAACACATTTAACCTAGATGTGTGTGATATTCACACATTGGTCAATTTCACATTTCTACAAATGTAACTAGAAGAGAAATGTTTACAAAGTATTTACCCATATTAATTTGGATGTACTCACCATCGCAGCTGTGGCGGTGGCCCATGCTGCTGGCCGTCCCTGGAGCTGGTGTGGGGAGGAGGAATTCTGCCTCCGTCTGCGTAGCAACATCTGTCCATAAAAAAACAAAATACCAAACCACATTTAGTGGAGCTATGACACCCGAAGTTTGGACATCAATCTGGTTAGTGAGTCTTCGCTCCCAAAACAAACACTTCTTTACATACATGTTAAACGATATTTTCTATATTCCTGGCCCATTAGTTAATGTGAAGTGTTTATGGTTGCCACATGTATCCATTTTGCCAATCTGGCACTAACCTTTACATTGCAATGTAAATGACTCATTACCAATTTAATGGATAATGTTACCAGTGTGCAACATGTGTTTGCCCTAACTACTTCACGAAAATTAACTTTTGCTAGCACACATCATGGTGTGGCCAGAAACATAGGGGTGGTTTCCAGTTGGCTAGCACTGTAGTGTGGTTTGTGATGTTAATGTACATTAGCAAACCAGCTTAGACAATGGACCAGGAAACGTGTCTGTTAAAAGTGTACCAAGACACAGGATTGTGATTATTCAGTGTAGTAGTCTACTTTGGCAGAGCAACACAATTTTAGTCCGCCACCGCCCCTGCCTTCCGCACATCACTCCGCCAGTGTGTGCGCACACGCATGCCAGTAGGAAACAGAGCGCAGGCGCACACACATCTCGAGTGCCACACAGGAGGCAGGGACAATGGCTTCTGCCACCCCCAAAGAGGGAAGTAGTTTGTGGTGTTTGGTTGGGGGGGGGCCCTGGGTGAGGGATGTGATTTGGCAGCCAAGGCGCCATAATCCAAACAATATCAGCAAGGTTTGTGGGTCCACTTTAAGGAATGACATAAAGTCCAAAATGAACTAGCTTCAAACATACACTTACCACGACTATGCCCGAGGAGGATTTGACGCCAAAAATCCATGGAGGTGCCGCCTATATGATGCCCTGCAAATTACAGAGGAATGGCAAGGGCTAAGCACAAATGGTCAGATGAAACCTGTCACAGACTAACAATTAAAACATGTAAACTCACCAGGGGATGAAGCGCCACTTGAAGCCCAGGGAGGGCTCTGAGGAGGAGGCGGGGAGCCTCGGCTCCTCACACTCTGCTCAGAAGATCCACCAGGCAAAGGGCCACCCTCCTCCCTCTCACTCCCTGCTTGAGAGTGGCCCCTTGCCTGGTGAGAGTCCTCAGACTCAGAGTGTGAGGAGCTGAGGCTTGATCCAGCCTGCCCCCCAGCAGCACACTCCTCTGGGGCGTCATCCCCTTCCTCCCCTGGGTCCTCTAAATAGGACCCGCGGGAGGGACCCTCCCCCGATGACTCCCCCGAGTCCGCCTGCCTGGTTCGGGGGAGGAATCCCTTCCCACGTTTCCCCAGGGGAGGACGCTTATCTGTGTGGAGGGGGTGAAAGCAAATAATTAATATAAAGAGCAAAAAAGGACACAGCTTAGCAGATGATTCTGCACAAAGGCCAAAAAGAACATAAGCTTTAACTTACCTGATGCGTAGGCATCATATAGGCGGTACACGCCTTCTGGGTCCCGGCGCTTAAAATCTGACCATTTCTGTTGTATCGCCCGGATGGTCAGGTTGGTCTTGAAGCGCCGGGACACAGTGGCCTTCACCTCCATGGCAAGGCGTTTTTTTGCTCCTCGGGCATAGTCGTATTCGGCAAGGCAGAAGTCCTATGAAAAAAAAAAATAAAAAAAAAAAAAAAAATCACAACATGACCTCAGAACAATGTCATAAACAGTTCTACAGAGACAAGATCAAAGTGGAACCACACCCAGGATTTACATTAGTCTGTGTTTGTGTGCACTTTTTAGGGCCACAACTATTGTGGGTGGCCCACTGTCTGCAACCCCCTTTGAAGGGCCCAAATACACAGCTGAGGACACTCCCACGTCACTCCGCAAGCCAAACACAGCGGTCCACGCCGGTGTGGTATGCGCAACCAAGGGCCTTGGGAGGTGCATACCAGCTCAGCTGCATCTGCATGGCAAAGTACGCATGTGGCGTTTGACTCTAACAGGGAGTGCGCCTGCACACCAATTGAAAATATGTATGGCGCAGGGGTACACCCTGCTAGAGGTAAGCGCAATAGGCATCCGCAACTCACACATGCACAGATGGGACGGGCCAGAGATAATTTTTGGGGCCCTCCAGGGGGGGGGGGGGGGGCATCCAAGCAGGACATCCACAATGGGGATGCCCCATGTGGAGTGTACAATTTTGGAATAAAAACAATAAAAATTCAGCCCCTATCCACCCTGTGTGTTTAGACATTTTTAAACTAAAAATACAAAACTAAAATACTCACTTTAACTACCTGGCCATTGACCCGGCTATCCACCCGGGTGCGCCTTTGTTTTTGGGGCACAGGAGGGGAATGGGTGGGAGGGGTGGTATTTGGGGAAGGTGAGGTAGGTGGGGGATGTGGGGGAGGGGTGGTGGGGCCGGAATCTGAGGAGGAGCTGGGGAGGCGCATTACTCGCCGTTTGGGAGCCATATTGGAAACGCTAAGGAGGAAACAGGAACCGGAAATGACGCTAGCGACATGAGACATAAAAAACAAACCAAAACAAAAATACGCACCGCGCCCCAGCAACAAGCTAATATCAGCTATGTGCAAGCTAAGTGGCGGAAAAACATTAAAATGACGCAGAAAAACAAGCTATTGGCATAAGCGCAAGACAGTTTTACCTTAAGGTGGCGTTGAAACGCAAAGGAGGATCCCGGAACCGGATATGACGCAAGCAACTGTGCTTCCAAACTAAAAAAAAAAAAATGCGCGCAGCAGGGACAAGCTAATATCAGCTATGTGCAAGCTAAGTGGCGGAAAAACATTAAAATGACGCAGAAAAACAAGCTATTGGCATAAGCGCAAGACAGTTTTACCTTAAGGTGGCGTTGAAACGCAAAGGAGGATCCCGGAACCGGATATGACGCAAGCAACTGTGCTTCCAAATTGAAAAAAAAAACATGCGCGCAGCAGGGACAAGCTAATATCAGCTATGTGCAAGCTAAATGGCGGAAAAACATTAAAATGACGCTGAAAAACAAGCTAGGGCCCACGGCGCCACAAATTATTAGCTTGATTTAGCAGGGGGTTCTACATACTGTAATGCATAGGTCCTTCTAAAGCATACACCGTTGTGCTTAAATATACAAATCTTATTCCTTCACAAAGTCATCACACAATCAAACTAGACAACTACCTGAAAATGTGGCACACATGAGAATGCATAACGGGTTGTTATGAGCTGGTACGACTGAATGTTAATCCTGCAATATGTGGCCAGGCACGCTCACAACTACAGTGTATTCATTAACAACGACTGGGGTCGCGGGAAGTGAATTCCTTGCAAATGGCAGAAGGGCACATGTATGAACAGCACAGCGCCGCACAACGCAGCGCAGCGAGGCACAGCGACGCTGGCGCCGCCACATAGCGAATTAAAACAGCGACTGCAGAAACACTGACCAACACAGATTCATCAAGGACAGGGCTGCCGAATAGCTTGGGCGCTGACAATTTCGAAGAGCGAACGTGACCGCCCAACCTGACAGGCTACAAAATAGCTTTACAAGCCCCGTTTGTGTGGAAAACCAGCGCTTTTGAGGCCAATGAGTTTGGGTGGAGGAGATGCAATTCCCATGTCACTCACAACATTACATTGTTAAAAAAAAAAAAAAAAAAAAAAAACATAAATAACCAGCTAGATTCATAAAACATATCAATATAAACATGTGCTGAATTTTGTCCCAAAGCAAAAAACCCCCAAACCACTAAGAACAATCATTGCAGCGTCTGCCATTGAAATGTATGGGAGAGCGGCAGGTAGCGCCAGGTAATACGTGTCGCTGTGAAGGAATTTGCAGCGGCGCTGTTCGGTCCAGCCGGCTTCATGATGAATGCCGCGCTAGCCGTCGCTCTCGCCGGCGCTAGCCTCATTTAGCTTGATAAATGCGTCATTGTGACCGCCGCCGGGCGTACTTGAGTCGGTAGGCGCCGTTAGCTGCCGCTACCTGGCGCTCGTCAGACACTACCTGGCGCTATCGCTTGATGAATAAGGGCCTTAGTATTTGGAACCATGAGGAACATTAGGATTTCAGGAGTCTAATGGAGGTATCGGCAAGATGCATTCCGGGCTCAGCGTTGTCACAGTCTGTCTACAGGATAAAACACTTTGCGCTGCTTGCCAGAGACAGGCTCCATTTGTGACAAAATACCGACATGTCTAGCGAGGCGGGTGCGAGCCGCAGAGATGGCAATCCCCGAGCGCCAGATGGAAGCCGCTGCGCTGGATTAAATATTGCAGAATTATATTCCCATAAACAGGATTTAATTTGTACACGGAACCCAGATATTTGCTTCTTCTATGTCATCTTATTATGCTCATTACAGGGAGATGCGATGCTCTGCAGATCTCTAGAGAGGTGAGTAATACTCTGCAGAATATAGCAATATGGATCTGTCAGGGGGGAGATGGGAGGGAGCGATGCTCTGCAGATCTATAGAGAGGTGAGTAATAATCTGCAGAATATAGCAATATGGATCTGTCAGGGGGGAGATGGGAGGGAGCGATGCTCTGCAGATCTCTAGAGAGGTGAGTAATAATCTGCAGAATATAGCAATATGGATCTGTCAGGAGGGAGATGGGAGGGAGCGATGCTCTGCAGATCTCTAGAGAGGTGAGTAATAATCTGCAGAATATAGCAATATGGATCTGTCAGGGGGGAGATGGGAGGGAGCGATGCTCTGCAGATCTATAGAGAGAGGTGAGTAATAATCTGCAGAATATAGCAATATGGATCTGTCAGGAGGGAGATGGGAGGGAGCGATGCTCTGCAGATCTCTAGAGAGGTGAGTAATAATCTGCAGAATATAGCAATATGGATCTGTCAGGAGGGAGATGGGAGGGAGCGATGCTCTGCAGATCTCTAGAGAGGTGAGTAATACTCTGCAGAATATAAGTGTATGCGATGCTCTGCAGATCAGTTCAGTGAGTCAGGCCGGGGCTGGGGGAGGTGGATTGATGGGATGATTGTGGTGTTGCTGCTGGTAATTATACCCCGTCTCTCTCTATCTCTCTCTCTCTCTCTCGCAGTTCAGAGCTAACAGTGACATGCCGTCCCCAAACCAGGCCGCCCTGAACCAGGAGAAGGGTGAGTAGATTCATGATTTTCTATATGAAGCTGATATATCATGTGCACTGCATGGCCCAAACTATGTGTGTGGCCCTTTAAAGGTATAGGCGTGGCTATTGGGACTGAGATCACACATATTTGGGTCCCATCAAATAGAAATCTCTGGTTGATGGTGTGAAGCTGGGAGGGTGGGTGGAGGAGTGGAGCAGGGAGATTGGGTGGAGGAGTGGAGCTGAGAGATTGGGTGGAGGAGTGGAGCTGAGAGATTGGGTGGAGGACTGGAGCTGAGAGATTGGGTGGAGGAGTGAAGCTGAGAGATTGGGTGGAGGAGTGGAGCTGAGAGATTGGGTGGAGGACTGGAGCTGAGAGATTGGGTGGAGGACTGGAGCTGAGAGATTGGGTGGAGGAGTGGAGCTGAGAGATTGGGTGGAGGAGTGGAGCAGGGAGATTGGGTGGAGGAGTGGAGCTGAGAGATTGGGTGGAGGAGTGGAGCTGAGAGATTGGGTGGAGGACTGGAGCTGAGAGATTGGGTGGAGGAGTGAAGCTGAGAGATTGGGTGGAGGAGTGGAGCTGAGAGATTGGGTGGAGGACTGGAGCTGAGAGATTGGGTGGAGGACTGGAGCTGAGAGATTGGGTGGAGGAGTGGAGCTGAGAGATTGGGTGGAGGAGTGGAGCAGGGAGATTGGGTGGAGGAGTGGAGCTGAGAGATTGGGTGGAGGAGTGGAGCAGGGAGATTGGGTGGAGGACTGGAGCTGAGAGATTGGGTGGAGGAGTGAAGCTGAGAGATTGGGTGGAGGAGTGGAGCTGAGAGATTGGGTGGAGGAGTGGAGCTGGGAGGAATAGGTGGATGAGTGGAGCTGAGAGATTGGGTGGAGGAGTGGAGCTGGGAGATTGGGTGGATGAGTGGAGCTGGGAGATTGGGTGGAGGAGTGGAGCTGAGAGATTGGGGGGAGGAGTGAAGCTGGGAGATTGGGTGGAGGAGTGGAGCTGGGAGATTGGGTGGAGGAGTGGAGCTGAGAGATTGGGTGGAGGAGTGGAGCTGAGAGATTGGGTGGAGGAGTGGAGCTGAGAGATTGGGTGGAGGAGTGGAGCTGAGACATTGGGTGGAGGAGTGGAGCTGGGAGATTGGGTGGAGGAGTGGAGCTGAGAGATTGGGTGGAGGAGTGGAGCTGAGAGATTGGGTGGAGGAGTGAAACTGAGAGATTGGGTGGAGGAGTGGAGCTGAGAGATTGGGTGGAGGAGTGAAGCTGAGAGATTGGGTGGAGGAGTGAAACTGAGAGATTGGGTGGAGGAGTGGAGATGGGAGATTGGGTGGAGGAGTGGAGCTGAGAGATTGGGTGGAGGACTGGAGCTGAGAGATTGGGTGGAGGAGTGAAGCTGAGAGATTGGGTGGAGGAGTGGAGCTGAGAGATTGGGTGGAGGACTGGAGCTGAGAGATTGGGTGGAGGAGTGGAGCTGAGAGATTGGGTGGAGGAGTGGAGCTGGGAGATTGGGTGGAGGAGTGGAGCTGAGAGATTGGGTGGAGGAGTGGAGCTGAGAGATTGGGTGGAGGAGTAAAACTGAGAGATTGGGTGGATGAGTGGAGCTGGAAGATTGGGTGGAGGAGTGGAGCTGAGAGATTGGGTGGAGGAGTGGAGCTGGAAGATTGGGTGGAGGAGTGAAGCTGAGAGATTGGGTGGAGGAGTGAAACTGAGAGATTGGGTGGAGGAGTGGAGATGGGAGATTGGGTGGAGGAGTGGAGCTGAGAGATTGGGTGGAGGACTGGAGCTGAGAGATTGGGTGGAGGAGTGAAGCTGAGAGATTGGGTGGAGGAGTGGAGCTGAGAGATTGGGTGGAGGACTGGAGCTGAGAGATTGGGTGGAGGAGTGGAGCTGAGAGATTGGGTGGAGGAGTGGAGCTGAGAGATTGGGTGGAGGAGTGGAGCTGGGAGATTGGGTGGAGGAGTGGAGCTGAGAGATTGGGTGGAGGAGTGGAGCTGAGAGATTGGGTGGAGGAGTAAAACTGAGAGATTGGGTGGATGAGTGGAGCTGGAAGATTGGGTGGAGGAGTGGAGCTGAGAGATTGGGTGGAGGAGTGGAGCTGAGAGATTGGGTGGAGGAGTAAAACTGAGAGATTGGGTGGATGAGTGGAGCTGAGAGATTGGGTGGAGGAGTGGAGCTTGGAGATTGGATGGAGGAGTGGAGCTGAGAGATTGGGTGGAGGAGTGGAGCTGAGAGATTGGGTGGAGGAGTGGAGCTTGGAGATTGGATGGAGGAGTGGAGCTGAGAGATTGGGTGGAGGAGTGGAGCTGAGAGATTGGGTGGAGGAGTGGAGCTGAGAGATTGGGTGGAGGAGTGGAGCTGGGAGATTGGGTGGAGGAGTGGAGCTGGGAGATTGGGTGGAGGAGTGGAGCTGGGAGATTGGGTGGAGGAGTGGAGCTGAGAGATTGGGTGGAGGAGTGGAGCTGAGAGATTGGGTGGAGGAGTAAAACTGAGAGATTGGGTGGAGGAGTGGAGCTGGGAGATTGGGTGGAGGAGTGGAGCTGGAAGATTGGGTGGAGGAGTGGAGCTGAGAGATTGGGTGGAGGAGTGGAGCTTGGAGATTGGATGGAGGAGTGGAGCTGAGAGATTGGGTGGAGGAGTGGAGCTGGAAGATTGGGTGGAGGAGTGGAGCTGAGAGATTGGGTGGAGGAGTGGAGCTGAGAGATTGGGTGGAGGAGTGGAGCTTGGAGATTGGGTGGAGGAGTGGAGCTGGGAGATTGGGTGGAGGAGTGCAGCTGAGAGGAATAAGTGGATGAGTGGAGCTGGGAGGGGTGAATAGATGAGTGGAGCTGGGAGGGGTGAATAGATGAGTGGAGCTGGGAGGGGTGAGTTAATGAGTGGAGCTGGGAGATTGGGTGGTGAAGTGAAGATAAGAGGGGTGGGTGGATGAATGGAGCTGGGAGGGGTGAGTGAATGAGTGGGGCTGGTGGGTGGGTGGATGAGTGGAGCTAGCGGATTTGGTGGAAGGAGTGCAGCTGGGAGGGATGGGGGGATGAGTGGAGCTGGGGGATTGGGTGGAAGGAATGTAGCTGAGAGACTGGGTGCAAGAGTGGAGCAGAGAGGCAGTGTGGCATTCCGCCCCTCCCATTCCCATATAGGCAGTGTAGCATTCCCCCTCCCATTCCCCATATAGGCAGTGTAGCATCCCCCTCCCATTCCCATATAGGCAGTGTGGCATTCCTCCTCCCATTCCCCATATAGGCAGTGTGGCATTCCCCCTCCCATTCCCATATAGGCAGTGTAGCATTCCCCCTCCCATTCCCCATATAGGCAGTGTGGCATTCCTCCTCCCATTCCCCATATAGGCAGTGTGGCATTCCCCCTCCCATTCCCATATAGGCAGTGTAGCATTCCCCCTCCCATTCCCCATATAGGCAGTGTGGCATTCCTCCTCCCATTCCCCATATAGGCAGTGTAGCATCCCCCTCCCATTCCCCATATAGGCAGTGTGGCATTCCCCCCTCCCATTCCCCATATAGGCAGTGTGGCATTCCTCCTCCCATTCCCCATATAGGCAGTGTGGCATCCCCCTCCCATTCCCCATATAGACAGTGTGGCATTCCTCCTCCCATTCCCCATATAGGCAGTGTGGCATCCCCCTCCCATTCCCCATATAGGCAGTGTGGCATCCCCCCTCCCATTCCCCATATAGGCAGTGTGGCATTCCCCCTCCCATTCCCCATATAGGCAGTGTGACATTCCCCCTCCCATTCCCCATATAGGCAGTGTGGCATTCCCCCTCCCATTCCCCATATAGGCAGTGTGGCATTCCCCCTCCCATTCCCCATATAGGCAGTGTGGCATTCTCCCCTCCCATTCCCCATATAGGCAGTGTGGCATTCCCCCTCCCATTCCCCATCATATGCAGTGTGGCATTCTCCCTCCCATTCCCCATTATATGCAGTGTGGCATTCCTCCCTCCCATTCCCCATATAGGCAGTGTGGCATTCCCCCCTCCCATTCCCCATATAGGCAGTGTGGCATTCCCCCTCCCATTCCCCATTATATGCAGTGTGGCATTCTCCCTCCCATTCCCCATTATATGCAGTGTGGCATTCCCCCCTCCCAATCCCCATTATATGCAGTGTGGCATTCCTCCCTCCCATTCCCCATATAGGCAGTGTGGCATTCCCCCTCCCATTCCCCATTATATGCAGTGTGGCATTCTCCCTCCCATTCCCCATTATATGCAGTGTGGCATTCCCCCCTCCCAATCCCCATTATATGCAGTGTGGCATTCCTCCCTCCCATTCCCCATATATGCAGTGTGGCATTCCCCCCTCCCAATCCCCATTATATGCAGTGTGGCATTCCCCCTCCCATTCCCCATATAGGCAGTGTGGCATTCCCCCTCCCATTCCCCATTATATGCAGTGTGGCATTCTCCCTCCCATTCCCCATTATATGCAGTGTGGCATTCTCCCTCCCAATCCCCATTATATGCAGTGTGGCATTCCCCCTCCTATTCCCCATATATGCAGTGTGGCATTCCTCCTCCCATTCCCCATATAGGCAGTGAGTGTGGAAGGAAAGGTCTTTCTTAAAGGGGTTGACTGTCTGGAATCAAAGTCCTATGCAAGGTTTAGAGACAAATTGCTCTGAAAAATGTGTCCGGTAAGTGGGTCATCTCGTGTCTGTTGGCATTTTTGGTTTAAAGTCTTAGGAAAATGTCAAGGAAAGTGGACCTTTCGTTTAAGATCAGTGTCCTAGCTAGAGCCAACTGCATTGTACAAGCGACCAGGGAAAGTTGTTTTATTCCCCAGTGTATATATTAAGCTTGTTACTGACTGCTAGTACTCTGCAGGCTCGTGGCTGCAACCACCAGGGGAATAGGCTCAACAGTGGCTATGGTCATGTGGCCTCCATTCTTTATGTTGGGCGCTGTGTAAATACTTTTCATTCTAGTAAAGCACCTTTTTTCCTTCCCATCACTGTAAGGCCCAGCCATCCTGAGGGTGTCAGAGAGCCCCATCACTGTGAGGCCCAGCCATCCTGAGGGTGTCAGAGAGCCCCATCACTGTGAGGCCCAGCCATCCTGAGGGTGTCAGAGAGCCCCATCACTGTGAGGCCCAGCCATCCTGAGGGTGTCAGAGAGCCCCATCACTGTGAGGCCCAGCCATCCTGAGGGTGTCAGAGAGCCCCATCACTGTAAGGCCCAGCCATCCTGAGGGTGTCAGAGAGCCCCATCACTGTGAGGCCCAGCCATCCTGAGGGTGTCAGAGAGCCCCATCACTGTGAGGCCCAGCCATCCTAAGTGTGTCAGAGAGCCCCATCACTGTGAGGCCCAGCCATCCTGAGGGTGTCAGAGAGCCCCATCACTGTGAGGCCCAGCCATCCTGAGGGTGTCAGAGAGCCCCATCACTGTAAGCCCCAGCCATCCTGAGGGTGTCAGAGAGCCCCATCACTGTAAGGCCCAGCCATCCTGAGGGTGTCAGAGAGCCCCATCACTGTAAGCCCCAGCCATCCTGAGGGTGTCAGAGAGCCCCATCACTGTAAGGCCCAGCCATCCTGAGGGTGTCAGAGAGCCCCATCACTGTAAGCCCCAGCCATCCTGAGGGTGTCAGAGAGCCCCATCACTGTAAGGCCCAGCCATCCTGAGGGTGTCAGAGAGCCCCATCACTGTGAGGCCCAGCCATCCTGAGGGTGTCAGAGAGCCCCATCACTGTGAGGCCCAGCCATCCTAAGTGTGTCAGAGAGCCCCATCACTGTGAGGCCCAGCCATCCTGAGGGTGTCAGAGAGCCACAGACATATAAATCAAGCCACACGCAGACAGGAAATCCAACGTTCCATGAATTGTTGACAAATACGATAACTGAGGAAATATTAATAAGCCTGTTCACTGCGCCATTTTCTCGTCCTTTCCACAGACAAGCCCGGGAAGTCAGAGGCGGTAGAGGAGGAAATCGACATCGATCTCAACGCCCCGGAGACCGAAAAGGCGGCGCTGGCCATCCAGAACAAGTTCCGCCGCTTCCAGAAACGGAAACAGGACCCGAGCCCCTGAAGCGCGCGGCTCCGACTGTGACCTCGACGCCGCCCTTTACAGAAAAAAATCCATTGTGCGCGCAGGCTCGCCTACCAATCCCACTCTCTGCCTTTTTCTATTTGGGGGGGGGGGGACAAGCCGGATAACACCATGGCCACGCCCTCCTACCCACAATGCCCGTTTCCACTTAATTACAATGAACGTTTAACCCTTTAAAAGAGCCTGCGCTTCCGGCACGTTGGCCTCAGGTTTCTTCCTTTATTTTAATCGAACCCGTGGGATTGATGGGAGAATAACACACCTGATACGACGTCTGATAACAGCGAGGTCTAGAGTTGAGCTCGTAGCTAATTGTCCCCTTCTTCTAAAGGCATGTTCTCTTATAGCAGATAATATAATTCAATATTTATTATGTATATCATGAATTATAAAGACCATCTCGGGGGCCGGCTGTCATCGTCGCCCACCCCCCACCACCCATAACTTGGTCCTTTCTCATCACCTCTGGGTAACCTTCACTGTATAGGGAGCAAGCGATATAAATATACATTTATATAAGGTTTTATTATGAAAATAATATTTATATAAATATATGGTTATATCCTTTTAGCGTTCGGTTCTCAAGCACCAATCCAATCAATTAAGATCAATGGCAACACTTCCTATCAAAAGTAACGCTACTTTGCGTTTGTTTTTATAATGGCACATGGCATTATAGCTATTGGATTTGAACTCAAACTGTCACAAACTACATTACATAAATAAATCAATTACTAAAAATGTTATTAGCACAAATTATGATTAATTAATTAAAAAAAAAACTGCTAATTATTAAAGATTTTTTTTTAGATAGAAAGTGATTTCTGATTGGTTGTGGGTGGCACTGCATTAGCTACAGTACTTCTTCAAGGATACAGCCATATATGTATGATTGGAAGACCGGGTCATACTTTATCACCTAGTTCACTGTTTCATCTATACCTTCTACCTATACTGCCACGTGATGAGCTCGGGGAATTAATAATTCTTAGTAACCATCAGGAATATGTGGGCAACTGTAGTCAAACAGGCTGATTCATCACTAACGCCAAGTAGCGACAGATGAGCGTCTGTAGCAGGCATTTTCAGAGCGCCCGCTAGTAGTCGCTGTGCTCGGCAGTGGGTCGCTAGTTCTTAGCGTCTCAGTCGCTGTGCGGTAATGATGAATACATTGTGAGGAGTCGCTATTTGACCAGTACAGCGCTGTATGGGAGCGCATGTTAGCGACTGGTCAGTGCGACCGACTCACAGCATAACAGCCTCACAAAACTCTGGCGCTGAAAAATGCTTGTTTGAAGCCCAGAGCGCCGGAGGCGGTGTGATTAAAGTCTGTTTTTCAGCATCTATCCACTAGTAACAAAGCGAAAACATATGGAATTATATTGTAACAACATTGTGACATGAACACTTTAATGGCAGACCTGTAATGTCATTTCTGAAGAAATATATAAAAAAAGAAAAATTTGTGAAAAACCAGAAGAGGTCACGGCATTATTTGAGATTTTTTGCAAAAAAAAAACAAAAACCCCTTTAAAGAGAAGAAAATGATCGTCCATTGAAATGTATGGGAGAACGACAGGTAGCGAGAGGTCATACCTGGCGCTGTGCAAGGCTGAACGCCGGCACTGTTCGCTGAGGCTGTGAAAATGATGAATCGGACGCTACATGGCGCTATCCCAGTCGCTAAACAGATTCTGCTTGATAAATGTGTAATTGCGTGCCGTGTCCGGCGTTCACCAGTCGCTACCTGTCGCTACCTCTCATTAACAAGGCACTACCTGATGCTATCCTATCTAAAATAAGGCCCCCAGTAATAATTAAAAAATATATACTTACCTCTGATGCAGCACAACATACTTGGTCTAGATCTTTAATACTTACCCGTTTAGGGGATCTGTCCATGGTCACCTTGCATGCCCCCTTTTAGTCTGCTAAGATCAAAACTGTGTCCAGAATGTGCCCCCTGCTGGTGTAAATGGAGCAAGCAGCCAGATTCTGCCATGGTGTGCTTATTCTGTAGGATGTTGTGGGGCATGTGTAAAGCTCAGGACCTAGATTCCGTAAGTATAGAAGATCTGGACCAGATGTTCTTTGGAATACATAAGCATATATATATATATATATATATATATATATATTTTTTTTTTTTTTTTTAAGTCTCGCCAATAGCCTTTAAATAGAACAATTAATTCATTAAAAAAAATAATTATTTAAAATATTTAATCGCTAATAAAAAAATTAAAGAAAAATACGATTTATTTAAAAGATTTAATATAAGGATGTAAAAAGGAATTATGTTAAAAAGTTTTAATGCCCGTACATTGCATTAAATGAATAATAATTCAGTAGAGAAAAATAAGATTCATTTTAAATATTTATTATAAAAATGTGTAAAAAGGAATTCTGCTGATAATGTTTTAGATGCTGACTTGCCTTTAATTACTAATAATGAATGAAAAATAAGAGTTATTTAAAATATTTTATGTAAAAGGGAATTCTGTTAAAATGCCTCTACATGGCCTTTAATTACTAAAAATGAATGAATGAAACATACAATTTGTTTTAAATATTTATTTTAAAAATGTAAAAAGGAATTCTGTTAAAATGCTTGTACTTGGCCTTTAATTACTACTAATCAATGAATGAAACATATGATTTGTTTTAAATACTCAATATAAAAGTTTAAAAGGGAATTCTGTTACAATGCTTGTACATTTAATTACTACTAATTAATGAACGAAAAATAGAATTTGTTTTAAATAGTTAATATAAAAATGTAAAAAGGAATTCTGTTAAAATGCTTGTACTTGGCCTTTAATTACTACTAATCAATGAATGAAACATATGATTTGTTTTAAATACTCAATATAAAAGTTTAAAAGGGAATTCTGTTACAATGCTTGTACATTTAATTACTACTAATTAATGAACGAAAAATAGAATTTGTTTTAAATAGTTAATATAAAAATGTAAAAAGGAATTCTGTTAAAATGCTTGTACTTGGCCTTTAATTACTACTAATCAATGAATGAAACATATGATTTGTTTTAAATACTCAATATAAAAGTTTAAAAGGGAATTCTGTTACAATGCTTGTACATTTAATTACTACTAATTAATGAACGAAAAATACAATTTGTTTTAAATAGTTAATATAAAAATGTAAAAAGGAATTCTGTTGAATAGTATTTAATGCCCAGACATGGCCTTTAATTAAACACAAATAATTACTAATAACAAAGAAGTATAAGAACAATTAATTCAAAATATTTAATAATATATATATTAATAAAAAAAAAAAATATATATATATATATATATATATATATTCAGTTTTTTTTGCCCACACCTACTTTATTAAAACCCTTAATTACAAACATTTAATAAAAAAAATAGGATTCATTCATTTGGAATATTTATTAATAAATATATTGGCCACAGAAGTCCTTCAAATACTAAATTAATAATAAATAATACAATAAAATAATATAATAAAAAATATCAAATAAATAAAATGATACATTCATTTCAACATTTTAAATATAAATATTTAAAAAGAAATTCCATTGAAGAACTTCTGGTTTCTGATTGGTTGCTTTCTGGCATGTCCTACATCCATCCTAAAAAAACAGTTGTATACGATTGGCCACAGAGCTGGTCACACATACTCTTACCTTTACCGGACACACATTATATCATGTTCACCACCTATCTACCCCCTGAGATGGGCTCTGAGGATTTTTAATGCCCTGGTGGGGTATTTTAGCATGTTTACCTAATAAAATGATTTTAAAGTATATAGTGTGGCCTTGGTGTTTGTGTTCATATGAGAAACCACCGTTTTAAGGGTCATGGTGACAATCAATAGGAAAGATAGAGATGTGGTGGGTTGGTTAGTTGGTAACTGTAAGCGATAGAAGCCAGAAGCCCTATTCTAATTTTCTAGGCTGGAAGAGTATTAGGAATAAATGTACAGCTGCCATTAGAAGTTCGGAGACAACAGGGTTAATTTAGAGCCAGGTGAGAATTCTCACTCCTTTTTTACGAGAGAATCAGCCCCAAGGCAGACAATGAAAGTCAATGGCAGTTTTTTAATCCTCTAATTCTCACCTGGCTCTGAATCAACCCCTAGATGGCAGTAGGGAGACCGCTGGTACATTGTTGGCATAGAATAGAACTACTGGACAAGCCTACAGGAAATTCCTAACACATGAGGAGCATGTCTGGAACATGCGATCCATGTGACGGAGAGATACAAAGTATGGCATGGGTGGAACCAGAACTTATGTAAAGTTAGATATCTTCTAGTTAGGTGATGATCGATTTGTAAAGCAGAGCAACCATATGGAAAAGCAAGAGCAAGCTTAAAGCAGCCAACTCCTTCCGCTGCGAGGGCGTTGACGAGTGCCGGCGCGGCCGCTATCTGACAGTCCGGGTGTCAGAATGCATCTAGGAATTCTACATTTTCATGCATGCGCAGATTACCCAGCTTGACCTTTGGCACCAACCCCGGCTCATTCACCGACCTGCTACTGTGCTTGTGACACACGGGCTTAAAGTGGACCAAAACCCATGGTGATTGGCCCGGGAATCTATAAGATTCCCAGGCCGATCGATTCCCTCCCCCCGGGGCATCCAAAATCAGGATGTCCCGCTGTGTGAAACCCCCCAGGTCTCCCCATACACTTACCTTCTTTCCTGGCCCAACAGCGCATGTGCGAGCCGCGGGCGCATCCCCGCTATCCCTCTAGCAGGGCGTGTGCCCGCACCGGCTATTCACAAATGCCTGGCCTGGCACGCTCCCTGTTAGAGGGTAGCGGGGGGATGCGGTCATCAGCGAGCTCAGAGCCATGGGGGGGCATCCAAAATGCTGGAACAGCCAGTCCAAAGGGGGACTTCCTCACTCTCAGTACTCACCCCGCTCATCAGACTGACACCATGGGGGGGCATCCAAAATGCTGGAACAACCAATCCAACGGGGGATTTCCTCACTCTCAGTACTCACCCGCTCATCAGACTGACACCATGGGGGGGCATCCAAAATGCTGGAACAGCCAGTCCAAAGGGGGATTTCCTCACTCTCAGTACTCACCCCGCTCATCAGACTGACACCATGGGGGGGCATCCAAAATGCTGGAACAGCCAGTCCAAAGGGGGACTTCCTCACTCTTAGTACTCACCCCGCTCATCAGACTGACACCATGGGGGGGGGGGGGGGCATCCAAAATGCTGGAACAGCCAGTCCAAAGGGGTACTTCCTCACTCTCAGTACTCACCCCGCTCATCAGACTGACACCATGGGGGGGGGGCATCAAAAATGCTGGAACAGCCAGTCCAAAGGGGGACTTCCTCACTCTCAGTACTCACCCCGCTCATCAGACTGACACCATGGGGGGGGCATCCAAAATGCTGGAGCCCCCCCCCACACATAGCCCCCTAGGATGCCCGAAAATCTTACCTTTCTCTCGCTCCCCCGCCGGAAATCCAGCGCCGCCATTGTCTGCCTGGCACTCACGTTGGCAGTGACGTTTCGGCCGCTGTATGTCCTACCTACTTGTACGTCAGGTAGCCAATCGCTATGCTGGATTCCCGTCGGGAGAGCGAGATTAAGCTAAGGATTACGGGCGTCCTGGGGGGTTATGTGCAAGGGGGGGCTCCCGCATTCTGGATCCCCTCTCATGTAGCCTGCTATATAGCAGCGCTGCCTGCAGCCACCTCGCTGTGCAGGGTGTTGGTCCTCTTCATGTATTTAAAGTGGATCAAAACCCAGCTGGATCGGCCCGGGAATCTTATAGACTCATTCCCTCCCTGCGGGGCATCCAAAATCAGGATGCCCCACTTTGTGAAACTCCCCAGGTCTGCTACACTTACTTTAATCCCGGTCCAAGCGGGCCGTGGCGGCATCCCTGCTATCCCTCTAGCAGGGCGCGGGCCTGTTAGAGAGAAGTGCGAGATACGGCAACCAGCACGCTTGGACGTCGTTTACACGTGCATAGCTCATCGTCTCCGAGCGTGCTGATTGGATGAGCGGCCGCGTATGCGCCGTAGGACCGCTGTCAGGTGAGTTCTGTCAGCGATCTAGGGGCTTTGCATAGCGGGGCACCCCCGATCGGGGTGCCCCAGGGGGAGTGAACCAAAACCCAGGATAGTCAAAATCCTCGGTTTTGGTCCACTTTAAAGAGTTTACTACTGAAATCCCAGTCCTACGGTGCATGTGCAGGCTCTCATTTGCGGTGCATATGTAATGTATGGCAAATGGCTGTTTGCAAGCAAGGTCTCTGCAATCAAATGCGGACATTAGCATTCCTGCGCAGCCACCCCTAAGCCTATATGAATGGCTGGGGGTGTGAACATCGCCAACAGGAAGCAGGGGAAATTTGTGATGCCCCGGGGGGGTTTCCACAGTGGGGTATCCTAACCCATACCTCCCAACTTTTCAGAATGGGAAATCGGGACAATATGTAAATTAGGCCACGCCCCCTCATTTATTGATGGATAGGAGATACATTGTAACAGTTACAACAATAGAAACACTTTGAATAGGCAAATGAATCATTTATTGCTGCAGATCTGCATGTTACACCTCAAAGAGGGACAAATGAGAACAACGAGGGACAGGGGGACACGGCCTCCAAATAGGGACAGTCCCTCCAAATCAGGGACACTTGGGAGGTATGTCCTAACCCCGGATGCCCCTGGGGATGGCCAGCAGCCACCCCTTAACCCATATGAATGGCTGGGGGTGGGAGCGCGCTTACAACTTCAAGGCACGGGCACACGTTGTTTACATCACCAAGAACCGAGGGCGTTTTACAGAAGGGGGCATCCTGACCTGGGATGCCCCCGGGGGAAGGTCAGCGGCCAGCCCTGGGTTTTGTTCCACCTTAATGTTCAGCAAACAGCCTTTGTCTGTGTCAATCAGGAGTGAGAAAGGCCTCGTTCCCAGTATCACACACGCTCCCGCCTCAATGGGAGCACGCTCACACCCCAAAGATGCAGTGGATTCGGCCACCCTCCATCAGAGAGGGAGCCAGGAAACAGGTGAGTTGCACGGCACCTTGGGGGATGGGGCTTCACACAGCGGGGCATCACATTTTGGGATGCCCAAAGGGAAGGTCAGTGGCCAGCCCTGGCTTCTTTTAAATTAGAGGGCCGGCCAGGCTGCATTTTGTTCTGAACGAAAGCAGTCCTTATTAGTGTAGTAGTCAGTTTCCACACTCATCATGTAGGAGACTGGGGTTCGATTCCCTGAGAGGAAGGTTCTATTTGGCTTTAGGTAGTCCTCATTAGTATAGCGGTCAGTATCCCCATCTAACACACAGGGAAACAGGGTTTAATTCCCCGACTGGAAGGCTTCTATCTTTGGGAAGTCCTCATTAGTGCAGTCAGGGCCGGCGCCAGCACAGGGCAATTGCCAGGGCCCCCGGCATCTTCAGGGGCCCACTCAAGCTCACACTTGGCCATGGTATTATTTTATAGAGGACCTGAACCACCGAATGCCGGGTGCTGTTTGCAGACCTGCTCATGGCTGGCCTCAGCAACAAGGGATGGTGGAACGGAGGTGGCCTGGAACGGGGGGGGGGGGGGGGGGGGGGGGCTATAGATGGAAGCTGAGAAGGTGGCGAGAACCAGGTGACAGCTGACAAGGACTAGAGGGCGATCAGCAGCAGGAGATGACCCCTTGGTGTCAGCGGAGCTGAAAGGGGCCCACTAAGTCTCTCCTGCCCAAGGGCCCCCACAAACCAGGAGCCAGTCCTTAGTACAGTGGTCACTCCCCCCTCCTGTTATGCTGGGGTTAAATTCTCCTAAAGGGAGGCTTCAAAAAATTTTTGTCTATCCTCCTTAGTACTCTATAGTGGTCAGTACCCCCCCCCCCCATCACAGGGAACCTGGGGTTCTTCCCCAACAGGTAGAGTTTGGGAATGCACGCATGTGCACTTTGGGGAGTGTGTCCACGAGCATTTGGGAGTACGGCATGAGCTCGCCCAGTATGCTGATTATTATGCAGCATCACAGTTCCATTTTTTTCTAAGAGCAGTCATATGGTGAACCTGTAAACCTCTATATCTCAGCCATTTCTTCTTCCACTTAAAGCAGACCTTCACCCTCAGTTAGAGCCTATCTTATATGTCTCCCACACCCTGTGCACACAGATTGCCCACATTAATCCGGACCCTCACCCTGAATAAGAGCCTATCTTGTATGTTTCCCCCCCTTTACATACAGATTGCCCACATTAATCCGGACCTTCACCCTGAATAAGAGCCTATCTTGTATGTTTCCCCCCCTGTACATACAGATTGTCCACATTATTCCGGACCCTCACCCTGAATAAGAGCCTATCTTGTATGTTTCCCCCCTGTACATACAGATTGCCCACATTAATCTGGACCCTCACCATGAATAAGAGCCTATCTTGTATGTCCCCCCCCCCCGTACATACAGATTGCCCATATTAATCCGGACCTTCATCCTAAATAAGAAACTATCTTGTATGTTTCCCCCTGTACATACAGATTACCCACATTAATCCGGACCCTCACCCTGAAAAAGAGTCTATCTTATATGTTTCCCACACCCTGTACATACAGATTGCCCACATTAATCCGGACCCTCACCCTGAATGAGAGCCTATCTTGTATGTTTCCCACACCCTGTACATACAGATTGCCCACATTAATCCGGGCCTTCACCCTGAATAAGAGCCTATCTTGTATGTTTCCCACACCCTGTACATACAGATTGCTCACATTAAAAATCCTAGAGTCCAGCCCAGTGGGGGAAATAATAATAAGGAAGTGACTTAAAACCTAAAATATATTAATTTTAGGTGCTGAGGAATAGTTTTTAAGGGTTCTGGATTTTCATTAAATGATGCTGAAGGTCCGGTTAAATAAACGGAAAACAGTTTAGGACAGCGCCAAACATAGCCCTATGCGAATGGTGTAACGTTTGGCTTTTCCTGAAACATCACTTTAACAAAGAGAAAATACAGGACACGTTTCGTTTTCGAAAATGTCAGTCTTTATTAACAATTTTAATGATGTCCGTGGCTAAATGTGACTTTAGAGGTGGTGTCTATGAATGAAATGGCATATACACAACTGATACAAATTATATACATTTTTACATGCAAACTTAGAGATGAGAGAGTTGAGGGTTCCACTCACGCCTTCAGGGCTCCACGTAAAAAGATGTAACTGTTTGCTAGCCTGATAATTACCCCTTACAGGCAGCCCTTATTACCCCTTATAGTTCTAACTATGGGATTCAATGTACTGCAGGGTAAAACAGTGTTAAAGTGGACGCTCTTAGGCAAAACAAGGTCAGAGAGGGGATTGGAGGGCTCAGCCAAAGCAGTGGAAGCCTGCATTAACCGGATGGCGTAAGGCAATTCAGCATCGCCAGGAACCCTAATGGCGAAGCTTCCAGGATGACTGGTAACTGATAACTCGATAGGGTAATATTGGTTGTTGCTGGACACCGAGTCCATTTTATCCATATCATCCCAGAATCCTTTGATTGTGAGACAAAGGTTGGAAAGATCTGTGGTGGCAGTCAAGCCTGTATGCCATTTCTTTCTTACTAACTACCCTAGAAAGCACCCTTCTGTCAGATTAGGTTGCAGACTGGTGATCAAGTTTGGTCGTTGACTAGTGAATAGGCTGAAAACCGTTTTCATGCAACTAAAAAGTATACAAAAACAGTAAAAAGTGGTTAATTCTTAAAGAAAAAGGGCCAGATAAAGAGAAAACGAATCCCATTCTGGGTTTTTTTTTTATCTTTCGTCTATATAAATACAAAAACCCAAGAAACTTCATGTTGTCTCCGTTTCCTGGAACTAAAATGGCGTACGATGCAGCACCATAGAGAAAAACAAAAGACTAAACGGAAGACTAAACACAAAACTAACCCTGATATTAAAAAACAACATCTAGTCTATGTTCAGAAGCAAGCGCCTGCAGAAACCCAAGAAGGTCTGAGGAATCAGGGGAGAGATACGTGCCGTTCACCCTCAGTTGCTCTACAGCTGGCGCATATTCTGGGATTTGAGGTATGTTTCTGTTCACCGTTACCCCTGTGCATGCTGGGATTGCAGTTTTGCCTTCTGCAGCAGCTTTCGGGGGGGGTCCAACGGGAACCATGAGTGCTTTATCATTCTTGCTGGGAAGCAAAGAAGCCATGCTGTAGAAATATTGCCCTGGAGAGAGGCAGGAAGGGCAATACTTGTACACATTTAGTTTGGAATTCTGAGGAGCACACAATCTTTGCTGATTCTCAGTGTCCTCTTGCCATATCCCAAGTCCCAGAATGCATTGCCTCACGGTCTGTTGACGGGACACTTTGGAGGGCACCTGTGGGTGACTGTAGTTTAATATGGCAAAGGTTGGGCAAGATCGGGTTTAAAGTGGTCCAAATCGCGTATGGGTGCAATCCTTTATAATGTCGTATTGGAAGCCAATATCTAGTCTTGAGCCATCCTTTGATCATATAAAAGGTCCTTTGAAAATACACGGAGCTCCCGCTGGGTAATGTTTGCATTGCATTGCATTGCAGCCACTCCTGCGGTGATCATTTTGGGGAGGGTCCCTGTATCCTAAAGGAAATCGTACTTCAATTCTTGGTTTCTCGGAGAGTTCTCGCTAGTTTCCAGCAGGGAAAATGGTACACGATGGTTCTACGTTTAACATAAAAAATACATGTTATTTCTAAAAAGGCATTAGCCGCACCGAGAGACTTTTGGGGACCTGGGAGGAATGTTCTGAGGGAGGATAAAAAATGTCAAGGTGGCCCTGCGGCCTACATCAAGTCTTGTTTCAGCAACATTTTATGACCCTTTAAGCCAACGTCAAGTTTTAATTTTCGATATTTTAGAGGCCCCTTAACCAAGATCGAGTCTTGGTTTGGTTTTCGATAGTTTAGAGGCCCCTTTTAACCAACATCGAGTCCTGGTTTGGGTTTCGATAGTTTAGAGGACCTTTAGACAACATCAAGTCTTTGTTTTCGATACAGTATTTAAGTTGCTCTTTAGCCAATGGTAAATGTGCGTTTTTGATATTTTAGTGATCCATTAACCAATGTCAAGTCTTTGGTTTTTGATATTTTAGATGCCTTTTTACGAGTGGCAAGCTTTGGTTTTCAATATTTTAGAGGACCTTTTACCAACATCAAGTCTTGCTTTTCAATAATTTAGAGGACCTTTTACCAACATCAAGTCTTGGTTTTCACTATATTAGCGGTCCTTTAACCAATGTCAGGTCTTGGTTTTTGATATTTTAGAGGCCCTTTCACTGTTAAGTCCTTGTTTTCTATATTTTATTGGCCAGGTCTTGGTCTTTTTTGTAGGCTCTTTATTCAGCGTCAAGTCTTGACTTTGGATATTTTAGAGGCCCTTTGACCAATAACTAGTTTTGGCTTTCAGACTTTTAGAGGACCCTTGACCAATATCTAGCTGTCCTGTTGATGGATTCTGATGTTTTGGAATGAAAGGAGCACAATGGATTTAGCAGAACCAAGCCTTGATGTTTAGTGATCTAGGTTGTCTAAATAATCCTCTAACTATACTGATTGATTGTTACTTTGGACAAATTGGGCAACCTGTAGCACCACGGTCTAGATTTTCTAGAACCCTTATTTACTTCGCAAAATTTACCACAAGCACAATGGCCGACTTGAAACGTCTAGTCATCTATACTTTTTTTAAAATATGTGTGTATAGACTCAAAAATGGCCACAAATGCGGGCTAGAGAGGTAACACAAGCCTGTGAGTCTATTGTTGTCACCATAAGAAAACTAAACGAAATTCTGAGGGTCGTTCAGACTAAATAAGTATTTGCATAAAAAGACGGAGACAATGTAATATGTAATGTGTGTGAATAAAATGGTTGATGCATCGCTATCCATTACTCAAAGACTTTGTGATAAATTAACTGAAGCAATCGGAAATCTAGACTTTTTATGTTTTCTGTGTGTTCATGTTTGTGCCGTGATCTAGGAAAAACAAAGGGGTTGAGTTTATGATACAATAGTGATTGTGAAACGTTCTCACCTTGTTGGTCCTGTTTTCACCCCCTAAAAGTCTTAAAATATGTAAGAGCGAATGGTTAGGAAACAAGGTCAACAATTTGAGCTGTCTATTCCGTCATTGGCTGTCACTCCTCGCAGGCCCCCGGCTGTCTCTGGTTTATTAGGGGTGTTTCTCTGAGTCACTTTTGATTAAATTCTTTAAGGCGTTTTTGAGGCTGTTTTTGCTAGGAGACTTCACAGCGGCTCGGTAGGGCTGGTCCCCACCTTCATCCCCCCTCAGTTCCATTTCGATTGTGTAGATCACCTTGGAGCTGCAAGGGGACTCTTCGTCTGCCTTTTGTGTACCTTCCCTGCCGGCTAATTGCTATTTCCTATCCTTGCGAGAGTCGCCCAGGCCTTTCTTCTTGTCGCTGCCGGATTTGAAGCTGCGGGACTGGTCCAGCATGGAGAGGAGCGGGGCCTGGAAAAAAGGAGAGGCCTTCAAAAATTTCAAAGAACATCTACTGTTTTGGGCTTCGAGGGGACCCAATTTTTCTTTTCCACGAATGACTCACATTGCTTCTTACCTGTCGGCCTTTGGAGGAGCCTTTGGTTAACTTGTGAAGTCTTCCTTTTTCTAGGGCACTGTGAATAAAAACAGATATTTTTGTGAAATAAAGAAATAGATGACCAACGTAGATGTGCAGACACACATTTATTTTGTTCAGAAGCTAAAAGAAGAGGGTCTGGGGTGTAGTTATATAATGTTAATCGTTGGATAGAATATAGGTCCTGATTTAGTGAGCTTAAAAAATAAATAAAGCTCTCTAAGGGGATAATGTGGCATCTGCCAAATTGTAGCCTTAGGTATTCAAACTTGTAGCCTCTCCTTATGTGGGAGAGCTTGTGGTCTTATGTAGCATGTCCCCCATCTCATGTGCAGAGCTTTCAATCTAGGGCAGTGTTCCCCAACCCTCTCCTCGAGAGCCACTAACACAGAGACGCACAGGTGGAAGTAATAAGGGCTCAGACAGAGCTAGAGAGCTGGAGATCCACAAAACATGACCTGTTTGTGGTTCTCAAGGAGAAGGTTGGGGAACACTGATCTAGAGAGACATCAATGAAGACGCCAAACCTACCTGAGTTCCCGTCGTCTTTGGTATTGCCGTCTGAGCCAGCAGTAGCGGATGAGGTAAGCTAGGAGAGCTACAATGATGACCAGGCCCAGAGCCGCTCCGATGATGATACCAAGGACCATGCCAGCACGGACTGGAGCTATTAAAGCACAAACAGTAAGACACTTTAAGTATCAATGAAATATAAGGATATTGTAGCGGGTGAACTTTAGTAGGGGAATCCTAGATTAGTCAATGTTTTTTGGGGGGGGGGGGTTGAGCCTAAAGGTAATGCAACCTTACAGGGATGTGTTAGTTATAACAGCTGTATTAGACTATAAGACTCTTTATAATGAAATGCACCCATATAGGGATGTGATAAGTATAACGGCCATATTAGACTACAAGAGTCTTTATAATGAAATGCACCCATATAGGGATGTGATAGGTATAAAGGCTATATTACACTATAAGAGTCTTTATAATGAAATGCACCTATATAGGGATGTGCTAGTTATAACAGCTGCATTATACTATAAGAGTCTTTATTCTGAAATGCACCCATATAGGGATGTGATAGGTATAAAGGCTATATTACACTATAAGAGTCTTTATAATGAAATGCACCTATATAGGAATGTGATAGTTATAACAGCTGTATTATACTATAAGAGTCTTTATAATGAAATGCACCCATATAGGGATGTGATAGTTATAACAGCTGTATTATACTATAAGAGTCTTTATAATGAAATGCACCTATATAGGAATGTGATAGTTATAACAGCTGTATTATACTATAAGAGTCTTTATAATGAAATGCACCCATATAGGTATGTGATAGGTATAACGGCTGCATTATACTATAAGAGTCTTTATAATGAAATGCACCCATATAGGGATGTGATAGGTATAACGGCTGCATTATACTATAAGAGTCTTTATAATGAAATGTACCCATATAGGGATGTGATGGTTATAACAGCTGTATTATACTATAAGAGTCTATATATTGAAATGCACCCATATAGGGATGTGATAGGTATAACGGCTGCATTATACTATAAGAGTCTTTATAATGAAATGCACCCATATAGGGATGTGATAGGTATAACGGCTGCATTATACTATAAGAGTCTTTATAATGAAATGTACCCATATAGGGATGTGATGGTTATAACAGCTGTATTATACTATAAGAGTCTTTATAATGAAATGCACCCATATAGGGATGTGATAGGTATAACGGCTGCATTATACTATAAGAGTCTTAATGAAATGCACCCATATAGGGATGTGATAGGTATAACGGCTGCATTATACTATAAGAGTCTTTATAATGAAATGCATTCATATAGGGATGTGATGGTTATAACAGCTGTATTATACTATAAGAGTCTTTATAATGAAATGCACCCATATAGGGATGTGATAGTTATAACAGCTGTATTATACTATAAGAGTCTTTATAATGAAATGCATTCATATAGGGATGTGATGGTTATAACAGCTGTATTATACTATAAGAGTCTTTATAATGAAATGCACCTTTAGGTATAGGCATGTGCGTGGCCCAGGTTAATATTCTGGGCCCTGTAAGGAACTGGGAAATGCAAGAAGGTGGGGGGGGGGGGGGTATAGTTATAGGTCTGGTTCTTTTGCCTTTCAGGGTCCCATTTTTAAGTATCTGATCTGTAGTAATAAGTCAGAGCAACTGGACACATATTGAACTGAGACAATTTCTCTGATGACTGGTGCCAGGCCCTAAAAAACATAACTAATCGAGCTACTTTGGCCTATTACTACAGATCCATAGGTTTTTGTATGACTGGATGGATTTAATATTAAGAACTTCTCAGGTCACTATACCTTCCAACTTTTCAGGGTGGGAAAGAGGGACATTTGTTAAATTAAGCCACGCCCCTCATTGAGGGATGGATAGGAGATAGGATGTAACAGTTACAACTATAGAAACACTTTGAATAGGCAAATGAATCATTTATTGATGCAGATCTGCATGTTACACATCAAAGAGGGACAATATGTAAATGAAGCCACGTCCACCTCATTGAGGAATGCATGAAGCCACAGCCCCTAATTGTGGGATGGGTGAAGCCACACCCCCTCATTAATTGATGGATAGGAGATAGGATGTAACAGTTACAACAGTATAAACACTTTGAATAAGCAAATGAATCATTTATTGCTGCAGATCTGCATGTTACACCTCAAAGAGGGACCGTACGTAAATTAAGCCACGCCCACTTCACTGAGGGATGTATGAAGCCACACCTCCTAATTGTGGTATGGGTGAAGCCACACCCCCTCATTAATTGATGGATAGGATGTAACAATTACAACAATATAAACACTTTGAATAAGCAAATTAATCCTTTATCGTCGCAGATCTGCATGTTACACCTCAAAGAGGCGCGAATGAGAACAACGAGGGACAGGGGGACATGGCCTCCAAAAGAGGGACAGCCCCTCCAAATGAGGGGCAGTTGGGAGTTATGGGTGCCGTGTGTGTGC
This sequence comes from Gastrophryne carolinensis, assembly GCA_027917425.1. NCBI lineage: Eukaryota > Metazoa > Chordata > Amphibia > Anura > Microhylidae > Gastrophryne > Gastrophryne carolinensis. Next base: position 158,689,333 of record CM051244.1, on the reverse strand, counting down.
TCAGTGAGTGAGGAGGGAGGTAAGTATTAATCCTTGCAGGAAGGTTAACAAGAACAGACATGGAACCTCAACCTTTGTCGAAAACAAGCAGATGGACGTAGGAGGCCTTGCCCACCACGTCAGGTGGGTTCTTGACATCGCAGGTGAAGGTCCCGTTGTCTGCGAATTCCAGGTTGTGGAGGATGATGGATCCATCTTTGCTCCTCGGATAGCCCACCCACTCCAAGCGGTTTTTAAAGAGCCCCGTGTCGTCCACCACCACCTCTCCCTTGGTGTAGTGCAATATCTGAGAGGAGACAAAGCAATAGGTAGGACAGACGTGTTTCCATCACATCACAAACATGTTTCATAAATTAAGTTTCTCCAAAAAATAAGCCACTGGGTGTCTTCAGGTGGCTCAGCTAGCAAAGCATGCTGGGACGCCTGGAAAAACTGTGCGAGTTATTCATTAAGGGATAGCGCCAGGTAGCGCCTCGTAACGGCAGGCAGTGTCTGGTGAACGCCGGGCGCTGTACGCAAAACGGCATCAGGACACGAACACCCAGCAGACCAGGAAGGAGCCACCTGGAAAGGTGGTGCACGGTGGAGACAGGAGGAGGAGGAAGATACCGAGATTTAAGTTTGTTCACACATTGTGGCAGGCAAGTGTTACCCCTGGATGGTATATGTGGACCACAGGGTGGTATGTGATTGCATTGGATGCTATAAGTAGGCCACAAAGTATTAAGTGGTACCCCTAGATGGGAAAGGTAAGCTATAGGGTGGCATTTGGTACCATTAAACGGTATAGGTGGGCCACAGGGTAGTAAGTAGTGCCCTTGGATATTATAGCTGGACCACATGGTGGTAGGTGTTACCCTTGGATGATATAGGTGGGCCGCAGGGTGGTAAGTGGTAGACTTGGATGATATAGATGGGCCACAGGGTGGTAGTTGTTACCCTTGGATGTTATAGGTGGGCCACAGGGTGGAAAGTGGTAGCTTTGGATGACATAGGCGGGCCACAGAATGGTAGGTGTTTCTCTTTGATGGTAAAGGAGGGCCACAGGTTGGTAGGTGTTGGTAGGTGTTAACCTTGGATGATAACCTTGGATGAGGGTGGCATTTGGTATCATTAAATGGTATAGGTGGGCCACAGGGTAGTAAATAGTGCCCTTGGATATTATAGCTGGACCACATGGTGGTAGGTGTTACCCTTGGATGATATAGGTGGGCCACAAAGTGGTAATAGAATACTTGGATAATATAGATGGGCCACAGGGTGGTAGTTGTTACCCTTGGATGCTGTTGGTGGGCCAAAGTGTGGTAAGTGGCACACTTGGATGTTATAGGTGGGCCACAGGGTGAGAAATGGTACCTATGGAGGTTATAGGTGGGCCACAGGGTGGTGGGTGTTACCCTTGGATGGTGTAGGTGGCCCAAAAGGTTGTAGGTGGAACTATTGGTTACTATAGTTGGGCCAAAGGGTGGTAAGTAGTACTATTGGTTGCTCGCTATAGATGGGCCGCAGGGTGGTAAGTGGTACCCTTAGATGTTATAGATGGACCACAGGGTGAGAAATTGTACCTATGGAGGGTACATATGGGCCACAGGGTGGTAGGTGTTGTCCTTGGCTGGTGTAGGTGGGCCAAAAGGTTGAAAGTGGTACTATTGGTCACTATAGGTGGGCCAAAGGGTGGTAAGTGGCACCCTTGGAAGTTATATGGGGGCCCCAGGGTGGTGCTATTGGATGCTATTGGAGGCTCACAAGGCGGTAAATGGTACTATTTGACGTTATAGGTGGGCCACACGGTGGTAAGCGGTGCCCTCAGATGGTATAGTTGGGCCACAGGGTGGTAAGTAACATAAGCTGACCCTGGGGTCATACAGCAAAGCCTCTTACCCGCCACAGTGTCTAGTGTCGAACTGGCCCACCAGAGCACAGGGACAACCATCAGTTCATTAAAGGCGATACAACTTACAATTAGGTATTTGGTTTCCAGTACCTACAGAAACTTAAAGTGCCACTCTGACCTCGGTCATATTCTTACCGAAAACCTGTCCCGGCTGTTGTCTGGCTGGTAGTGCCAGGTCACAGAGATATCATCTGAGATCCATTCGCTGGACCAGAAAGTGCAAGACAGGTGAACCTTGGAACCCACAGTGCCATGGATCTCCCGATCCGTGTAAACTTCAATGGCCAAGGCCGGCGAGAGGGCTAAAGATTAAGGGGAAAAAAAACAATGAGAAACATGTATATTGTAATATCTTGTAATATAGGATTATTTTAATGAGGTCTAATAAAATAATAAAAATATACCTATATAAAAATATATAATGAGAAACTTGTATATTGTAATATGTTGTAATTTAAGATTATAATAAGGAGGTCTAATAAAATAATAAAAATATATCATGAGAAACTTGTATTTTATAATATGTTGTAATATAAGATTATAATAATGAGGTCTAATAAAATAATAAAAATATACCTATATAAAAATATATAATGAGAAACTTGTATGTTGTAATATGTTGTAATTTAAGATTATAATAATGAGGTCTAATAAAATAATAAAAATATATAATGAGAAACTTGTATTTTATAATATGTTGTAATATAAGATTATAATAATGAGGTCTAATAAAATATACCTATATAAAAATATATAATGAGAAACTTGTATATTGTAATATGTTGTAATATAAGAATATAATAATGAGGTCTAAAAAAATAATAAAAATATATAATGAGAAACTTGTATTTTATAATATGTTGTAATATAAGATTATAATAATGAGGTCTAATAAAATATACACATATAAAAATATATAATGAGAAACTTGTATATTGTAATATGTTGTAATTTAAGATTATAATAATGAGGTCTAATAAAATAATAAAAATATAAAATGAGAAACTTGTATTTTATAATATGTTGTAATATAAGATTATAACAATGAGGTCTAATAAAATAAACATATATAAAAATACATAATGAGAAACTTGTATATTGTAATATGTTGTAATATAAGAATATAATAATGAGGTCTAATAAAATAATACAAATATATAATGAGACACTTGTATTTTATAATATATTATAATAATGAAGTCTAAAATAATCCAAAATAATAAAAATATAAGAAAAAATATATACAGTATAGGTATATAAAAAAACACGTACAGTATAATAAAGCGTACTGCAATGTTATATTAGATCAGATTATAATAATGAGTTCTAATAAAATAATACAAATATATAATGAGAAACTTGTATTTTATAATATTTTGTTCTAATATGTTATAAATAATGAAGTGTAGCAAAATAAGGAAAATATAAGAAAATATATATACCGTATAGATATATAAAAAAAACACGTACAGTATAATATACCGTACTGCAATGTTATATTAGATCAGATCATAATAATGAGGTCTAATAAAATAATAAAAATATATAATGAGAAACTTGTATTTTATAATATGTTGTTATGATATATTATAATAACGAAGTCTAGCAAAATAATAATAAAATCAGAAGAAAATATATTTACAGTATAGAAAACCCATGATTTTCACTATAATATATCATAGTTACATAGTTGCTATGTAACTATGATATATTATAATAATGAAGTCTAGCAAAATAATAATAAAATCAGAAGAAATATATTTACAGTATAGAAAACCCATGATTTTCACTATAATATATCATAGTTACATAGTTGCTATGTAACTATGATATATTATAATAATGAAGTCTAGCAAAATAATAATAAAATCAGAAGAAAATATATTTACAGTAAAGAAAACCCATGATTTTCACTATCCTGGGTTTTGGTCCACCCTCCTGAGGCATTCCGATTTGGGATGCCCCGCGGTGTGAAACCTCGCTGTTCGCCCGTCTTTCTTACCCTTTTTTTGAGCCCATGGTGCAGACGCAGCTCTCATCCAATCAGCTTCTCCCAGCTTGCATATTAGAGTGGACCAAAACCCACCCTGGAGTCTATGAGACTCCTGGGCAGGAATACTTGCTCCCCCCAGGGCATCCAGATTCGGGATGTCTCACTGTGTAAAACCCCCTAGGTCACCCGGCTAACTCACCTTCTCCCCAATCCAACGGCGCATGCGCAAGCAGCGGCTCTCCCTGCTATACCTTTAGCAGGACATGTGCCCATGCCAGGCACATGTGAATATCCGGCGCGCTCCCTGTTAGATGGTAGCGGGGATGCGCCCCCAGGTCCGCTCACCAGGACTCGACTAGACGATCCTTAGACGAGTGGGCAGGAGCAGATCCGAGTGAGCTGGTTGGACAGGAGGCCGCACAAGCGCCATAGTACCGGGGAGAGGTAAGTTAGTTCGAGCGACTTGGAAGGTTTCACAAAGCGGGGCATCCCGAAGACATCCCCGGGGCCAAGGACCAAAACCCAGGACAGTCAAAATCCTGGGTTTTGGTCCACTTTAATGTGCGGCTGGAGAAGCTGAATGGAATCACAGCCGCACACATCGACGGCGCGCGGCATCTCTCGCATCCTTCAGATGTGCAGCCGTCCAGTTACGGCTGAACAGGATGCAAATGATGCTGCAGCGTCCACGCATGCACAGTGGGCTTGTTGAAGAGGTAAGCTTATCAGGCGATTGGGGGAGGGTTTACAGAGTCATGGAACCCCAGGGGAGAGGGAATCTGCCGGCCCTGGAGTCTCAAACGCCAGGTTTAGTCCACTTTAACACATGTGACAACCTCCTCCGATAAGAAACACTACATTGCAGTGTGCACTTATATCTTGTACCCCATCAGTTCCATGCTGGATATTATCTTCCTAGAGATCTTTAACTTTAGGGGGTTTATTCATCAAGGGATAGCGGCAGGTAGCGCCTCGTGGCGACAGGTAGGGAACGCTGAACGTAATACCACATTTATTAAAGCGATTCTGTTGAGCGACTCTAACAGCGACACGTAGCGTCCAATTCATCATCACAGACCGCTCAGCGTTTAGCGCCGGCACTCCAGAGTCTGGTATTACCTGTCGCTACCTGTCGCTCTCTCATACATTTCAGTGGACATTACTTTTCTTCTGTTTAAACAGGGTTTTTTTTTTTTTTTTAATCAAATCATGGCCTATTAAAAGTCATTTTTGAAAACTTTTTCGATTTTTTTGTTTTTTATGCAGAATTGTCATTACAGGTCTGGCATTAAAGTATTAATGTCACAATGTTACAACAATGTAATTCCCGTGTTTTCGCTTTGTTACTGGTGGATATGTGTTCAAAAACAGACTTTATTCACACAGCGTCTGGAGCTCTATGCAATATCAACCAGATCCAGAGTGCCGACGCTGTGTGAGTTTTTTTGTTGAATATGGTGTGAGTCGATGAGAGTCGGTCGCAATGAGCTGGCGCTACCTTTCGCTTCCTGCAGCGCTGTACTGGTGTTAGAACGCCCAACATACATCTCATTCACCAATGGCGGCCAGGTTACTACAGCCACTGAGGCGCTCTGTTACAGCGACCGATAGCCGATCACAGCGTCTACTAGCGGTCGCTCTAAGCGCCTCTGTACAGACGCTCATCTGCCGATACCTAGCGCTAGTAATGAATCAGCCTGCCGGGCCATTCCAAATCAGAATCTCCCAAGGCCCACTGTTCCAAGAAACCTAAAGTCATTTTTGACTGGAGGTCCATTTTAAATTCACCTAAATGTGAATATCCTCCTTAGCAACAAATGAATAATAGCCCCACATAGGGTTGGAAAGCCTGTGCAACCTGCTGAGAGACTGGACCAGGGGTGGCAGATCACGGCTACCTGATGCGTTCTGTTGCAGACACACTGCAACATCTGAAGCCTATTACAATGGGCTCAAGGCAACTGGATTCCTTTATGGTGATAGATGATCAAATGCCATTGAAAAAATCCTGAGAATATGATCGAGGGTGGTGGGTCAAGGCAAATTAAATTGTTTCTGCACCAGTTCATTTCTGCCTCTAGAACAAAGAGCCCCTTGTAGCTTAAGTGGGAAGATGTTACAGAGAAATGTCTGAAATCTACTGTTGCAGCCACACGACAGCACATAAAGCCTTATTTGAACAGGGCTGGGAAGTCTATGGCAGATGTCTACCCATTTCCTTGAGTGTACTGCTGTGGCCGCATGAGAGCATAAGAAAAGTTGGCGTTAAGGCAACAGGATTCCTTCAGGGTGATAAATGATCACCTGCCACTGAATAAAGAACGAGAATCTGATCGTGGGTCAAGGCAAATGAATCCCTTGTGTCTGGCCATTTCTGCCTCTAGAACAAAGGGCCTCTTGTAGCTTAAGTGGGAAGGTGTCACACTTTACAGAGAAATATCTGAAATCTACTGTTGTGGCCGTTTGACAGCACATAAAGTGTTTTTTGAACAGAGCTTAGAAGTCCGTGGCAGGTCATGTCTACCCATTTCCTTGCATGTATTGCTGCGGCCGCATGAGAGCATAAGAAAAGTTGGCTTTAGGGCGACAGGATTCCTATAGGGTGATCGCTACCACTGAAGCAAGCCTGTCAAACTGCACATGCTTTAAAGAGGAGCATCAGGGGAAGGTTAAAACTTCCACCAAAGCTCACCAATCTTCAGCCCCCCCCCTTCGGTTTTACTTTCGGGCAATTTCTACTCAACTCGCCAGGGCATCCATCTTCTGGACCCCTCGGATTCTGGCCGAACTCCCGACAGGCAGTGCCCATCAGACACTGCGCGCAGCCCCTGATCTCACGCCTGCACGGTGCTCATGAATGGGATGCAATGGAGCCGCCCAAAATCCCGCAAGTCTTTGCTGAACTGCGAGATTGCAGTGGGACATTAAAGAACACGGCTAAGACCATGCTTGTCAGTTAAGGATGGCTAAGCAGACAGCGGGGTGAAGATCAGGCCCTGAAGCAGCCGGCAACATCCAAAAGGCAAGTAGGGGAGGATGGGGGGGGGGGATCGGCCCCTTTTTGTTTTAGGTCTGATGTTCCTCTTTAAAGTGGATTTTGACTATCTGGATTTTGGTCTTTGCCCCCAGGGCACCACAATCTTGGATGCCCCGCTGTGTGAATCCTCCCTGGCCACCCAATCTAACTCGCCTTTCCATGGTCCTACGTAGCGTGTGTAGCCTCTCATCTAATAAGCGTGCTTTCACCCATTTGTCTAAGAATCGTCATCCGAATCTAGCCAAGACTAGCCAGGCAGAGCCGCGCTTGCCAACAGCCGCATTCCCGCCTCCCTATATCAGGAAGCATGCCCATGCCATCCATTCACAAATGCCTGGCACTGATGCGTGTCCTGCTAATGGAATAGCAGGGAGCATTAGCTGAGTGTACTGGGTGACCTGGGGGGTTTCACATGGCGAGGTATCCTGAATTTTGGTATCAAGCGGAATCAGACATGGGTTTTGATCCATTGTAAAAAGGGCAACTTCTGGTAATATGTGTGCAAAAAAAATGGGATCGGGGGAGGCGGGTCAAGGGGATGAGATACCTTGTGTCTGTATCTAGCCCGTTTCTGCCTGTAGAACAACGAGGCCCTTGCAGCCAAAGTGGGAAGATGTCCCATACTACAAATACTGTACGGCTTCTCACTCCTGGAGTGAGTTGTAGAGGTCCCATGGTAGCACATAAAGCCTTTTTTTAACAGGGCTGGGAAGGCTGTCTGCTGGGAGACCAGACCAAGGGGAGGCAGATCACGGCTAACCATTTCCTGAGTGTACAGGTACAGCTGCATGGCAGCATCTAAATAATTTTTTCAGAAAATAACAAAGTTGGGGTCTAGGCAACAGGATTCCTTCAGGGTGATAGCAACCACTGAGAAAAGACAGTGAACCGCACATGCTTTAAAAAAATGATGAGCTTGTGGGGTGGTGGGTCGAGGTGACCAGATCCCTTGTGTCTGAATCCGTCCCATTTCTGCATCTAGAACAAAGGGCTAACTTGGGAAGATATCCCATGTTTCCCAGAAATACTGTAAAGCTTCCCAATTTCTGGAGTATACTGTTGCAGTTCTTGGTACTGGTAACTGCATGTCCCTGCATCCTGCATGCGGGCTGCCCAGGGTAGAGGGAATAAGGTGGGTCCTCCCAAGGTGCAGGCCTGCCCAAAGGGATTCTCCTAGTACTAGGGAGAGTGAAAATACCTAGATTTGTGTAGATTAGGGTATAAGGGAGGAAACAGAAGGAGAAGAGCTTACAATCTATTAGGGTATAAGGGAGGATACATAAGGAGAAGAGCTTACCATCTATTAGGGTATAAGGGAGGATACAGAAGGAGGAGAAGAGCGTACAATCTATTAGGGTATAAGGAAGGATACAGGAGGAGGAGAAGAGCGTACAATCTATTAGGGTATAAGGGAGAATACAGAAGGAGGAGAAGAGCGTACAATCTATTAGGGTATAAGGGAGGATACAGAAGGAGAAGAGCTTACAATCTATTAGGGTATAAGGGAGGATACAGAAGGAGGAGAAGAGCTTACAATCTATTAGGGTATAAGGGAGGATACAGAAGGAGGAGAAGAGCTTACAATCTATTAGGGTATAAGGGAGGATACAGAAGGAGAAGAGCTTACAATCTATTAGGGTATAAGGGAGAATACAGAAGGAGAAGAGCTTATAATCTATTAGGCTATAAGGGAGGATACAGAAGGAAAAAGAGCTTACAATCAGCTTACAATCTATTAAGGTATAAGGGAGGATACAGAAGGAGGAGAGCTTATAATCTATTAGGCTATAAGGGAGGATATAGAAGGAAGAAGAGCTTACAATTTATTAGGGTATAAGGGAGGATACAGAAGGAAGAAGAGCTTACAATTTATTAGGGTATAAGGGAGGATACAGAAGGAGAAGAGCTTACAATCCAGTATAGTATAAGGGAGGATACAGAATGGTATTGCAGTACTATGGGTTTTCCTAGAAAACATTACTGACAGTTGTGTATTTTGTAGAACTATGAAAAAATGCAGATTGTTGGGTTCCAGTATTTGTTACAGTGCATTTTGCCATCTCATCATTACATAACACTTTGTGTAGATATAACATAGGGCCTTAGATGCAGCGAGATGAGACACTGCCTGAGTGGCAAGAAGTACAGGTGAAATTTTATTCTCACCTGCGGTAACAGGTTCTCCCAGCAAAGATGTTGTCCATTGTACATGGTGAGAATTTTCCTAAATTTAATACTAATTAATCACTTGATATTTAGCTTTATTTGGTATATTAATTGTTTAATCAGTTCATGAGCTTACTTGAGCGATTAGTTCATTAGATTAACTACATTGCTTGATCGTCTAATACAAACACATATATATTTCTATTTAAAGTGCTAGTGGTTGTTATATAGGTCTTATAAGACCTGATTTAGCAATACAAGGATAAGGAATGATATAAAAGGACAAGAGCTTACAATCAATTAGACTATGAGTGAGGATACAGAAGGAAGAGAGGTTACAATCTATTAGGGTATAAGGGAGGATACAGGAGGAGAAGAGCTTACACTCTATTAGGGTATAAGGGAGGATACAGAAGGAAAAGAGGTTACACTCTATTAGGGTATAAGGTAGGATACAGGAGGAGAAGAGCTTACAATCTATTAGGGTATAAGGGAGGATACAGAAGGAGAAGAGCTTACAATCTATTAGGGTATAAGGAAGGATACAGAAGGAGAAGAGCTTACACTCTATTAGGGTATAAGGGAGGATGCAGAAGGAGAAGAGCTTACACTCTATTAGGGTATAAGGGAGGATACAGAAGGAGAAGAGCTTACAATCTATTAGGGTATAAGGGAGGATACAGAAGGAGAAGAGCTTACAATCTATTAGGGTATAAGGGAGGATATAGAAGGAGAAGAGCTTACAATCTATCAGGGCATAAGTGAGGATAAAGAAGGAGAAGAGCTTACAATCTATTATGGTATAAGGGAGGATACAGAAGGAGAAGAGCTTACAATCTATTAGGGTATGTGGAAGGATACAGTAGGGGGAAGAGCTTACAATCTATTATGGTATAAGGGAGGATACAGAAGGAGAAAAGCTTACAATCTATTAGGGTATGTGGAAGGATACAGTAGGGGGAAGAGCTTACAATCTATTATGGTATAAGGGAGGATACAGAAGGGGAAGAGCTTACAATCTATTAGGGTATAAGGGAGGATACAGAAGGAGAAGAGCTTACACTCTATTAGGGTATAAGGGAGGATACAGAAGGAGAAGAGCTTACAATCTATTAGGGTATAAGGGAGGATACAGAAGGAGAAGAGCTTACAATCTATTAAGGTATAAGGGAGGATACAGAAAGAGAAGAGCTTACAACCTATTAGGGTATAAGGGAGGATACAGAAGGAGAAGAGCTTACAACCTATTAGGGTATAGGTGAGGATAAAGAAGGAGAAGAGCTTACAATCTATTAGGGTATAAGAGAGGATACAGTATAAAGGGCTTGCAATCTATTGGGTTTAAGGAAAAAGGTGAAAGCAAATTCTTCTCCCAGAATCCCTTGCATGTCACTCATAATAGCCACACACACAGGCTGTCTAGATAGCACAAGTTAGTTCAGTCATTAGAAAATCCCAGCATCCCTTAGGCCTGAAATCTGATTGGTTGTTGCAGGTTAGTGGGCATTGCATAGAATTGTTCTCTACAGTTTTATTGTAGATAGTTTTGGTTGGACTTACTGAAAGTGAAGAGCACTACAAGAGCCAGAAGGCAGCATGGCTTCCTGAATAGACCGGGCGATTCCATTGGTTAGTCTTAGTGTTGCGTGACTTCCAAATGCATGGGGGGACCAGGAGCCCCAGTAACCCTCCGATTCCTTTTTTGAGATGGAATAAGGGAGGGCTGGGAAGGCATCTGGTTTAAAAACCCCAAGGGGTGGGATGCAGAGACTTCTCTCCAACCTCTGACCAATCAGGAGGCAGAGCTACCGCAGTGGGATGCTGAAGGACTGAATTGTTTCATAGTGATGTAGGAGGCTGATAGTCTAACAAGAGACATCTTTCCAGCAGCAATGTGGCTCGACACCAGAGCTTACAATCTATTAGGGTATAAGGGAGGATACAGAAGGAGAAGAGCTTACACTCTATTAGGGTATAAGGGAGGATACAGAAGGAGAAGAGCTTACACTCTATTAGTGTATAAGGGAGGATACAGAAGGAGAAGAGCTTACACTCTATTAGGGTATAAGGGAGGATACAGAAGGAGAAGAGCTTACAATCTATTAGGGTATAAGGGAGGATACAGAAGGAGAAGAGCTTACACTCTATTAGGGTATAAGGGAGGCTACAGAAGGAGAAGCGCTTACAATCTATTAGGGTATAAGGGAGGATACAGAAGGAGAAGAGCTTACAATCTATTAGGGTATAAGGGAGGATACAGAAGGAGAAGAGCTTACACTCTATTAGGGTATAAGGGAGGATACAGAAGGAGAAGAGCTTACAATCTATTAGGGATTAAGGGAGGATACAGAAGGAGAAGAGCTTACAATCTATTAGGGAATAAGGGAGGATACAGAGGGAGAAGAGCTTACAATCTATTAGGGTATAAGGGAGGGTACAGAGGGAGAAGAGCTTACACTCTATTAGGGTATAAGGGAGGATACAGAAGGAGAAGAGCTTACAATCTATTAGGGTATAAGGGAGGGTACAGAAGGAGAAGAGCTTACACTCTATTAGGGTATAAGGGAGGATACAGAAGGAGAAGAGCTTACAATCTATTAGGGTATAAGGGAGGATACAGAAGGGGAAGAGCTTACAATCTATTAGGGTATAAGGGAATTTTTATTGGTAAACAAACAAACAAAACTCAGCTAATCAGCATTAATACATAATATAAAGAAAACGTATACTTGTATACAATAAACATAACACAGCAGAATACTACATACTATACATTATCTATCGTGTCTATACTCTTAATGGTTAATCAGTGCAGATACATCAGGTTACAGATCAGGGGTTAGGTGCCATCATTATGTAGAGCAGTAACACATTAAACACCATCATAGATCAGAATCAGAGTCGTCCTGCCTGCCAGTCACTTCCATATCAGAGTCTATCGGGTCTGTAGCTGTTGGTGTCTTTTTCTTAGTCGGTGGGTCCTCCTCTGACCCCGAGTCACATTCTCTGGCTATACGCTTTAACTCTTGCTCCAGCTCCATAGTATCGTGCCCAGAAATATCTGCACCTGACTCAGACAGTATGTTATATCGGTTGGATGTTACTGTCACTGCTGTATCTGTTCTGCCCTTGGGCTTTTTCCCTGGCTTTTGGACTAAGGACCATGCGCCTTCTGGTCTGCGGGTGGACTTGTCTTTTTTTTTCCCTCTCTTATCACCAGGGACTTTACTATCTGCAGAAGAGGCCGGAGCAGGGCAATGGGCCATAGCAGGGGAAGGGGCTACAGGGGAAGATGGGCTATCAGCTTGCTCCGGTGCTGGCCGTGGGATGGCGGCCACAGGCTGTGGGGTTACATCTGTCTGATCTCTTATCTCAGTTGTCTCAGACCCTGGCCGTGTTACTATCTGCCCAGACATCAGAGCCTCCTCCTCTGTAACCTCACCTGCTGCCACCAGCTCCTCTGCAGCCTGGCTATAGAGGTTATGGAAGGCCTCTGAGCAGTCCTTATGGTAATGACCCATCCGACCACACAAGTTACACCGGACATTTGTACACATGGCGCTGGTGTGACCAATCTCCCCGCACAGGTTACACTTCACTACAGTACACACTCCGGCCACATGACCGGCCTTCCCACACTTAAAGCACAAGCGTGGCTGACCGGCATAGAAGCACACCCCCCTCTCACGGCCAATAAAGAAGGAGTTGGGCAAATGTAAAGTAACATTACTGTGCTGCCTGAGCTTCACCAGCACCCTCCAGCCTCCCGTCCAGATCCCATCATCATCAAGACACTTTGTCAGGTCAGACACCATATCACAATGTCTCCTCAGCCATATCACAATATCCTGCGGGGGGACGGACTCATTCCAGAACAAGATGTTAACGCTCACAGTGCTCGGCTTTGATACCGGGATAAGGATAAACTGGTCCCATCCCTCAGTGCCCCTAAACTTTGTTACACTTGCCCAGAACCTGTCCAAGCTGGACATGAGCTTGAAGCTTATATCGTATCCCTGCCTGTCCGGGAGGTTTATGACGGCCAAGATATCTGCGGGTGTGAACCCCATCTGGTTACACAGGAGCTCCCGGATCACATGTCTCCTGTCTGGCAGATCTTCCTTTGCCCCCTTATTCTTAAATCTTACCACGTTTCTCCTCTTAAATGCCTGACCGGTGTAATGTAAGCCGGGGCTAAAAGATGGGGCATCGCGGCTCCAGGCATTCTGAGGAGGAGCGTGGCCAGATGCATTGCCAGTAATATCACTGCGGGGTCTTGATTGAGGGGGACCCGCTACCTAAGGTCGGTCACCTGTGGGAGGAAAAACATTATTAGTGCATGCAGACGATTCAGTCCCATTACTATCAGAAACCGCAGGCTGTTCATTGTCCCAAACAGATTGCAATGCAGTGGGACTTGCTTGCTTGTTTCCTCGATTGGGGGACAGTTCAGAGGTGTCACTATGTCCCGGATGTGACCCCAGGGTTGCAATTTGGGGGGTCTCTCCAACTTCCATAGTGTCACTGGCTGCATCACATCCATTCTCAGGCTGGGGGAGGGCGCCTTGTGATACACAGAATCCATTGCTGGAACCTTTCAGGGATTGCTCACTGCTGCCCCCTGGGGGTGGTTGGCTTACTTGGCTGGTATCACGAAAAGGGGCAGAATCTTGCAGCACTGGGGTCCTGTACAGCAGCTCCTGTGAGGATGTCTCCTGCTCTGATGGTGAGGGGGGGACTGAGCTGGGTTCAGGTATCTGTCTGTGTTTTAAGAGCTTCTGAGACTCCTCAAACCGATCCAGTTTCTTGTATCTCTCTGCCATGGGCCCCATTTGTTTCTCAAGTGTCTCAATGTCACTAACAATTTCAGCAAGCTGTGTGCGTAAAGTCTCTATCAGCACATCATAGGCGGTTGCGCTATTGGGGTTTGCTGCTTTTTGTTTATTTGCTTCATCTATTTGTCTTTTCAGTTGTGTCCTGGTTGCTCTTAAGCTGTTCATTTTATTGACTAAATCTGGAATTTTGTCTGCAAGCTGCAGTTCTGGTGCGCGCTCTGTCTCTTTAAGACTTGCCTTGCACCTTGGCTTTTCTGCTGGGTCTTTGAATGTCTCTGCTGCCTCAGTCCTGGGAGACTTGTGGCCATTTGCCCCCAGCTCAGCATTTGCATTGTCTGATAACTTCCCAGATTTATGACTAGTGGCAGATTTAGCAGATTTCCCCCCAGTTATGGGGTCACCGGTGGCCGGCTGGGTCTTGGATCGCAGGGCTCGGGACTCTCGGCTCACACACACATTCTGCTGCATGTTTTCCTGCATTGTCAGTCTTTCCAAAGATGTCCTCCTCAGCTTGTGCTGCTTCCCACTGCCGGCCTGAGCTGGCTGCTGAGTGTCCATCACAACAGGTTGTTGGATCTCCCTGCCTGGATCAGCACAGTCACTTTGCTGGGGCTGCCGCCCTCCCTCCATTACATGCTGCACACAGACACTGCTACACGGCCCATCATTATTATTATCCACCACTTCTATTCCAGCTTCACTTACTTTACTGTAACTTTCTTCCATAAAGAATCTTCCACCTTCATTGTAATCCACCGTGGTCAGCCGGTCAGCAGCATATTCAGTAGCCAGAGGGTCTCTAACATGGACTCCAGATTCAGACCCAGAAGCCTGGAGCTCACCTGGGGAGCGACCCCACCCAAGGCAGCCAGGCCCTGGGCTAGAGCCAGACATTCAGAGCACCTGCAGAGAGCTCACTCACACACCTCCTCCCACCTTAACGATCTATTAGGGTATAAGGGAGGATACAGGAGGAGAAGAGCTTACACTCTAATAGGGTATAAGGGAGGATACAGGAGGAGAAGAGCTTACACTCTATTAGGGTATAAGGGAGGATACAGAAGGAGAAGAGCTTACACTCTATTAGGGTATAAGGGAGGATACAGAAGGAGAAGAGCTTACACTCTATTAGGGTATAAGGGAGGATACAGAAGGAGAAGAGCTTACACTCTATTAGGGTATAAGGGAGGATACAGAAGGAAAAGAGCTTACACTCTATTAGGGTATAAGGGAGGATACAGAAGGAGAAGAGCTTACACTCTATTAGGGTATAAGGGAGGATACAGAAGGAGAAGAGCTTACACTCTATTAGGGTATAAGGGAGGATACAGAAGGAGAAGAGCTTACGCTCTATTAGGGTATAAGGGAGGATACAGAAGGAGAAGAGCTTACACTCTAATAGGGTATAAGGGAGGATACAGAAGGAGAAGAGCTTACACTCTATTAGGGTATAAGGGAGGATACAGAAGGAGAAGAGCTTACACTCTATTAGGGTATAAGGGAGGATACAGAAGGAGAAGAGCTTACACTCTAATAGGGTATAAGGGAGGATACAGAAGGAGAAGAGCTTACACTCTATTAGGGTATAAGGGAGGATACAGATAGAGAAGAGCTTACACTCTATTAGGGTATAAGGGAGGATACAGAAGGAGAAGAGCTTACAATCTATTAGGGTATAAGGGAGGATACAGGAGGAGAAGTGCTTACAATCTATTAGGGTATAAGGGAGGATACAGAAGGAGAAGAGCTTACAATCTATTAGGGTATAAGGGAGGATACAGAAGGAGAAGAGCTTACAATCTATTAGGGTATAAGGGAGGATACAGAAGGAGAAGAGCTTACACTCTATTAGGGTATAAGGGAGGATACAGAAGGAGAAGAGATTACACTCTATTAGGGTATAAGGGAGGATACAGAAGGAGAAGAGATTACAATCTATTAGGGTATAAGGCAGGTTACAGGAGGAGAAGAGCTTACAATCTATTAGGGTATAAGGGAGGATACAGGAGGGGAAGAGCTTACAATCTATTAGGGTATAAGGCAGGTTAAAGGAGGAGAAGAGCTTACAATCTATTAGGGTATAAGGGAGGTTACAGGAGGGGAAGAGCTTACAATCTATTAGGGTATAAGGCAGGTTACAGGAGGCGAAGACCGTACAATCTATTAGGGTATAAGGGAGAACATGGGGAAGACGTCCACCAAATGCAGAATGCTGGATGTCTGGGTGAATTACAACTGCTGTAACTCTTTGTTTTTTTTTATTTTTTTGGACTTTCTGAGAATTGGCTCCATCACCAACATCTTTTATGGACCAAATATTCCTAAAGCATGTGACCTGTAATTAAGCCACATGCTAAACCACACCCCTACCATGGCCATCACCCACAAACTGGTTTAAACTGTCCCACTTGGAGGACCCCAAAAAATGGTCACTCTAGTTTGTTCCTTTAGTTCACAGTAGTAGTAGCTGTGAGGTAAATACTGGACCAGCTCAGCTTTTCTCATCCATTTGTTTCAGTGTAACTTATTGTTGTATATATATATATATATATATATATATATATATAGTCACATTTATATTTATTGTATCTTTTCTGTATTGGATAGGTTTAGTATCTAGGATATGTGTAATATTATGAATTTAGATTTGTTTCTGATGTGATATTCCCAGTATGGAGGTGATTAAAGTCTCTGATTTATTAGACCTATTTTTATCAGAACAATAGGGCTTCCTGTTGGTGCAATTGTTTTTAATATTGTCTATATTTGTTGTTTATGTAGTAGAGTCACTAAAATAAAGATTTATATTTTTACTTCATACTTTGTGCTGTGCCCATTTGTTAAAGGTTTTCTTGTGCCTATGTGGTAGTTTATAGTTATGAGGTGATATAATATGGTGAGAGGTCGGTTAGTTATAAGGCAACATGGTTAGTAGCTGTGAGGTAAATATTGTATAATGATAGTTTTCAATTAAGCCATTACCTGGTTAGTTGTGACACAACATGGTAAGTAGTTATGAGGTGATATATTATGGTTAGAAGCTGGTTAGTTATAAGGCAACATGGTTAGTAGCTGTGAGGTAAATATTGTATAATAGTTTTCAATTAAGCCATTACCTGGTTAGTTGTGACACAACATGGTAAGTAGTTATGAGGTGATATATTATGGTTAGAAGCTGGTTAGTTATAAGGCAACATGGTTAGTAGCTGTGAGGTAAATATTGTATAATGATAGTTTTCAGTTAGCTGTGGGGGTGATATAATTATATGGCCATTAGCTGGTTAGTTGTGACACGCCATGGTAAGTAGTTATGAGGTGATGTAATATGGCGAGAAGCCGGTTAGTTATAAGGCAACATGGTTAGTAGCTGTGAGGTAAATACTGTATAATGATAGATTTCAATTAGATGCGGGGTGATATATGGCCATTAGCTGGTTAGTTGTGACGCACCATGGTAAGTAGTTATGAGGTGATATAATTTTATAGTGAGAAGTCGGTTAGTTATAAGGCAACATGGTTAGTAGCTGTGAGGGGTGATATAATTATATGGCCATTGACTGGTTAGTTCTGGCGCATCATGGTAAGTAGTTATGAGGTGATATAATGCTGAGAAGCCGGTTAGTTATAAGGCAACATGGTTAGTATCTCTGTGAGGTAAATATTGTATGATAGATTTCAGTTAGCCATTAGCTGGTCAGTTTTAACACACCATGGTAAGTAGTTATGAGCTGATATAATATGCTGAAAAGCCGGTTATAAGGCAACATGGTTAGTAGTTGTGAGGTAAATATTGTATAATGGTAGTTTTCAGTTAGCTGTGGGGGTGATATAATTATATGGCCATTAGCTGGTTAGTAGTGACACATCATGGTAAGTAGTTGTGAAGGTATAAAATGGATACGAGCTGGTCAATCGGAAAAAGTCTTAACCGCAAAAAATTCCCCCAACAGCCACACAGTGTAAAAGTTTTGTATTTTTAATAAAATTGACCCTACGGTGACATTTTCCCCATTTACGTTTATTATATGACCCCCTTTTCCCCATGTTAGTTTATTACGGGCCCCACAGACAGGTTTCGGTTTCTATAGCGACACGTTTAACTGGCTCACGCTGCCAGCACGCCGCGCCTGACTGCCAGCCCGCCCAGCTGTGACCACGCCCCTCTCCCAAGGCCAGCCAGTCAGAGCGCGAGGGGAGGGGAGAAATGAGCGGGGCTGTCATCTGGGCAGTGACGTCACTGACACACGGAGAAAGATGGCGGCGCTGTTATTGAGGTGACTTTCCAGCGGGGCGGGGGGCAGAATGGGAGAGCCGGGTGCAGCGAGCATCTCTGGGGGGACACTGCAAAACAGACATTCAGGCTGCAGCTGGGTCTGGAGAGAATGGAAGCAGGGGGTTGTATAGTGACACCCAACATGTCCCTAGAAGTGGGTGAGGGGGGTGCCTGTGTCTTGTGTAGATAAGTAAGGGGTCCATGCGTGGGCTGTAGGTAAGTGTGAGGTCCCTGTGTGGGCTGTAGGTGAGTAAGGAGTCCCTGTGTGGGCTGTAGGTGAGTAAGGAGTCCCTGTGTGGGCTGTAGGTGAGTAAGGAGTCCCTGTGTGGGCTGTAGGTGAGTAAGGAGTCCCTGTGTGGGCTGTAGGTGAGTAAGGAGTCCCTGTGTGCGCTGTAGGTGAGTAAAGGGTCCATGTGTGGGGTGTAGGTGAGTAAAGGGTCCATGTGTGGGGTGTAGGTGAGTAAAGGGTCCATGTGTGGGGTGTAGGTGAGTAAAGGGTCCATGTGTGGGGTGTAGGTGAGTAAAGGGTCCCTGTGTGGGGTGTAGGTGAGTAAAGGGTCCCTGTGTGGGGTGTAGGTGAGTAAGGAGTCCCTGTGTGCGCTGTAGGTGAGTAAGGAGTCCCTGTGTGGGCTGTAGGTGAGTAAGGAGTCCCTGTGTGGGCTGTAGGTGAGTAAGGAGTCCCTGTGTGGGCTGTAGGTGAGTAAGGAGTCCCTGTGTGGGCTGTAGGTGAGTAAAGGGTCCATGTGTGGGGTGTAGGTGAGTAAAGGGTCCATGTGTGGGGTGTAGGTGAGTAAAGGGTCCCTGTGTGGGGTGTAGGTGAGTAAGGGGTCCCTGTGTGCGCTGTAGGTGAGTAAGGAGTCCCTGTGTGCGCTGTAGGTGAGTAAGGAGTCCCTGTGTGCGCTGTAGGTGAGTAAGGAGTCCCTGTGTGCGCTGTAGGTGAGTAAGGAGTCCCTGTGTGCGCTGTAGGTGAGTAAGGAGTCCCTGTGTGCGCTGTAGGTGAGTAAGGAGTCCATGTGTGGGGTGTAGGTGAGTAAAGGGTCCATGTGTGGGGTGTAGGTGAGTAAAGGGTCCATGTGTGGGGTGTAGGTGAGTAAAGGGTCCATGTGTGGGGTGTAGGTGAGTAAAGGGTCCATGTGTGGGGTGTAGGTGAGTAAAGGGTCCATGTGTGGGTGAGTAAAGGGTCCCTGTGTGGGGTGTAGGTGAGTAAGGAGTCCCTGTGTGCGCTGTAGGTGAGTAAGGAGTCCCTGTGTGGGCTGTAGGTGAGTAAGGAGTCCCTGTGTGGGCTGTAGGTGAGTAAGGAGTCCCTGTGTGGGCTGTAGGTGAGTAAAGGGTCCATGTGTGGGGTGTAGGTGAGTAAAGGGTCCATGTGTGGGGTGTAGGTGAGTAAAGGGTCCATGTGTGGGGTGTAGGTGAGTAAAGGGTCCATGTGTGGGGTGTAGGTGAGTAAAGGGTCCATGTGTGGGGTGTAGGTGAGTAAAGGGTCCATGTGTGGGGTGTAGATGAGTAAAGGGTCCCTGTGTGGGGTGTAGGTGAGTAAGGGGTCCCTGTGTGCGCTGTAGGTGAGTAAGGGGTCCCTGTGTGCGCTGTAGGTGAGTAAGGAGTCCCTGTGTGCGCTGTAGGTGAGTAAGGAGTCCATGTGTGGGGTGTAGGTGAGTAAAGGGTCCATGTGTGGGGTGTAGGTGAGTAAAGGGTCCATGTGTGGGGTGTAGGTGAGTAAAGGGTCCATGTGTGGGGTGTAGGTGAGTAAAGGGTCCATGTGTGGGGTGTAGGTGAGTAAAGGGTCCATGTGTGGGGTGTAGGTGAGTAAAGGGTCCATGTGTGGGGTGTAGGTGAGTAAAGGGTCCCTGTGTGGGGTGTAGGTGAGTAAAGGGTCCCTGTGTGGGGTGTAGGTAAGTATGGGGTCCCTGTGTGTTATGTAAGGGCTTTCTGTGTGTGCTGTATGTAAGAGGTCCCTGTGTGGGGTGTGGTAGGGGGTCTATGTGTGGGGTGTAGATGAGTAGGGGGTTTATGTGTGTGGTGTAAGGGGTCCCTGTGTGGGGTGTAGATGAGTAGGGGGTTTATGTGTGTGGTGTAAGGTGGGTAGGGGAGTCTATGTGTGGGGTGTAGGGGAGTAAGGGGTCCCTGTATGGGGTGTAGGAGTAAGGGGTCCCTGTGTGGGGTGTAGGGGAGTAATGTGTCCCTATATATCTCTCTCTATATACACATACTCCCATATATATGTAGATGTATATGTAGGTAAAGGGACGTTGCTAAGGTCTGTATGGGTACGGGTGACCCTAGTTAGTGTCTACGTTGGTAAGGGTGCCCTTAAAGGGGCAGTAAAGTCAAGTCTGCCAATTCATTGTATGGCTGCCAATCATGGCCAATGACGGCTGGGGACCAATCAGATTTGCTGCGTGGGCCTGGACATCAAACCTGAATTGTTGCCGGTGGTCATATGATTACCTGCCATACAAATGAATGAGGAAGAGGTGATTTGATTTTAGAGTGTATGTGGGTAAGATAACCTACACAGGGACCCCTTACCCACATATAACCCACACAGGGCCCCATGTGAGTAAGCGGTCATTGTGTAGGTTATATGCGTGTAAGGGGTCCATATGTAGGTTATATGTAGGTAAGGGGTCCCTATGTAGGTTATATGTGGGTAAAAGGCCCATATGTCGGTTGCATATTGGTAAGGGCTTCCTGTGTAGGTTATATGTGGGTATGATGTCCCTATGTAGGTTCTATGTGGGTACGAGGTTATATGTGGGTACAAGGTCACTATGTAGGTTATATGTGGGTATGAGGTCCCTGTGTATATGTTATATGTGGGTATGAGGTCCCTGTGTATATGTTATATGTGGGTATGAGGTCCCTGTGTATATGTTATATGTGGGTATGAGGTCCCTATGTAGGTTATATGTGGGTATGAGGTCCCTGTGTATATATTATATGTGGGTATGAGGTCCCTATGTAGGTTATATGTGGGTATGAGGTCCCTGTGTATATATTATATGTGGGTATGAGGTCCCTATGTAGGTTATATGTGGGTATGAGGTCCCTATGTAGGTTATATGTGGGTACAAGGTTCCCTGTGTAGGTTATATGTGGGTATGAGGTCCCTGTGTATATGTTATATGTGGGTATGAGGTCCCTATGTAGGTTATATGTGGGTATGAGGTCCCTGTGTAGGTTATATGTGGGTATGAGATCCCTGTGTATATATGTCGGTATGAGGTCCCTGTGTATATGTTATATGTGGGTATGAGGTCCCTGTGTATATGTTATATGTGGGTATGAGGTCCCTATGTAGGTTATATGTGGGTATGAGGTCCCTGTGTATATATTATATGTGGGTATGAGGTCCCTGTGTATATGTTATATGTGGGTATGAGGTCCCTATGTAGGTTATATGTGGGTAAGAGGTCCCTGTGTATATGTTATATGTGGGTATGAGGTCCCTATGTAGGTTATATGTGGGTATGAGGTCCCTGTGTATATGTTATATGTGGGTATGAGGTCCCTGTGTATATATTATATGTGGGTATGAGGTCCCTGTGTATATATTATATGTGGGTATGAGATCCCGGTGTATATATGTCGGTATGAGGTCCCTGTGTATATATTATATGTGGGTATGAGGTCCCTGTGTATATGTTATATGTGGGTACAAGGTTCCCTGTGTAGGTTATATGTGGGTATGAGGTCCCTGTGTATATATGTGGGTATGAGGTCCCTGTGTATATATTATATGTGGGTATGAGGTCCCTGTGTATATGTTATATGTGGGTATGAGGTCCCTGTGTATATGTTATATGTGGGTATGAGGTCCCTGTGTATATGTTATATGTGGGTATGAGGTCCCTGTGTATATGTTATATGTGGGTATGAGGTCCCTGTGTATATGTTATATGTGGGTATGAGGTCCCTGTGTATATGTTATATGTGGGTATGAGATCCCTGTGTATATATTATATGTGGGTATGAGGTCCCTATGTAGGTTATATGTGGGTATGAGGTCCCTGTGTAGGTTATATGTGGGTATGAGGTCCCTGTGTAGGTTCTATGTGGGTACAAGGTCACTATGTAGGTTATATGTGGGTACAAGGTTCCCTGTGTAGGTTATATGTGGGTATGAGGTCCCTGTGTATATGTTATATGTGGGTATGAGGTCCCTATGTATGTTATATGTGGGTATGAGGTCCCTATGTATATGTTATATGTGGGTATGAGGTCCCTATGTATGTTATATGTGGGTATGAGGTCCCTATGTAGGTTATATGTTCGTAAGAGGTCCGTATGTAGGTTATATGTGGGTATGAGGTCCCATGTGTAGGTTATATGTGGGTATGAGGTCCCTATTTAGGTTATATGTAGGTATAAGGTATTTATGTAGGTTAAATGTGGGTATGAGGTCCCTGTGTATATGTTATATGTGGGTATGAGGTCCCTATGTATGTTATATGTGGGTATGAGGTCCCTATGTATATGTTATATGTGGGTATGAGGTCCCTATGTATGTTATATGTGGGTATGAGGTCCCTATGTAGGTTATATGTTCGTAAGAGGTCCGTATGTAGGTTATATGTGGGTATGAGGTCCCATGTGTAGGTTATATGTGGGTATGAGGTCCCTATTTAGGTTATATGTGGGTATAAGGTATTTATGTAGGTTATATGTGGGTATGAGGTCCCTATGTAGGTTATATGTGGGTAAGAGGTCCGTATGTAGGTTATATGTGGGTATGAGGTCCCATGTGTAGGTTATATGTGGGTATGAGGTCCCTATTTAGGTTATATGTGGGTATAAGGTATTTATGTAGGTTAAATGTGGGTATGAGGTCTTTATGTAGGTTAAATGTGGGTAAGGGGTCCCTATGTAGGTTATAGGTGGGTAAGGAGTGCCTATGTCGGTTATATGTGGGTAAGGAGTGCCTATGTCGGTTATATGTGGGTAAGGAGTGCCTATGTCGGTTATATGTGGGTAAGGAGTGCCTATGTAGGTTATATGTGGGTAAGGAGTGCCTATGTAGGTTATAGGTGGGTAAGGAGTGCCTATGTAGGTTATATGTGGGTAAGGAGTGCCTATGTAGGTTATAGGTGGGTAAGGAGTGCCTATGTAGGTTATATGTGGGTAAGGAGTGCCTATGTAGGTTATATGTGGGTAAGGAGTGCCTATGTAGGTTATATGTGGGTAAGGAGTGCCTATATAGGTTATATGTGGGTAAGGAGTGCCTATGTAGGTTATAGGTGGGTAAGGAGTGCCTATGTAGGTTATAGGTGGGTAAGGAGTGCCTATGTAGGTTATATGTGGGTAAGGAGTGCCTATGTAGGTTATAGGTGGGTAAGGAGTGCCTATGTAGGTTATATGTGGGTAAGGAGTGCCTATGTAGGTTATATGTGGGTAAGGAGTGCCTATGTAGGTTATATGTGGGTAAGGAGTGCCTATATAGGTTATATGTGGGTAAGGAGTGCCTATGTAGGTTATAGGTGGGTAAGGAGTGCCTATGTAGGTTATAGGTGGGTAAGGAGTGCCTATGTAGGTTATATGTGGGTAAGGAGTGCCTATGTAGGTTATATGTGGGTAAGGAGTGCCTATGTAGGTTATATGTGGGTAAGGAGTGCCTATGTAGGTTATATGTGGGTAAGGAGTGCCTATATAGGTTATATGTGGGTAAGGAGTGCCTATGTAGGTTATATGTGGGTAAGGAGTGCCTATGTAGGTTATATGTGGGTAAGGAGTGCCTATGTAGGTTATATGTGGGTAAGGAGTGCCTATGTAGGTTATATGTGGGTAAGGGGTCCCTATGTAGGTTATAGGTGGGTAAGGAGTGCCTATGTAGGTTATATGTGGGTAAGGAGTGCCTATGTAGGTTATATGTGGGTAAGGAGTGCCTATGTAGGTTATATGTGGGTAAGGAGTGCCTATGTAGGTTATATGTGGGTAAGGGGTCCCTATGTAGGTTATAGGTGGGTAAGGAGTGCCTATGTAGGTTATATGTGGGTAAGGAGTGCCTATGTAGGTTATAGGTGGGTAAGGAGTGCCTATGTAGGTTATAGGTGGGTAAGGAGTGCCTATGTAGGTTATATGTGGGTAAGGAGTGCCTATGTAGGTTATATGTGGGGAAGGAGTGCCTATGTAGGTTATATGTGGGTAAGGAGTGCCTATGTAGGTTATATGTGGGTAAGGAGTGCCTATGTAGGTTATATGTGGGTAAGGAGTGCCTATGTAGGTTATATGTGGGTAAGGAGTGCCTATGTAGGTTATATGTGGGTAAGGAGGGCCTATGTAGGTTATATGTGGGTAAGGAGTGCCTATGTAGGTTATATGTGGGTAAGGAGTGCCTATGTAGGTTATATGTGGGTAAGGGGTCCCTATGTAGGTTATAGGTGGGTAAGGAGTGCCTATGTAGGTTATATGTGGGTAAGGAGTGCCTATGTAGGTTATATGTGGGTAAGGAGTGCCTATGTAGGTTATATGTGGGTAAGGAGTGCCTATGTAGGTTATATGTGGGTAAGGGGTCCCTATGTAGGTTATAGGTGGGTAAGGAGTGCCTATGTAGGTTATATGTGGGTAAGGAGTGCCTATGTAGGTTATAGGTGGGTAAGGAGTGCCTATGTAGGTTATAGGTGGGTAAGGAGTGCCTATGTAGGTTATATGTGGGTAAGGAGTGCCTATGTAGGTTATATGTGGGGAAGGAGTGCCTATGTAGGTTATATGTGGGTAAGGAGTGCCTATGTAGGTTATATGTGGGTAAGGAGTGCCTATGTAGGTTATATGTGGGTAAGGAGTGCCTATGTAGGTTATATGTGGGTAAGGAGTGCCTATGTAGGTTATATGTGGGTAAGGAGGGCCTATGTAGGTTATATGTGGGTAAGGAGTGCCTATGTAGGTTATATGTGGGTAAGGAGTGCCTATGTAGGTTATATGTGGGTAAGGGGTCCCTATGTAGGTTATAGGTGGGTAAGGAGTGCCTATGTAGGTTATATGTGGGTAAGGAGTGCCTATGTAGGTTATATGTGGGGAAGGAGTGCCTATGTAGGTTATATGTGGGTAAGAGGTTCCTATTTTTGGTTATAGGTGGATAAGAGGTCTATTCTCTGTGGTAAGGGTTGCCTGGCGAGGGTGTGTGTGGGGGGGGGGGGGGTAGCAGAGGTGGTCTGTTAAGGGTCGGGGGTAGATCTGTAAAGGTGACTGGGTATTCATGATGGCAGCAGAGACATGGGATAAGTGGTGGTTCAGGCAGTGGGGCAGGTCAGTGTCAGGGGTGTGTATATTTTGGCCCCCCACCTTGTGCCATGTATGAGGTCAGGACCAGGGTGGGGGTGGGTGCAGCGAGTTATGTCTCTAATAATTCATTCCGAATCGCTTTCTCTCCCGTCTCTCAGGCACTCGGCTCGGCAATGTCTGCTCTCCCAGCTCAGACCGACCTTCACAATTAGAAAGTAAGTGCCACCCCCGCGCACCAGAAACGCACTGCGTCGCTTTGCATGCGATCATTCGGCTTCCAAACAATTCAAGCACCTTCAACAGCGCCACCGCAGCCATTTTTGCGGCGCGGCCTGTGCTGGAGGGGGCGGGCGCCTTCTCCGCACGCGTCGCCGGGGGGGCGGAGCCGTCATGACGGCGCCGCACTCCCCTCGAGCATCCTTCCAGATTCTGGCCTGCATGCTGCTGCTGCTGGGCCCTCCTGGACGCTGCTGGCCTGGCTCTGTCCTGCTGCTGCCGCTGCTGGGGGATCACGTTCGTTTACGGAGGCTGCGCTGTCCCTCTGTCGGTGTCGCGAGTTCCTGTTTTTTTTCTGGCTGTATTTTTGACCATTTGCATTGTGCCTATTCTGATCATGGTCCCTTCTCCCCCTCTCATGTACAGGTCGTGGGCTTGAGGTTGAGGGTTGTGGTTCCTCCCGGTCCCCCTTTTTATTAAGAAGGATCAGCTTATAGATTTGGGCCATTAGTGTCTTGTAACCTTATTGATTTTGACCATTTTTAATCACCATAATGGAGGCATCAGGGGGTAGTGAGCTCGGGGCCCCATTTGGGCAGAAAAGGCTCTGCCCCTTGTGCAGTAGGAATCCTCTGGGCGGATTCGGCACTGTTTGTACCACTTGCGCCAGATGCATTATTTTGGACCATGAACGGCCGGGCATCCCTGCCCCTAGCCCTGCGCTGCTGGCGTCCTCTCCGTACCCTCCGCTGCTGCACTCAGGCCCCAGCAAGGGGGGAGCCAGCAGGGGGTCTCATGCTGACTTGGCGCATAGGCTGGCCAATCTCGAGAGACAGATCTCGCGGACGGCTCCTAAGAAGGCCACGAGTAAGAAACGGCACCTCGAGCCCATTTACTCGGATGATGACGGTCTGGGCTCTGTGGAGGAAGGTGAGTTGCCAGAGGATTCACGCTCCACGATGGATTATTCTGCTGGCGATGACAGTATGTCGGACGAGGATGCGTGGCTCCCGGATGATACGGAGAAATTGCTTGCCTCAGTGTTTGAGACACTACACATTGTCCCTCCCAGAGAGGCTAAGAGGAAGCAGGGTGATTTGTTAAGGCCCGAAAGGCAAAGGCGGGTCTTCCCGGAGCAGGCCCATTTTTCTAACATGATTTTCAAGGAATGGGGGAGGCCTAACAAGTTACCGTCGGTGGTTCCTAAAGGCCTGTACAGGCTATACCCCTTCCCTGATGAGCTGGTTCGGCTATGGTCTCGCTCTCCCGAAGTGTCGGGGTTGTCCAACACTACCGTTATGCCGTCACCTGATACCGCTTCCTTACGTGACCCGGCTGACAAGCGCATGGATCAGCTGGTCTGTCATGCTTTCACCTTTGCTGGTGCCCTTTTTCGCCCTGTGTGCGCCTCAGCGATCGTCTCCCTAGCCATCAGAAAGAAGGTGAGACACCTTGTGGATAGAGCTAAGGCTCGCAAGCGGGCGGAGGAGTATAAAGAACTCAAGGCCTGCTTGGATTTCATTGGCTTTGTTGCTACTGCCATGGAGATGCGATGGGGTCCGGCTCGGTGCCAGGATTTCGGCCCTGCTTGTTGCTCTCCGCCGCTTGCTCTGGCTGCGGCAGTGGTCGGCTGATGCGGCTGCCAAGAAGACGCTTACGAGTATCCCTTTTGTGGGGCACAGGCTGTTTGGGGAGCTCCTGGACCTTTTGTTCAAGGATGGTAGACTCCCTCAAAGACGGAAGCCTGCTCGGTCCTTTCGGAATCCCGCTGCCTATCGTTCCTTTCGAGGAGGAAGAGGCTCTTCATTTTCAGGTGGCCGCAGAGATACCTGTGGTAGAGGTAGGTCCTGCGGCCGACCCAATCCCGCCTGGGGAGCTAAATCCAAGCCCCCTGCAAAGTCCCCTAAGGCATGAGGGGGTGCCCTCACCCATCTGGGTGGGGGGACGGCTTCTGCTGTTTGCTCAGATCTGGAGGCGGCACGTCTCGGATCGGTGGATTCAGGAGTTAGTGTCCTCCAGTTACAAGATAGAGCTGGCAGTCAGGCCGCCCACAAAATTTCTCCGTTCACGGATATCCCGAAACCCACTAAAGACCCAGGGCTTGAGAATGGCCGTGCAACACCTCCTGTCGGTTAGGTGTGATTTGCCCTGTACCTCAGCAGGAATAGGGTCAGGGGTTTTACTCCAACCGGTTCCCAAGAAGGACGGAACGTTAGGACCAATTCTGGATCTGAAGGGTCTCAACAGGTTTGTAAGAGTCAGACATTTCCGCATGGAAACCTTACGGTCTGGGGTGAGCTCGCTTCGGCCAGGCAACTTCATGACCACGGTGGACATCAGGGATGCTTATCTGCACATCCCGATAATTCCAGGGACATCAGAGGTTCCTAAGGTTTGCTCTGGAGGATCAGCATTACCAGTTTTTGGCACTTCCATTCGGGATATCCTCAGCAGTGTCTTCACCAAGGTGCTGGCGGGCATCATGGCCATCCTAAGGAATCAGGGCATTCGTGCCACCAGGGCAGGACTCGGAGCAAGAGAGCCCTCTAGGAGGTGACCCATATTCTGACTTGGGCAGAGGAGATTGTTCCCTGCATCTCGGCGGTCTACATTGATGGGGTCGAAAACCTGGAGGCAGATTCCCAGAGCAGGGGGGCCTCTCGTCTGGGGGAATGGTCTCTCAGCAGGAAGACTTTTCACGCTCTGTGCCTCCGTTGGGGTCAGCCGGACGTGGACCTGTTTGTGTCCAGACACAATCACAAGCTTCCAAGGTTCGTCTCCCTCTCAAGAGATCCTCTGGCCATTGCCACAGACGCTCTGGCGATTCCTTGGATGGAGTTCAAGTTTCTTTACGCATTCCCTCCGTTTCCACTCCTGGGAAGAATACTGCGCAAGATAGCCCAGGAAGGGGTACCAACTATCCTGGTGGCTCCTCGCTGGCCGAAAAGGAGTTGGTTTGCGGACAGTTCAGATGTCAGTAGATCGTTACATCATGCCCGACGACTTCTCACACAGGGGTCGCTGCGGCACCCCAATTTACGGACGCTGGCTTTGACGGCCTGGCTATTGAAACCTCAATCCTGACGGAAAAGGGGCTGTCAGCCACAGTTGTGCATATATTTAGAAATATCAGGCGCACACCAATTATCTTTTTTTAAAAAAGTTTTTTTACTTTTTTTTCTGCAGTTATAGACCCATATTCAGTTCATACAGGCAAGAATTAAATCGCACATCATCTCAAACATATATACAGGGACAACAGCATGGCGATTGCAACATATTAATTGCATATGTGCAGGAAGGTTAAACGTCAGACAATCTCATTTTGTATGTGAGCCCTTTCTGTGATATCAATAAAAAATAGAATGACTGCTATGTAGCTACAAAGAAGAACAATTGTATAAACAGTATGGGCTCACCTGCATACTGACAGCAAAATTATACAAGGCAATGATTAGAGATGAGCGAACTTCTTGAAAGGTCGATTCGGGCGATTCGCCGAATTTCCCCAAGAAATTCGGGTTCGCCTGAATCGAACTTTCACGAATCGCTCATCTGAAAAAAAAAAATGCCGGCATGGTGGGAGCTTCCGCCGCCCGCTGACAGAGTAGCCGGCCTGCCCGCTCCCACCATGCTGGCATCTATTTTTTTTTTTTTTTTTTTATTTCAGGGAAAATTCGATGAGCACGAACCAAAAAAAATTCGGGTTCGTGCCGAATCGAATTTTCCCTGAAATTCGGAGCGAATTCCGGTTCGTCCGAACCGGTTCGCTCATCCCTAGCAATGATCCATGGTGTTTACAATAAAACAAACACATTTAGATACATCAGCAGAGACTATCATAATGTGCTGCGGTGGCAGAGCCTAAGATGCTATTATACATCAGCAACATACTGAAATATGAAGCGTAGGATTCTATTATAGGTGTACATAAGCATTATATCTTTACAGTTTGCAGCACACAGACAATAATAGATGTACAATCATTGCGTTTTAGCATAAGCCTTGCAAATATAACCCACAACTAGTTACAATTTATAGTGCATATATAGTAACATAGTATGTAAGGCTGAATAAAGACTTTAGTCCATCTAGTTCAGCCTGTTTATCCCCTTCCAGTGGTCTAGTAGCCATAGCTGGTAATGTTATTACATGCCAGGAAGGCATCAAGGCCACTATAGATCTCCTTCCAGTGGTCTAGTAGCCATAGCTGGTAATGTTATTACATGCAGGGAGGACATCCCGGCCACTATAGATCTCCTTCCAGTGGTCTAGTAGCCATAGCTGGTAATGTTATTACATGCCAGGAGGGCATCCCGGCCACTATAGATCTCCTTCCAGTGGTCTAGTAGCCATAGCTGGTAATGTTATTACATGCCAGGAGGGCATCCCGGCCACTATAGATCTCCTTCCAGTGGTCTAGTAGCCATAGCTGGTAATGTTATTACATGCAAGGAGGGCATCCCGGCCACTATAGATCTCCTTCCAGTGGTCTAGTAGCCATAGCTGGTAATGTTATTACATGCCAGGAGGACATCCCGGCCACTATAGATCTCCTTCCAGTGGTCTAGTAGCCATAGCTGGTAATGTTATTACATGCCATGAGGGCATCCCGGCCACTATAGATCTCCTTCCAGTGGTCTAGTAGCCATAGCTGGTAATGTTATTACATGCCAGGAAGGCATCAAGGCCACTTTTGAACGTTTTTACTGTATCCATCATTACTACCTCCTCTGGCAGCGAGTTCCATAGTCTCTTTGCTCTTACAGAGAAGAATCCCCTCCTATGTCGGTGGAGAAAGCACCTTTCCTCTAACCTTAGTGGATGCCCCCGGGTTATGGTTACACTCCTGGGTATAAATAGATTGTGGGACAGATCCTTGTATTGACCCCGAATATATTTATACATAGTTATTAGTAACTCTGTACAAATAGTAAGAAATAAAGTATTACCCAAGTTTTTTGTATAGCAAAGGTGGGGGCGGTCCTCCCACGTTCCGGGGATCACGTCCCCTTTATCAAGGAATAGCGCCCTCCTTGGTTTGGTATCTAGTATTTAATGAAAGTGTGCCACCAATTACTTTGGCCACGGTTGTGCATACCATGATTCAGGCACGGAGGAAATCTTCTTCCATGATTATACTCCTGAGTTTGTCATGCTTATATTGCTTGGTGCGAGACCAAGAGTCTCCCTTGCCGCACATTTTCTATTTCTAGGATTCTGGAGTTTTTACAACACGGCTTAGACTTGGGTCTCCAGCAGAGCACCCTCAAGGCTCAGGTCTCGGCTTTAGCCATCTTTTTCCAGAGATCCATTGCCAATCATAGGTTGATCAAGACCTTTTTCCAGGGAGTCACCCATGTCCAGCCACCGCGTAAGTCAGTATTACCGGTGTGGGACTTGAATTTTAGTACTTTCTGCTCTTCAGGGTCCTCCCTTCGAGCCATTGTGCGATGCTGCATTGTCTATTTTGACTCTCAAAGTGGTCTTTTTGGTAGCGATCACCTCGGTGCGTCTCATATCAGAGCTGGCCGCGCTTTGTATGAAGCTTCCTTATTTTGAGCGGCATAAGGATCAGGTGGTTTTTCACTTTAAACCTGATTTTTTTGCCTAAGGTCGTTTCTCCCTTTCACCTTAATGAGGAAGTTGTCTTACCTTCCTTGTGTCCAGCACCGACTAATTCTAGGGAAAGGACCCTCCATGCCTTGGATGTGGTCAGAGCCATTAAGTATTACCTGGCTGTGACTGACTCCTTCGGGAAGTCGGATTTGCTCTTTGTCCTAACAGAAGGCTCTGGAAAGAGCTTGCCACCAGCCAAGTCCACTCTCAGTAAGTGGATCAGACAGGCGGTGGTACAAGCATATTCTGCCAAGGGGAAGTAACCCCCTTTTCGGATCACAGCTCATTCTACTAGAGCTATTGGTGCCTCTTGGGCTTTTCAGCACCAGGCATCTGTTGAACAAGTTTGTAAGGCCGCAGCTTGGTCTTCTGTTCATACTTTTACAAAGTTTTAAAAGGTTGATGTCAGGGCCTCAGCTGACGCTGTTTTTGGCCGAAAGGTGCTTCAGGCGGTAGTGACATGAACTACATACTGTTCCGCACTGGGGATCCCGCCCATATGGACACTGCTTTTGGATGTCCCAATCGTGAAGATATTGGGACGGCCTGGACTGGATGGAAGAGAAAAATACAATTCTGTGAAACTCACCTGTAGAATTGTTTTTGTATCCATCCAGTCCAGGCCGTCCCACCCCGCCCTTGCGTTCATTATGTCCTGTAAGCCTGTTATGGTGATCAACCATTTTTGTTCATAGGACACTAGTTCTAGTTTTTTGCATTAGAGAGAGTACAAGCTGAAGCTATGTGAAGTAACATGGTTTCTTTTTCTTAGGCCTCCCGGCTTGCCTTCTTTATTGAGTACTGCTTTTAAACCACCGGGGAATGATAGAGGGGCAGCTGCCTGTATAGGGGGCCGGGAGGAGCTACATCTTTGATCTTGCAGTCAAGCGCCTTCTAGAGGCGAACACCCAATCGTGAAGATATTGGGACGGCCTAGACTGGATGGATCCGAAAACAATTCTACAGGTGAGTTTCACAGAATTGTATTTTTGCCTACTGCCTTTTTAACCACTGGAGAATGATAGAGGGACACCTGCCTTTATAGGGGGCCGGGAGGTGCTGCATCTTTGATCTAGGGGCGAACACCCACATGCCATCGCTTGGGACGACCTGGACTGGATATATCCAAAAACAATTCTACGGGTGAGTTTCACAGAATTGTATTATTACAGGCATACAACTGTTTAGACACAGAGCTCAGCAATAGGGAGTAGCTGCATCCCCTGTTTCTGTTTAGTTGGGGGAACACTTCCTCCCCAGCCTACCTGAATGGCTGGGTGCAGAAACGCGTCTCAGCCCAGAGATGCTGGGGATGTGGCCCGTATTTTATACATCACCGTGGAAGCCAGGGCAAAGGTGAGTTTTGCAGCGACCTCTGTAGGGGGGGGGTACACACAGCGGGGGCATTTTGATTTGGAATGCCCCATGGGAAAGCCAGTGGCTGGAGTCTATTAGACTCCATGGCTGGCCACCCAGGATTTGGTCCACTTTAAAGAGATTGATCAAAAAATGATACTAACCTTTTGTCAACCGATCAGTCCTACTCTGTCGAATGGCAACTCGCCCAATCGCGCCCCGCACCAGCAAGGCCTGGATTTCAGTGGCACTGGCAGGTCTGTGTCAAGATCGCGCCTCTCCGCCATCAGTCACAAGCATGTCCACATCCATTGTCGTGAATAGAGAGAGCCTGGCTCCCTGCGACTGATGGTGGAGGGTCGCAAGTCCAGCAGAAAACTGCCAGAGACTGGATTTCCCTCTTGTTTGGCACAGTATGTGATCCAGCAATCGGGTGAGTTGCTTCAGGGGACAAAAGGGGAGTACACATTTTTATACAGGAAATGACTGTGAACTGAAAAGACAAAAATGGATAAGCACAGCCTAAAAACAATCAAGTAAGGGGGTGCCGGATACTGCGGTGTGTATGTGGCTCAGTCAATTCAAAAAACATGGGAGGGACACTCTGGTATGTCCCATACATACACCAACAGAAATCCGCACTCACCCTAATCAATATGTACAAACCAATGTAAGAAAATTGTTACATTACTTTATTGAAATATGACAATTTAGAGCAACAAAGAACCCAAATGGGCTATACACAATTTAAAAAACATATATATGACAATATAAAAACAGAAACAAAGACAAAACAGGGTGGGGGGGAGATTGGGCAAGACAGTAATGAATAATAAATGATTGCAACTAGTTGAGTATTATAATAATTATATTTAATTCATGCCTTAAAATCAGAAAAAGGCATGGCAGTGTATATTGTCATTCACCAGGCCAGCAAGCATAAATCAGACCACCTCTTAAACCCAAAGAAGTGCTAAAGAGTGCATATCCAAAAGAGTGATAGAGAGCCTGCATATGAGAAGTGAGCTACAAGATATAGAAAAAGTGCCAAGAGAATATATATATATATATATAGCAGAGTATCAAAGCAAGTGCCTAAGAATAGCTGTGCTAAAAAGCAGGTATAACTGTAAACACTGGCCGGCCTGGGGAGCAACACAGCAAATATGCAAGTATAATACAATAGTAGGGATAGTTAGTACACCACCGTAATAAAAAATATATATAATTAGTACATCACCGTAATTGTCAGAGTCTGCCGGTCCCCCCGCACCCAGGTACAGAAACCGCCGGCGCGCTGCGTGGACACACCACTTCACCTGGACGGGCACATATTAATTAGGGTGAGTGCGGATTTCTGTTGGTGTATGTATGGGACATACCAGAGTGTCCCTCCCATGTTTTTGTGAACTGAAAAGAAGCACGCCTGACATTAGCTGCGGCTGCCACGCGTGTGCACAGCTGTTTCCTGACCCTATTGGATGGGGCTCCAGTTGGGAAAGGTGGGGTTAGATAGGTTTAGGTTCCCCTGTAAACCCGGAGCCCTCTCTGCCACAGAGTTGCAAAGGGGAGAGTGTAGATCCACTTTAAGGTCCGTGTTAACCTTTCTTCCTTGTCCCTTCAGTGCCCTGCCTATGGCGACTTCAGCTAAGCAGGAAATGGATCGCTTCTGGGAGAAGAACCACCGCCTGAATCGCCCCGTGTCGCCGCACATTACCATCTATGGGTAAGTTAGGTTAAACCGGACCTTCACCATGATTTAATGAAAAGCCCAAACTCTTAAAAAACAATTCCTCAGCATCTAAAATTAATATATTTTACATGTTTAGTCACTAATTTATTATACTTTCCCCCACTGGGCTGCAACTCTGTTCAGGAATTTAGGATACGGGCGCCGCCATCTTGACTCAGAAGCATCACACTTACTGAGGAGAGGAGAGTGGGATAAGGTACAGGGGGGCGGGTTATAGCTGTGCTTTGCTCAGACAGAGCAGAGCTGGAGTCAGGGAAAGGTCAGCAGTCCCAGAATGCAGAGCAGCACAGTCACTTCCTGTTTGCAGGCTGCCTGCAAAAATGGCAGCTTCCATAAGCCGCCATCTTGGATGTTTAAAGGCTTATAAAATGCAGTAGATGCAGGTAGGATGATTTTTAATGTGAGCAATCTGTATGTACAGGGTGTGGGAAACATATAAGATAGACTCTTATTTAGAGTGAAGGTCCGCTTTAAGGAGCTGTCTAGTTTAGAAAGGGAACGCCATGCAGGATTCTCACGTTTTCCTCTCCAGCAGGGCATCCTGATTTGGGGTGCATGCTGTGTGAAATCCCCCAAATTGCCTATAAAAACTCACATTCTTAGGATCCCACAGCGCATGCGCGGGTTGCTCTCTAGTCATTTCTTTTTTTTTTGCTGACCTGACATCACATCGACCAGTAAAGATGAATGGAAAGCGCACTGCCAGCCCCGTGCTAATGCATACCCACATAGGCCATTCAGAAATGCTTGGTGCGGGTACGCACATCGGAGAGAGGTGAGCATGTGCCGCGGGATCGCCGCCTTTGTGTGGTCACATGGTTTCCCATAGATGAACATTACAAAGTTAGGATGGCCCAGGAATATAAAAATCAGGGATGCCCTGCAGTGTTAAATGCCCCATTGTTCCTTTAAAGAGAAAAAATATTTAAAGCGGAGTCTATCTTATATGTTTCCCACACCCTGTACATACAGATTGCCCACATTAATCCGGACCTTCACTCTGAATAAGAGCCTATCTTATATGTTTCCCACACCCTGTACATACAGATTGCCCACATTAATCCGGACCTTCACTCTGAATAAGAGTCTATCTTATATGTTTCCCACACCCTGTACATACAGATTGCTCACATTAATCCGGACCTTCACCCTGAATAAGAGCCTATCTTATATGTTTCCCACACCCTGTACATACAGATTGCTCACATTAATCCGGACCTTCACCCTGAATAAGAGTCTATCTTATATGTTTCCCACACCCTGTACATACAGATTGCTCACATTAATCCGGACCCTCACCCTGAATAAGAGTCTATCTTATATGTTTCCCACACCCTGTACATACAGATTGCTCACATTAATCCGGACCTTCACCCTGAATAAGAGTCTATCTTATATGTTTCCCACACCCTGTACATACAGATTGCTCACATTAATCCGGACCTTCACCCTGAATAAGAGTCTATCTTATATGTTTGCCACACCCTGTACATACAGATTGCTCACATTAAAAATCATCCTACCTGCATCTACTGCACGTTATGAGCCTTTAAACATCCAAGATGGCGGCTTCCATAAGGCAGCCTGCAAACAGGAAGTGCCTCCTGACTGTGCTGCTCTGCATTCTGGGACTGCTGACCTTTACCTGACCCCAGCTTGGCTCTGCCTGAGCAAAGCACAGCTATAACCCGCCCCCCTGTACCTTATCCCACTCTCCTCCCCTCAGTAAGTGTGATGCTTCTGAGTCAAGATGGGCGGCGCCCGTATCCTAAATTCCTGAACAGAGTTGCAGCCCGGTGGGGGAAAGAATAATAAGTTAGTGACTAAAAACGTAAAATATATTAATTTTAGATGCTGGGGAACCGTTTTTTTAAGAGTTTGGGCTTTTCATTAAACCACGCTGAAGGTCCGGTTTAAGGACCAAAATGTAGGATTTTCAACTTCCTTGGTTCTGGTCCTACTTTACGGGTGTATCCTGATTTGGGATGCCCGTGTTTATATGTGTGTGTGTGTGTGTGTGTGTGAAATTCTCATGGATTGATCAAAATCTTACCCTGCTCTGCACTCCTATATTACGGGCTTTCCTACTATCAGAATAAAGGAGGGGTGGCAGAGGCTCGGACCAATTTGTAACTAACCCGGGAGGAGCACGTGATCAGGGCAATTAGGATACACAAGTCTTAAAGGAGCCACAGCACTCAACCCTGTTAGCTTGCAGACCAGCCTATAATCTGTCTCTAAACTTGGTTAAAAACAGAGGCTCGGTCACACACATCTGCAGAAGTAACTGAAGCTGCACCACCAGCGCCAAGGTGCCTCTGTGGGGGGCAGCGCTAACTCTAATCTCTGAGAGCCCCATTTGGGACATACAATGCAATAGATACATTGGGAGCAGGCCCTATAAACTCGAGTGCAGCCCATGGGGTGGAAGGGTCGAAGACCTCGCAGTACAGCCCTAGACCCCCACACCCCATGTGCTTGCACAATATCAAAAGAGATAAAGAGGCCGATTCATTAATAGCGCCAGGTAGCGACAGATGAGCGCCAGTAGCGTGATTTTCTCAGCGCCAGCCAGTATTCGCTGTGCTTGGCCGGGGTTCGGTAGTTGATAGCGACTCAGTCGGTTTGCCGTAATGTTGAATATTGGGTTAGGAGTCGCTATTTGACAGGTTCCGCGCTGTATGGGAGCGCATGATAGCGACTGGCCATAGCGACCGGCTCCCAACATATTCATTAACAAATCATGCTCAAAAAATTCTGGCGCTGTAAAATGCATGTTTAAACCCCAGAGCGCTGGCGGCGATGGGTTAAAAGTCGTTTTTTAACCCCCAAACCACCATATTTTTGGAAACCAAAAAAAAAACAAAAGGCCGATTCATTAATAGCGCCAGGTAGCAACAGATGAGGGCCAGTAGCGTGATTTTCACAGCGCCAGCTAGTATTCGCTGTGCTTGGCCGGGGTTTGCTTGTTGACAGCGACTCAGTCGGTGTGCGGTAATGTTGAATACGGGCTGGGGGGTCGCTGTTTCACAGGTTCCGCGTTGTATGGGTGCGCCTGACAGCGAATGGCCAGAGCGAACGGCTTGCTGCAGATTCATTAACAAATCACGCTCCGAATTTTTTCGCCCTGTTTAAACCCCAGAGCGCTGGCGGCGATGGATTTAAAATAGTTTTTAACCCCCAAACAACCATATTTTTTGATTGTAAAATTATACAAGTTTTTCTAAACATTTTGTAATATGAATACATGAATATCAGACCTGTAATATCAATTCTGCACAAATTTTTTTTTTTTTTTTTTTTTTACCTTTAATATTGCAGAAGTGGTCACAGAATTTTTGACATTAAAAAAAAAAAAAATTAATAGCAATTAATTATGATTAATTAAAGATTGCTCCATTGAAATGCATTGGACATCGCCAGGGAGCGACAGGTCAGACCTGGCGCTGTGATGGGATTAGCAGCGGCGCTGTTCGTTGCAGTCGGCTACATGATGAATCCCGCGGTAGCTGTCGCTCTCGCCGGCGCTAGCCTCATTTAGCGTGATAAATGCGTCATTGTGGCCGACGCCGGGCGTACTTGAGTCGGTAGCCGCCGATAGCTGGCGGGACCTGGCGCTCGTCAGACACTACCTGGCGCTATCGCTTGATGAATAAGGGCAAAAGTCTTCAAGCTAACAGGGTTGACTACTATCGGAATAGATTAAGGTGCATGTTAAAGTGAACCAAAACCCCTGCAACTCAGCCCTGGAGTCTTTTCGGCTAACCTTCCCCTGGTGCGTTCTGCAACCGGGAATGTCGCCCGACCCCATTCAGAAAGGCTGGGGACTGTAACATTTCCCAGACTAGAGGGATGCCAGTGATGCGAGCATTAGCCAGCTTTCTTTAGATCTGAAAAATTCCATGTCCACAGGGGAGAATTTTTTCTTTTAAACTGACCCACCAGGGATCCCACCCCATTGCCCAAGGTACTCAGACCTGGGGTGGGGGGGAAAGGGTCTTGTGCTGCTTTAAACCCGACCAACACCCATTTTTACTTTAACGGCTGTTGGTCCGGTTTAATGTCCGGCAAACTATTTTTTGAATGAACAGATTGCTGGGCGCCTTCAGCCATGTCAGTGGTGTGTGCATTGGATGAGGGGGGTGCTGGGGTGGCCGCTGAAGGCCTGCAAGGTTACAGGTGATCCTGGGGGTTTCACGCAGCGATTTGGGATGCCCCTGGGAAGGACTTCACCTGACCGTGGAGGGACAGAAGCAGCTAGCAGTAGCTGATTGCCATGCATCATGGGATCATCGGAAAGATGAGTAGATCCATGAGGATACACAGGCTTCCCAAATCGGGATACCCCACCGGAGAGTAAAAAAAAACTGGGTGCTGTTCCTCTTTGAAAGACTGCTCCGGTTTCACATGAGGTCGGTAGCGAATGCTTTATTAATGGGGTGTCCATACCAGACTTTATCCCTGAGAAAATTCCACCCCTTTCCTTGGCCAGAGAAGGTCGCCTGCCGCATATTGTGTGGATTCTTCAGCCTTTTGGCAGGGCCGGCCGCTCTCCGCCCGCTCACATGCAGCCCAATGAATAGCGGCGCTATCTAGGGACCAGGGGTGAAGATGGCCGTGCGGTCCGCGTCCTCCCCCCCCCCCCCCTCCCCCCCCCTCACCGCATTCCTGACAAATTCCCCCGGAGAATGTGCTAAGTCTGCCCTTATCAAGAGCGCCATGCCAGCGCTGCCCACCAGCCCCTATCACTGGGCGCTATGGCTGTAGCCTCTGTATAGAGCCTTTCTTTACTGGGGTCCTTATCATTTCCGAGCCGGCTGTTTTTAGTGACGGGACCCTGGAGAAATGTTCTGTGAGAGGGGAGAATGTCGGGTCACAGAATAATAATAATAATTATTATTAGAATGAAGATTTGTTTCTGTTAACTAAACAGAAATTACATCTGCACAAAGGGTCACAGACAGCAAAAATAATAAGGAAAACTAAAAACACAATTACTTTGTAATGTGCTGCTCTATTGCCTATTAATACTGGGTTTGGAGGAAGCCGAGTGCTCTGTTGCCTAATTAATGGTGATTTAGGGAGGAAGCTGAGGCCACGATTACCTATTAATAGGTTAGGGAGGAAGCTGAGTGCTCTATTACCTATTAATAGGTTAGGGAGGAAGCTGAGTGAACAAAGGGGGGTGGGAGCAGCTCAATCACTATTTATACAAAATTATCAACATTATTATTCAGGGCCTGGGAACTAATTTACTGCCCAGTTTAACCCTCTCATCAACTAAATATCAAGCAACAAACATGTCTAGCTATGTGGAAAGACAGAGATTTGGTTGCACATATCTGCAGATACATGTGGAAGCCACACTGCCCCGGCAAGGCACTCCGTATTCAGTGTGGTCCCCACTCCCAACTCCGAGCCCCCAAAGTTGGGACATGCAATGCAGACAAATATCTGTGAGCTACTCACCTGGGAAGCCGCCAGCCTCCCTTTAGAACACTTTAGAAGCTGAGTGCTCTATTACCTATTAATAGGTTAGGAGGAAGCTGAGTGCTCTATTACCTATTCATGTTGGTTAGGGAGGAAGCTGAGTGCTCTATTACCTATTCATGTTGGTTAGGGAGGAAGCTGAGTGCTCTATTACCTATTCATGTTGGTTAGAAGGAAGCTGAGTGCTCTATTACCTATTCATGTTGGGTTAGAAGGAAGCTGAGTGCTCTATTACCTATTCATGTTGGGTTAGGAGGAAGCTGAGTGCTCTATTACCTATTCATGTTGGGTTAGGAGGAAGCTGAGTGCTCTATTACCTATTAATGTTGGTTAGAAGGAAGCTGAGTGCTCTATTACCTATTCATGTTGGTTAGGGAGGAAGCTGAGTGCTCTATTACCTATTAATGTTGGGTTAGGAGGAAGCTGAGTGCTCTATTACCTATTCATGTTGGGTTAGGAGGAAGCTGAGTGCTCTATTACCTATTCATGTTGGGTTAGGAGGAAGCTGAGTGCTCTATTACCTATTAATGTTGGTTAGAAGGAAGCTGAGTGCTCTATTACCTATTATTGTTGGGTTAGGAAGGAAGCTGAGTGCTCTATTACCTATTCATGTTTGGTTAGAAGGAAGCTGAGTGCTCTATTACCTATTCATGTTGGGTTAGAAGGAAGCTGAGTGCTCTATTACCTATTATTGTTGGGTTAGGAAGGAAGCTGAGTGCTCTATTACCTATTCATGTTTGGTTAGAAGGAAGCTGGGTGCTCTATTACCTATTCATGTTGGGTTAGAAGGAAGCTGAGTGCTCTATTACCTATTCATGTTGGGTTAGAAGGAAGCTGAGTGCTCTATTACCTATTCATGTTGGGTTAGGAGGAAGCTGGGTGCTCTATTACCTATTCATGTTGGTTAGGGAGGAAGCTGAGTGCTCTATTACCTATTCATGTTGGTTAGGGAGGAAGCTGAGTGCTCTATTACCTATTCATGTTGGGTTAGAAGGAAGCTGAGTGCTCTATTACCTATTCATGTTGGGTTAGGGAGGAAGCTGAGTGCTCTATTACCTATTCATGTTTGGTTAGGAGGAAGCTGAGTGCTCTATTACCTATTCATGTTGGGTTAGGGAGGAAGCTGAGTGCTCTATTACCTATTCATGTTGGGTTAGGGAGGAAGCTGAGTGCTCTATTACCTATTAATGTTGGTTAGAAGGAAGCTGAGTGCTCTATTACCTATTCATGTTGGTTAGGGAGGAAGCTGAGTGCTCTATTACCTATTCATGTTGGGTTAGGGAGGAAGCTGAGTGCTCTATTACCTATTCATGTTGGGTTAGAAGGAAGCTGAGTGCTCTATTACCTATTCATGTTGGGTTAGAAGGAAGCTGAGTGCTCTATTACCTATTCATGTTGGGTTAGAAGGAAGCTGAGTGCTCTATTACCTATTCATGTTGGGTTAGGAGGAAGCTGAGTGCTCTATTACCTATTCATGTTGGGTTAGAAGGAAGCTGAGTGCTCTATTACCTATTCATGTTGGGTTAGGAGGAAGCTGAGTGCTCTATTACCTATTCATGTTGGGTTAGGAGGAAGCTGAGTGCTCTATTACCTATTCATGTTGGGTTAGAAGGAAGCTGAGTGCTCTATTACCTATTCATGTTGGGTTAGGAGGAAGCTGAGTGCTCTATTACCTATTCATGTTGGGTTAGGAGGAAGCTGAGTGCTCTATTACCTATTCATGTTGGGTTAGAAGGAAGCTGAGTGCTCTATTACCTATTCATGTTGGGTTAGAAGGAAGCTGAGTGCTCTATTACCTATTCATGTTGGGTTAGAAGGAAGCTGAGTGCTCTATTACCTATTCATGTTGGTTAGGGAGGAAGCTGAGTGCTCTATTACCTATTCATGTTGGGTTAGAAGGAAGCTGAGTGCTCTATTACCTATTCATGTTGGGTTAGAAGGAAGCTGAGTGCTCTATTACCTATTCATGTTGGGTTAGAAGGAAGCTGAGTGCTCTATTACCTATTCATGTTGGGTTAGAAGGAAGCTGAGTGCTCTATTACCTATTCATGTTGGTTAGAGAGGAAGCTGAGTGCTCTATTACCTATTCATGTTGGGTTAGAAGGAAGCTGAGTGCTCTATTACCTATTCATGTTGGGTTAGGAGGAAGCTGAGTGCTCTATTACCTATTCATGTTGGGTTAGGAGGAAGCTGAGTGCTCTATTACCTATTCATGTTGGGTTAGGAGGAAGCTGAGTGCTCTATTACCTATTCATGTTGGGTTAGAAGGAAGCTGAGTGCTCTATTACCTATTCATGTTGGGTTAGGAGGAAGCTGAGTGCTCTATTACCTATTCATGTTGGGTTAGAAGGAAGCTGAGTGCTCTATTACCTATTCATGTTGGGTTAGAAGGAAGCTGAGTGCTCTATTACCTATTCATGTTGGGTTAGAAGGAAGCTGAGTGCTCTATTACCTATTCATGTTGGGTTAGAAGGAAGCTGAGTGCTCTATTACCTATTCATGTTGGGTTAGAAGGAAGCTGAGTGCTCTATTACCTATTCATGTTGGTTAGAGAGGAAGCTGAGTGCTCTATTACCTATTCATGTTGGGTTAGGAGGAAGCTGGGTGCTCTATTACCTATTCATGTTTGGTTAGGAGGAAGCTGAGTGCTCTATTACCTATTCATGTTTGGTTAGGGAGGAAGCTGAGTGCTCTATTACCTATTCATGTTGGTTAGGAGGAAGCTGAGTGCTCTATTACCTATTCATGTTTGGTTAGGGAGGAAGCTGAGTGCTCTATTACCTATTCATGTTTGGTTAGGGAGGAAGCTGAGTGCTCTATTACCTATTCATGTTGGTTAGGAGGAAGCTGAGTGCTCTATTACCTATTCATGTTGGGTTAGAAGGAAGCTGAGTGCTCTATTACCTATTCATGTTGGGTTAGAAGGAAGCTGAGTGCTCTATTACCTATTCATGTTGGTTAGGGAGGAAGCTGAGTGCTCTATTACCTATTCATGTTTGGTTAGGAGGAAGCTGAGTGCTCTATTACCTATTCATGTTGGGTTAGAAGGAAGCTGAGTGCTCTATTACCTATTCATGTTGGGTTAGGGAGGAAGCTGAGTGCTCTATTACCTATTCATGTTTGGTTAGGAGGAAGCTGAGTGCTCTATTACCTATTCATGTTGGGTTAGGAGGAAGCTGGGTGCTCTATTACCTATTCATGTTGGTTAGGGAGGAAGCTGAGTGCTCTATTACCTATTCATGTTGGGTTAGAAGGAAGCTGAGTGCTCTATTACCTATTCATGTTGGTTAGGGAGGAAGCTGAGTGCTCTATTACCTATTCATGTTTGGTTAGGAGGAAGCTGAGTGCTCTATTACCTATTCATGTTGGGTTAGGAGGAAGCTGAGTGCTCTATTACCTATTAATGTTGGTTAGAAGGAAGCTGAGTGCTCTATTACCTATTATTGTTGGGTTAGGAAGGAAGCTGAGTGCTCTATTACCTATTCATGTTTGGTTAGGGAGGAAGCTGAGTGCTCTATTACCTATTCATGTTGGGTTAGGAGGAAGCTGAGTGCTCTATTACCTATTCATGTTGGTTAGGGAGGAAGCTGAGTGCTCTATTACCTATTCATGTTGGGTTAGAAGGAAGCTGAGTGCTCTATTACCTATTCATGTTGGTTAGGGAGGAAGCTGAGTGCTCTATTACCTATTCATGTTGGTTAGGAGGAAGCTGGGTGCTCTATTACCTATTCATGTTTGGTTAGGAGGAAGCTGAGTGCTCTATTACCTATTCATGTTGGGTTAGAAGGAAGCTGAGTGCTCTATTACCTATTCATGTTGGTTAGGGAGGAAGCTGAGTGCTCTATTACCTATTCATGTTGGGTTAGAAGGAAGATAAGTGCTCTATTACCTATTCATGTTGGTTAGGGAGGAAGCTGAGTGCTCTATTACCTATTCATGTTGGGTTAGGGAGGAAGCTGAGTGCTCTATTACCTATTCATGTTTGGTTAGGAGGAAGCTGAGTGCTCTATTACCTATTCATGTTTGGTTAGGAGGAAGCTGAGTGCTCTATTACCTATTCATGTTGGGTTAGGGAGGAAGCTGAGTGCTCTATTACCTATTCATGTTGGGTTAGAAGGAAGCTGAGTGCTCTATTACCTATTAATGTTGGGTTAGGAGGAAGCTGAGTGCTCTATTACCTATTAATGTTTGGTTAGGAGGAAGCTGGGTGCTCTATTACCTATTCATGTTGGGTTAGAGGGAAGCTGAGTGCTCTATTACCTATTCATGTTGGGTTAGAGGGAAGCTGAGTGCTCTATTACCTATTCATGTTGGGTTAGGGAGGAAGCTGAGTGCTCTATTACCTATTCATGTTGGGTTAGATGGAAGCTGAGTGCTCTATTACCTATTCATGTTGGTTAGGGAGGAAGCTGAGTGCTC
This sequence comes from Gastrophryne carolinensis, assembly GCA_027917425.1. Lineage (NCBI taxonomy): Eukaryota > Metazoa > Chordata > Amphibia > Anura > Microhylidae > Gastrophryne > Gastrophryne carolinensis. Next base: position 158,645,067 of record CM051244.1, on the reverse strand, counting down.
TATTACCTATTCATGTTTGGTTAGGAGGAAGCTGAGTGCTCTATTACCTATTCATGTTGGTTAGGGAGGAAGCTGAGTGCTCTATTACCTATTCATGTTGGGTTAGGGAGGAAGCTGAGTGCTCTATTACCTATTCATGTTGGGTTAGGGAGGAAGCTGAGTGCTCTATTACCTATTCATGTTGGTTAGGGAGGAAGCTGAGTGCTCTATTACCTATTCATGTTGGGTTGGTGAGGAAGCTGAGTGCTCTATTACCTATTAATGTTTGGTTAGGAGGAAGCTGAGTGCTCTATTACCTATTCATGTTGGGTTAGGAGGAAGCTGAGTGCTCTATTACCTATTCATGTTGGGTTGGAGAGGAAGCTGAGTGCTCTGTTGCCTATTAATGTTGGTTAGGAGGAAGCTGAGTGCTCTATTACCTATTAATGTTGGTTAGGAGGAAGCTGAGTGCTCTATTACCTATTCATGTTGGGTTCGGGAGGAAGCTGAGTGCTCTATTACCTATTCATGTTGGGTTAGGGAGGAAGCTGAGTGCTCTATTACCTATTCATGTTGGTTAGGAGGTAGCTGAGTGCTCTATTACCTATTCATGTTTGGTTAGGAGGAAGCTGAGTGCTCTATTACCTATTCATGTTGGGTTAGGGAGGAAGCTGAGTGCTCTATTACCTATTCATGTTTGGTTAGGAGGAAGCTGAGTGCTCTATTACCTATTCATGTTGGGTTAGGGAGGAAGCTGAGTGCTCTATTACCTATTCATGTTTGGTTAGGGAGGAAGCTGAGTGCTCTATTACCTATTCATGTTGGGTTAGGGAGGAAGCTGAGTGCTCTATTACCTATTCATGTTTGGTTAGGAGGAAGCTGAGTGCTCTATTACCTATTCATGTTGGGTTAGGGAGGAAGCTGAGTGCTCTATTACCTATTCATGTTTGGTTAGGAGGAAGCTGAGTGCTCTATTACCTATTCATGTTGGTTAGGAGGAAGCTGAGTGCTCTATTACCTATTCATGTTGGTTAGGGAGGAAGCTGAGTGCTCTATTACCTATTCATGTTGGGTTAGGGAGGAAGCTGAGTGCTCTATTACCTATTCATGTTGGTTAGGGAGGAAGCTGAGTGCTCTATTACCTATTCATGTTGGGTTAGGAGGAAGCTGAGTGCTCTATTACCTATTCATGTTGGGTTAGGAGGAAGCTGAGTGCTCTATTACCTATTCATGTTGGTTAGGGAGGAAGCTGAGTGCTCTATTACCTATTCATGTTGGGTTAGGGAGGAAGCTGAGTGCTCTATTACCTATTCATGTTTGGTTAGGAGGAAGCTGAGTGCTCTATTACCTATTCATGTTGGTTAGGAGGAAGCTGAGTGCTCTATTACCTATTCATGTTGGGTTAGGAGGAAGCTGAGTGCTCTATTACCTATTAATGTTGGGTTAGGAGGAAGCTGAGTGCTCTATTACCTATTCATGTTGGGTTAGGAGGAAGCTGAGTGCTCTATTACCTATTCATGTTGGGTTAGGAGGAAGCTGAGTGCTCTATTACCTATTAATGTTGGGTTAGGAGGAAGCTGAGTGCTCTATTACCTATTAATGTTGGGTTAGGAGGAAGCTGAGTGCTCTATTACCTATTCATGTTGGTTAGGAGGAAGCTGAGTGCTCTATTACCTATTCATGTTGGGTTAGGAGGAAGCTGAGTGCTCTATTACCTATTCATGTTTGGTTAGGAGGAAGCTGAGTGCTCTATTACCTATTCATGTTGGTTAGGAGGAAGCTGAGTGCTCTATTACCTATTCATGTTGGGTTAGGAGGAAGCTGAGTGCTCTATTACCTATTCATGTTTGGTTAGGGAGGAAGCTGAGTGCTCTATTACCTATTCATGTTGGTTAGGGAGGAAGCTGAGTGCTCTATTACCTATTCATGTTGGTTAGGGAGGAAGCTGAGTGCTCTATTACCTATTCATGTTGGTTAGGGAGGAAGCTGAGTGCTCTATTACCTATTCATGTTGGTTAGGGAGGAAGCTGAGTGCTCTATTACCTATTCATGTTTGGTTAGGAGGAAGCTGAGTGCTCTATTACCTATTAATGTTGGGTTAGGAGGAAGCTGAGTGCTCTATTACCTATTCATGTTGGTTAGGGAGGAAGCTGAGTGCTCTATTACCTATTAATGTTGGGTTAGATGGAAGCTGAGTGCTCTATTACCTATTAATGTTGGGTTAGATGGAAGCTGAGTGCTCTATTACCTATTCATGTTGGTTAGGAGGAAGCTGAGTGCTCTATTACCTATTCATGTTGGTTAGGGAGGAAGCTGAGTGCTCTATTACCTATTAATGTTGGGTTAGGAGGAAGCTGAGTGCTCTATTACCTATTCATGTTGGGTTAGGGAGGAAGCTGGGTGCTCTATTACCTATTAATGTTGGGTTAGGAGGAAGCTGAGTGCTCTATTACCTATTCATGTTGGTTAGGGAGGAAGCTGAGTGCTCTATTACCTATTAATGTTGGGTTAGATGGAAGCTGAGTGCTCTATTACCTATTAATGTTGGGTTAGATGGAAGCTGAGTGCTCTATTACCTATTCATGTTTGGTTAGGGAGGAAGCTGAGTGCTCTATTACCTATTCATGTTGGTTAGGGAGGAAGCTGAGTGCTCTATTACCTATTCATGTTGGTTAGGGAGGAAGCTGAGTGCTCTATTACCTATTCATGTTGGTTAGGGAGGAAGCTGAGTGCTCTATTACCTATTCATGTTGGTTAGGGAGGAAGCTGAGTGCTCTATTACCTATTCATGTTGGGTTAGGGAGGAAGCTGAGTGCTCTATTACCTATTCATGTTTGGTTAGGAGGAAGCTGAGTGCTCTATTACCTATTAATGTTGGGTTAGGAGGAAGCTGAGTGCTCTATTACCTATTCATGTTGGTTAGGGAGGAAGCTGAGTGCTCTATTACCTATTAATGTTGGGTTAGATGGAAGCTGAGTGCTCTATTACCTATTAATGTTGGGTTAGATGGAAGCTGAGTGCTCTATTACCTATTCATGTTGGTTAGGAGGAAGCTGAGTGCTCTATTACCTATTCATGTTGGTTAGGGAGGAAGCTGGGTGCTCTATTACCTATTCATGTTGGTTAGGAGGAAGCTGGGTGCTCTATTACCTATTCATGTTGGTTAGGGAGGAAGCTGAGTGCTCTATTACCTATTAATGTTTGGTTAGGAGGAAGCTGGGTGCTCTATTACCTATTCATGTTTGGTTAGGGAGGAAGCTGAGTGCTCTATTACCTATTAATGTTTGGTTAGGAGGAAGCTGGGTGCTCTATTACCTATTAATGTTTGGTTAGGAGGAAGCTGGGTGCTCTATTACCTATTCATGTTGGGTTAGGTGGAAGCTGAGTGCTCTATTACCTATTCATGTTGGTTAGGGAGGAAGCTGAGTGCTCTATTACCTATTCATGTTGGTTAGGGAGGAAGCTGAGTGCTCTATTACCTATTCATGTTTGGTTAGGAGGAAGCTGAGTGCTCTATTACCTATTCATGTTGGGTTAGAAGGAAGCTGAGTGCTCTATTACCTATTCATGTTTGGTTAGGAGGAAGCTGAGTGCTCTATTACCTATTAATGTTGGGTTAGGGAGGAAGCTGAGTGCTCTATTACCTATTAATGTTTGGTTAGGAGGAAGCTGAGTGCTCTATTACCTATTAATGTTTGGTTAGGAGGAAGCTGAGTGCTCTATTACCTATTAATGTTTGGTTAGGAGGAAGCTGAGTGCTCTATTACCTATTCATGTTGGTTAGGGAGGAAGCTGAGTGCTCTATTACCTATTAATGTTTGGTTAGGAGGAAGCTGAGTGCTCTATTACCTATTAATGTTTGGTTAGGGAGGAAGCTGGGTGCTCTATTACCTATTCATGTTGGGTTAGGGAGGAAGCTGAGTGCTCTATTACCTATTCATGTTGGGTTAGGGAGGAAGCTGAGTGCTCTATTACCTATTCATGTTGGTTAGGGAGGAAGCTGAGTGCTCTATTACCTATTCATGTTGGTTAGGGAGGAAGCTGAGTGCTCTATTACCTATTCATGTTGGTTAGGGAGGAAGCTGAGTGCTCTATTACCTATTCATGTTGGGTTAGGGAGGAAGCTGAGTGCTCTATTACCTATTCATGTTGGGTTAGGGAGGAAGCTGAGTGCTCTATTACCTATTCATGTTGGGTTAGGGAGGAAGCTGAGTGCTCTATTACCTATTAATAGGTTAGGGAGGAAGCTGAGTGCTCTATTACCTATTCATGTTGGTTAGGGAGGAAGCTGAGTGCTCTATTACCTATTCATGTTGGGTTAGGAGGAAGCTGAGTGCTCTATTACCTATTCATGTTTGGTTAGGGAGGAAGCTGAGTGCTCTATTACCTATTCATGTTGGGTTAGGGAGGAAGCTGAGTGCTCTATTACCTATTAATAGGTTAGGGAGGAAGCTGAGTGCTCTATTACCTATTCATGTTGGTTAGGGAGGAAGCTGAGTGCTCTATTACCTATTCATGTTGGGTTAGGGAGGAAGCTGAGTGCTCTATTACCTATTCATGTTTGGTTAGGGAGGAAGCTGAGTGCTCTATTACCTATTCATGTTGGGTTAGGGAGGAAGCTGAGTGCTCTATTACCTATTAATAGGTTAGGGAGGAAGCTGAGTGCTCTATTACCTATTCATGTTGGTTAGGGAGGAAGCTGAGTGCTCTATTACCTATTCATGTTGGGTTAGGAGGAAGCTGAGTGCTCTATTACCTATTCATGTTGGGTTAGGAGGAAGCTGAGTGCTCTATTACCTATTCATGTTGGGTTAGGGAGGAAGCTGAGTGCTCTATTACCTATTCATGTTTGGTTAGGGAGGAAGCTGAGTGCTCTATTACCTATTCATGTTTGGTTAGGGAGGAAGCTGAGTGCTCTATTACCTATTCATGTTGGGTTAGAAGGAAGCTGAGTGCTCTATTACCTATTCATGTTTGGTTAGAAGGAAGCTGAGTGCTCTATTACCTATTCATGTTGGGTTAGGGAGGAAGCTGAGTGCTCTATTACCTATTCATGTTGGGTTAGGGAGGAAGCTGGGTGCTCTATTACCTATTCATGTTGGTTAGGAGGAAGCTGAGTGCTCTATTACCTATTCATGTTGGTTAGGGAGGAAGCTGAGTGCTCTATTACCTATTCATGTTTGGTTAGGAGGAAGCTGAGTGCTCTATTACCTATTCATGTTGGTTAGGAGGAAGCTGAGTGCTCTATTACCTATTCATGTTGGGTTAGGAGGAAGCTGAGTGCTCTATTACCTATTAATGTTGGGTTAGGAGGAAGCTGAGTGCTCTATTACCTATTCATGTTGGGTTAGGAGGAAGCTGAGTGCTCTATTACCTATTCATGTTGGGTTAGGAGGAAGCTGAGTGCTCTATTACCTATTAATGTTGGGTTAGGAGGAAGCTGAGTGCTCTATTACCTATTCATGTTGGTTAGGAGGAAGCTGAGTGCTCTATTACCTATTCATGTTGGGTTAGGAGGAAGCTGAGTGCTCTATTACCTATTCATGTTGGTTAGGAGGAAGCTGAGTGCTCTATTACCTATTCATGTTGGTTAGGGAGGAAGCTGAGTGCTCTATTACCTATTCATGTTGGTTAGGGAGGAAGCTGAGTGCTCTATTACCTATTCATGTTGGTTAGGGAGGAAGCTGAGTGCTCTATTACCTATTCATGTTTGGTTAGGAGGAAGCTGAGTGCTCTATTACCTATTAATGTTGGGTTAGGAGGAAGCTGAGTGCTCTATTACCTATTCATGTTGGTTAGGAGGAAGCTGAGTGCTCTATTACCTATTAATGTTGGGTTAGATGGAAGCTGAGTGCTCTATTACCTATTAATGTTGGGTTAGATGGAAGCTGAGTGCTCTATTACCTATTCATGTTGGTTAGGAGGAAGCTGAGTGCTCTATTACCTATTCATGTTGGTTAGGGAGGAAGCTGAGTGCTCTATTACCTATTAATGTTGGGTTAGATGGAAGCTGAGTGCTCTATTACCTATTAATGTTGGGTTAGATGGAAGCTGAGTGCTCTATTACCTATTCATGTTGGTTAGGAGGAAGCTGAGTGCTCTATTACCTATTCATGTTGGTTAGGGAGGAAGCTGGGTGCTCTATTACCTATTCATGTTGGTTAGGAGGAAGCTGAGTGCTCTATTACCTATTCATGTTGGTTAGGGAGGAAGCTGAGTGCTCTATTACCTATTAATGTTGGTTAGGGAGGAAGCTGGGTGCTCTATTACCTATTCATGTTGGTTAGGAGGAAGCTGAGTGCTCTATTACCTATTCATGTTGGTTAGGGAGGAAGCTGGGTGCTCTATTACCTATTCATGTTGGTTAGGAGGAAGCTGGGTGCTCTATTACCTATTCATGTTTGGTTAGGAGGAAGCTGGGTGCTCTATTACCTATTCATGTTGGGTTAGGTGGAAGCTGAGTGCTCTATTACCTATTCATGTTGGGTTAGAAGGAAGCTGAGTGCTCTATTACCTATTCATGTTGGTTAGGGAGGAAGCTGAGTGCTCTATTACCTATTCATGTTGGGTTAGGAGGAAGCTGAGTGCTCTATTACCTATTCATGTTGGGTTAGGAGGAAGCTGAGTGCTCTATTACCTATTCATGTTGGTTAGGGAGGAAGCTGAGTGCTCTATTACCTATTCATGTTGGTTAGGGAGGAAGCTGAGTGCTCTATTACCTATTAATGTTGGGTTAGATGGAAGCTGAGTGCTCTATTACCTATTAATGTTGGGTTAGATGGAAGCTGAGTGCTCTATTACCTATTCATGTTGGTTAGGGAGGAAGCTGAGTGCTCTATTACCTATTCATGTTGGTTAGGGAGGAAGCTGAGTGCTCTATTACCTATTCATGTTGGTTAGGAGGAAGCTGAGTGCTCTATTACCTATTCATGTTGGTTAGGGAGGAAGCTGAGTGCTCTATCACCTATTCATGTTGGTTAGGGAGGAAGCTGAGTGCTCTATTACCTATTCATGTTGGTTAGGAGGAAGCTGAGTGCTCTATTACCTATTCATGTTGGTTAGGGAGGAAGCTGAGTGCTCTATTACCTATTCATGTTGGTTAGGGAGGAAGCTGAGTGCTCTATTACCTATTCATGTTGGTTAGGAGGAAGCTGAGTGCTCTATTACCTATTCATGTTGGTTAGGAGGAAGCTGAGTGCTCTATTACCTATTCATGTTGGTTAGGGAGGAAGCTGAGTGCTCTATCACCTATTCATGTTGGTTAGGGAGGAAGCTGAGTGCTCTATCACCTATTCATGTTGGTTAGGGAGGAAGCTGAGTGCTCTATCACCTATTCATGTTGGTTAGGGAGGAAGCTGAGTGCTCTATTACCTATTCATGTTGGGTTAGGGAGGAAGCTGAGTGCTCTATTACCTATTCATGTTTGGTTAGAAGGAAGCTGAGTGCTCTATTACCTATTCATGTTGGGTTAGAGAGGAAGCTGAGTGCTCTATTACCTATTCATGTTGGTTAGGAGGAAGCTGAGTGCTCTATTACCTATTCATGTTGGTTAGGGAGGAAGCTGAGGGCTCTATTACCTATTCATGTTGGTTAGGAGGAAGCTGAGTGCTCTATCACCTATTCATGTTGGTTAGGGAGGAAGCTGAGTGCTCTATTACCTATTCATGTTTGGTTAGAAGGAAGCTGAGTGCTCTATTACCTATTCATGTTGGGTTAGGAGGAAGCTGAGTGCTCTATTACCTATTCATGTTGGGTTAGGAGGAAGCTGAGTGCTCTATTACCTATTCATGTTGGGTTAGGAGGAAGCTGAGTGCTCTATTACCTATTCATGTTGGTTAGGGAGGAAGCTGAGTGCTCTATTACCTATTAATGTTGGGTTAGATGGAAGCTGAGTGCTCTATTACCTATTCATGTTGGTTAGGAGGAAGCTGAGTGCTCTATTACCTATTCATGTTGGTTAGGGAGGAAGCTGAGGGCTCTATTACCTATTCATGTTGGTTAGGAGGAAGCTGAGTGCTCTATTACCTATTCATGTTGGGTTAGGGAGGAAGCTGAGTGCTCTATTACCTATTCATGTTGGTTAGGGAGGAAGCTGGGTGCTCTATTACCTATTCATGTTTGGTTAGGGAGGAAGCTGGGTGCTCTATTACCTATTCATGTTGGGTTAGAGAGGAAGCTGAGTGCTCTATTACCTATTCATGTTGGTTAGGGAGGAAGCTGGGTGCTCTATTACCTATTCATGTTTGGTTAGGGAGGAAGCTGGGTGCTCTATTACCTATTCATGTTGGGTTAGAGAGGAAGCTGGGTGCTCTATTACCTATTCATGTTGGGTTAGGGAGGAAGCTGGGTGCTCTATTACCTATTCATGTTGGTTAGGAGGAAGCTGAGTGCTCTATTACCTATTCATGTTGGGTTAGGGAGGAAGCTGAGTGCTCTATTACCTATTCATGTTGGGTTAGAGAGGAAGCCGAGTGCTCTATTACCTATTCATGTTGGGTTAGGGAGGAAGCTGAGTGCTCTATTACCTATTAATGTTGGTTAGGGAGGAAGCTGAGTGCTCTATTACCTATTCATGTTGGGTTAGAGAGGAAGCTGAGTGCTCTATTACCTATTCATGTTGGGTTAGGGAGGAAGCTGAGTGCTCTATTACCTATTAATGTTGGTTAGGGAGGAAGCTGAGTGCTCTATTACCTATTCATGTTGGTTAGGGAGGAAGCTGAGTGCTCTATTACCTATTCATGTTGGGTTAGGAGGAAGCTGAGTGCTCTATTACCTATTCATGTTGGTTAGGGAGGAAGCTGGGTGCTCTATTACCTATTCATTTTGGGATATTACTTTTGCCTGCATCTAACCTCTACGTGTATTTTTCTTCCTCACAGATGGTCGTTACCCATGGCGATGTCCATCATACACAGAGGAACCGGTGTGGCCATGAGTGCGGGTGAGGATTACTCTGCATTGGTCACCGGTGTAGTCTATGCTGCGGCAGTGTATCTGCGCGTCCTATCCCGGGTTTTGTTCCCTGCCCTGGGATAATCGCTATGCCCGCCGTGTGAAACCCCACCAGGTCTCTCAGAAACCTCTCCTTGCCCTACAGTGCATGCGTGGGCTCCCGTCCAATCAGAGCAGTTTACTGTGCATATGAAATGTTGTGTAATTGTAAGCGGCTGCATCCCCAGCAGCGCAGCTGCGCTCCCGACCCCCTGTCTGTCTGAATGGCTAGGGGTCAGAGCACGTGCTCAGCCCGATGCTGGGGGATGCAGCTCCCGATATTTGAGATGCCCCACGGACTAGCCAGCGGGCGGCCCTGGAATCTTTTATATAGGGCTGGCAGGCAAGAAAGGCTTGTGTTTTTTTTTCTTTAAAGTGGACCAAAACCAAGCGCGAACGGCCGATTGATTCCGTCCCCCCCAGGGAATCCAAAATCGGGATGCCCATCTGTGTGAAACCCCCCCAGGTCTCTCCATACACTTACCTTGCTTCCTGGTCCAACAGCGCATGCGCGAGCCGTGGCAGCATCCCCGCTATCCCTCCAGCAGGACGCATGCCCGCACCAGGCATTGTCAATGGCCGTCACGGGCATGCTCCCTGTTAGAGGGAAGCCGGGGATGCGGCCCCCAGCGTACTCAGATTTGGTCAACTCAGACGAGCTCTTGGACGAAGGGGCGGCAGCGGATCTGAGTCTGCTTATGGAACAAGAAGCTGCGCATGCGTTTTAGGACCGAGTAAGGATTAGTGAGATCAGGCGACCTGGGGGGTTTCACACAGCGGGGCATTCCCGATCGGGCGACAACCAAAACCCAGGATAGTCAAAATCCTGTTTTTTTTGGTCCACTCTAAAGCGCATCAAAACCCCGGAATTTGACATTCTTATCCCGATTTGGGATGCCCCACTGTGTGAAATATCCCTTCACCCAGCAAACCTCATCTCTTCCCAGCCCTGCAGCGCATGTGCGGGATCTCGTCCAATCAGAGCTGTTTGCTTCACATATTAAAGTGAACCAACATAATTACATAGGCGAGGGAGCCAGGAAGGAGGTGAGTATTGCAGCACCCGGGAGGGGTTTCACACAGTAGGGCCTCCTGATTCGGGATGCCCAGTTGGCAACCTGTCCCTAATGATGGATTCTCATCCTCAGGGGTGTCGCTCTTCAGTCTAGCCGCCCTCGGCCTCCCCGGCGACTACGCGTCGTACCTGGAGCTCATCAAATCCCTCAGCCTGGGCCCAGCTTTAATCTACTCGGCCAAGTTTGCCCTGGCCTTCCCCTTCATGTACCACACGTGGAACGGCATCAGACACTTGGTAAGTTAAAATGGTTTTTTTTTAGGTACGTACAGGCTTCTAAAATCCCCCGCGTGTCATGATCCGCCATTTTTTCTTCTACCTACAGGCCTGGGATATGGGAAAAGGGTTCAAGATCCCTGAAGTCTACCAATCTGGTTACATCGTCGTGGCTCTCACCCTCCTATCGGCAGCCGGCTTGGCCGCTCTGTAATCCGGACCTAAACTGTTTTTTTCGTTAGCACTTAATTTAAAAAAAAAAAACAAAACAAACAAAAAAAAAACCTTCCCATTTAATGGACATTTCTCAGTAATTTGTCCTAATTGACAGCTTGGAGCGTCCATCACATGCTAAGTGTCGTCCAATCAGATTGTAGAGCATTTGTCACCGGTCACATTCTAAGCCCTTCTAAGTGTCGTCCAATCGGATTGTAGAGCATCCATCACCGGTCACATGCTAAGTGTCGTCCAATCAGATTGTAGAGCGTCCATCACCGGTCACATGCTAAGCCCTTCTAAGTGTCCAATCAGATTGTAGAGCGTCCGTCGCTGGTCACATGCTAAGCCCTTCTAAGTGTCGTCCAATCAGATTGTAGAGCATCCATCACCGGTCACATGCTAAGCCCTTCTAAGTGTCGTCCAATCAGATTGTAGAGCATCCATCACCGGTCACATGCTAAGTGTCGTCAAATCAGATTGTAGAGCGTCCATCACCGGTCACATGCTAAGCCCTTCTAAGTGTCCAATCAGATTGTAGAGCGTCCGTCGCCGGTCACATGCTAAGCCCTTCTAAGTGTCGTCCAATCAGATTATAGAGCATCCATCACCGGTCACATGCTAAGCCCTTCTAAGTGTCCAATCAGATTATAGAGCGTCCGTCGCCGGTCACATGCTAAGCCCTTCTAAGTGTCGTCCAATCAGATTATAGAGCATCCATCACCAGTCACATGCTAAGCCCTTCTAAGTGTCCAATCAGATTGTAGAGCGTCCGTCGCCGGTCACATGCTAAGCCCTTCTAAGTGTTGTCCAATCAGATTGTAGAGCATCCATCACCGGTCACATGCTAAGCCCTTCTAAGTGTCCAATCAGATTATAGAGCATCCATCACCGGTCACATGCTAAGCCCTTCTAAGTGTCGTCCAATCAGATTATAGAGCATCCATCACCGGTCACATGCTAAGCCCTTCTAAGTGTCCAATCAGATTATAGAGCATCCATCACCGGTCACATGCTAAGCCCTTCTAAGTGTCCAATCAGATTATAGAGCGTCCGTCGCCGGTCACATGCTAAGCCCTTCTAAGTGTCGTCCAATCAGATTATAGAGCATCCATCACCAGTCACATGCTAAGCCCTTCTAAGTGTCCAATCAGATTGTAGAGCGTCCGTCGCCGGTCACATGCTAAGCCCTTCTAAGTGTCGCCCAATCAGATTGTACAGCATCCATCACCGGTCACATGCTAAGCCCTTCTAAGTGTCCAATCAGATTATAGAGCGTCCGTCGCCGGTCACATGCTAAGCCCTTCTAAGTGTCGCCCAATCAGATTATAGAGCGTCCGTCGCCGGTCACATGCTAAGCCCTTCTAAGTGTCGCCCAATCAGATTATAGAGCGTCCGTCGCCGGTCACATGCTAAGCCCTTCTAAGTGTCGTCCAATCAGATTGTAGAGCATCCATCACCGGTCACATACTAAGCCCTTCTAGGTGTCCAATCAGATTGTAGAGCGTCGGTCGCCGGTCACATGCTAAGTGTCGTCCAATCAGATTGTGTCCAGCTTTAGAGCCAGCGTAGAGCTCCTGTACTGGTTACCATTAGCGGTAATGAGCGCCTGTCATTCAGACGTCGCAGCGGGTCACCGTAACGTTGGGGCGGCGCCCGGAATGCAGCCAACGCCCAGCGAACGTCGCAGTTCATTGCCAAATACTATGGTGGCTAAATTTGAAAACGCAACCGAAATGCAGCACGTCAGCCCTGGAATCTAAAAGACGCCTGGGCCGGCTGCTGGCCTTTCCCCAGGGGCATAACCGGAATGCAGCCAATGGCCAGGGAATGTCGCTGGATGTTAAACGCAACAGTCTGCTTTAAAGCGGTCCTATACCCTTATGCTTACCACGTCCTCATTCATTGGAGCCAATCATGTGACTTCTGGAGACCAATGGGCATCGCGCATCAAACCTTAATCATGTGCCTGGCTGACATTATGGCTGATGACTTTATTCTAGGTCCAGTTAAATAGTCAGGATTTTGACTATCCTGGGTTTTGGTCATTTCCCCAATCGGGGATGCCCCACTGTGTGAAACCCCCCAGATCGCCCGAACCCAGCTCACCTTTTCTCTGGTCCACGGCACGTCTAAGAGCTCCCTGTTAGAGGGACGCAGTACGTCGGCCCTGGAATCTAAGACATCTGGGCTGGCTGCTGGCCTTTCCCCAGGGCCATCGTCTGTGCGGCGCCCAGAAAAGTGCTGTTTTTTTTCCCCAAATCGGGATGCCCCGCTGTATGAACCCAGGTCACCAGTAAAGCTCACCTCTCCCCACCACCTCTACCCTTCTCCTCCAATCAGAGCCGTTTGCCATGCATACGTCATTCAGCAATCGGCCGCATCCCCAACCGCGCATGGGGGGTTCACATAGCGATGGGAGTGCCACGGGGAAGCGGACCAAAACCCAGGATAATGAAAAAGTGCCAGCCATGAAGTACAAGCCTTAAAATCATCGATCCTTTAATTGAAGCATTTAAAAGCCATTACAGCATAAGGAGTGGTAAAAAGCACAGGAGAGCAGGCCCCACGTCGACGCGTTTCGAGCACCAGCTCTTAATCATGATAGTCAAAATCCTGGGTGTTGGTCCACTTTAAGCCACACATAGCGGATGTTGTCTGGTTCCCTTTTACATCCACCACAGAGGCGCTTATCCTGGTTTAACGCCAAAGAATATTTTTGTGCCTTTTTTTTTTCCTTCATACCCCAGCAGGTTGTTTTTAAAGGGGAGACACATTTTGTCATGTATTGTGATAGTTCTTTAAAATTAAAGGGACTAAAATCATTCAGGGTTTTTATTATTTTTTTTTTTTACACGCTTGAAATCCCAACCTCACGCAATTTCTGCATCTTCAACCAATAGAACAATAGTAAAAAAAGCAGGTGGGCCGAATGCTGGGGCCTTTTAGCTCCTCCTTAGTTAAAGCGGACCTTCACCCTGAATAAGAGTCTATCTTATATGTTTCCCACACCCTGTGCATACAGATTGCCCACATTAATCCGGACCTTCACCCTGAATAAGAGTCTATCTTATATGTTTCCCACACCCTGTACATACAGATTGCCCACATTAATCCGGACCTTCACCCTGAATAAGAGCCTATCTTATATGTTTCCCACACCCTGTACATACAGATTGCTCACATTAATCCGGACCTTCACCCTGAATAAGAGCCTATCTTATATGTTTCCCACACCCTGTACATACAGATTGCCCACATTAATCCGGACCCTCACCCTGAATAAGAGCCTATCTTATATGTTTCCCACACCCTGTACATACAGATTGCTCACATTAATCCGGACCTTCACCCTGAATAAGAGTCTATCTTGTATGTTTCCCACACCCTGTACATACAGATTGCCCACATTAATCCAGACCTTCACCCTGAATAAGAGCCTATCTTATATGTTTCCCACACCCTGTACATACAGATTGCCCACATTAATCCGGACCCTCACCCTGAATAAGAGTCTATCTTATGTTTCCCACACCCTGTACATACAGATTGCCCACATTAATCCAGACCTTCACCCTGAATAAGAGCCTATCTTATATGTTTCCCACACCCTGTACATACAGATTGCTCACATTAATCCGGACCCTCACCCTGAATAAGAGTCTATCTTATATGTTTCCCACACCCTGTACATACAGATTGCTCACATTAATCCGGACCTTCACCCTGAATAAGAGCCTATCTTATATGTTTCCCACACCCTGTACATACAGATTGCCCACATTAATCCGGACCCTCACCCTGAATAAGAGCCTATCTTATATGCTTCCCACACCCTGTACATACAGATTGCTCACATTAAAAATCATCCTACCTGCATCTACTGCATTTTACGAGCCTTTAAACATCCAAGATGGCGGCTCATGGAGCATCACATACTGAGGAGAGGAGAGCGGGATAAAAGTACAGGGGCGGGGTTATAGCTGTGCTTTGCACAGACAGAGCAGAGCTGGGGTCAGGAAAAGAACAGCAATCCCAGAATGCAGAGTGACACAGTCAGAAGACACTTCTTGTTTGCAGGCTGCCTGATGCTCTATGAGCTGCCATCTTGGTTGTTTAAAGGCTCATAACATGCAGTAGATGCAGGTAGGATGATTTTTAATGTGAGCAATCGATATGTACAGGGTGTGGGAAACATATAAGATAGGCTCTTATTCAGGGTGAAGGTCCGGATTAATGTGGGCAATCTGTATGTACGGGGGGAAACATAAAAGATAGGCTCCTATTCAGGGTGAGGGTCCGGATTAATGTGGGCAATCTGTATGTACGGGGGGGGGGAACATATAAGATGGGCTCTTATTCAGGGTGAGGGTCTGGATTAATGTGAGCAATCTGTATGTACAGGGGGGGAAACATATAAGATAGGCTCTTATTCAGGGTGAGGGTCTGGATTAATGTGGGCAATCTGTATGTACAGTGGGGGGAAACATATAACATAGGCTCTTCTTGTGAGGGTCCAGGTTAATGTGGGCAATCTGTATGTACAGGGGGAAACATATAAGATAGACTCTTATTCAGGGTGAGGGTCTGGATTAATGTGGGCAATCTGTATGTACAGGGGGAAACATATAAGATAGACTCTTATTCAGGGTGAGGGTCTGGATTAATGTGGGCAATCTGTATGTACAGGGGGGGAAACATGTAAGATAGGCTCTTATTCAGGGTGAGGGTCTGGATTAATGTGGGCAATCTGTATGTACGGGGGGAAACATAAAAGATAGACCCTATTTCAATGTGAAGGTCCGTTTAAGTCTGCTTTAAAGCGGTCCTCTAGCCTTATGCTTACCACTTGCTCGCTCATTGTAGCCAATCACATGGCTTCTGGAGACCAATGGGATTGCGCATCAAACCTTAATCATGTGCCTGGCTGTCCTTTTTTGGCAAGTAAATGAGGAAGTGGTGACTTTATTCTAGGTCCAAAATCCCCTGATTTAGGATGCCCCCCCAGTGTGAAACCCCACCGATCACTTCACCTGGTGATCCCACGACACATGAGCGGCAGCATCCCTTGCATCACTCACAGCCATAGAGGGGGTGTGGCCGCCATTCTCGAAAGCGGCTTTGTTTCCATTCGACTTTTCTTTTAGCCACTCATTTATATGCGTCATGGGACGGCAGGAGAGATATGTATAATGGGTGACTGGTGAGGTTTCTCAAAATTTGGAAGGCCCAAAACCTAGTCTTGGGTTTTGCTGCACTTTAAGGCACGCTGATGTTATAATTACATTTTAATGGGTAAGTCCAGCTTTGTAGAGCTGCCCTAGGGGCTGTCAGAGGGGCATAGGAGGCCCCACCTTGTGCAGAGCCACAGGCCCAGTATCTGAAGCTGGAGTCGTCACCTGGTCCAAAGCTCCGGCATGCAGAATGATGGCTGCCTTGTCCCGGCCTCGTACACCACACATGACTGCAGGAGAGGGGCCAGGGGAAGGTAAGTTCCCCTCTGGCAGCCCACAAAACTGGATGTTAATGGCCGGCTATATGCACATACGTGAAACAAAAACCCCACATTAAAGTGAAACAAAACCCAGGGACGCTGGCTGGCGAATTGGGAAACCCCCCCCAGAAAGCTGCTTTTCACTCGCCTCTTCCTTGTTCCAGCGACGCAGGTTCTCGTCCAATGAGAGCTGTCTGCCGTGGCTGATATTCGGCTAATTGCTCACGTTGACTAGAATGGGGAGCGCGTGCCGCTGCGTCTACGGCCCCCACCAGTCTATCTGAATGGTTGGAGAGTGCACGCCAAAAGGGATGTGGAGCCCACGCATGTGCCATTGTACCTGGGAAAGGTGAGTGTATATGGGCGACCCGGGGAGGTTTCACACAGTGGGGCATTCAAATTCATAATGCTCTGAAGTGGAAAAAACTCACCTGGGTCGACCCTCGCCTTCCTCCAAAGTAGAGCAAATCCCAGGGCGGTCTACTCTGGAATCTCAAAGATTACAGGGCTGGCTACTGGCCTTCCCCTGGGGCATCCCAAATTAGGAAGCCCCCCCGCTGTGTGAAATCCCTCAGGTTGCCAGTATTCACTCATCTTTCCCCAGTCCAACGGCACATGTGCTGTAATGTCAGGTAAGCCCAACACTTTAAAGACAGGGAAGAGTAGCAGATCCCTTTAATTTGGAGCAGAACTCAGGATTAGGACTATCCTGGGTTTTGGCCTGGGGATATCCCGAATTAGGATGCCCCACTGTGTGAAACCCCTCAGGTTGCCAGTATTCACTCACCTTTCCCCCGTCCAACGGCGCATGTGTGAGCTCTCGTCCAATCGGTGCATGCTCTCCATTGACAACAATAGGACCAACGCACTGAGGAAAGGTGAGTGTTTATGGGCGACCCGGGGAGGTTTCACACATCGAGGCATTCGGATTCAGGATGCTCTGGCGGAAGAGCATTCAAAGGGGTCTCGTCCAATCAGAACAGCTCTCCCTCCCCATTGAAGCCTATTAGAGCCTTTTGCTGAATGACAGTCACGGCTAACGGCTCTGATTGGATGAGAGCCCTTTGGACTGGGCAAAGGTGAGTGAATACGGACAACCTGAGGGGTTTCACGCAGCAAGGCATCCCAATTCGGGCACGGAACAAAATCCAGGATAGTTTTGTTTAGCTTTAAAGGGAATCTGCTACTCGTCCCTGTAATGTGGCGGGCTTACCCGACCTACAGGGTTCTATAGAAGCTGACCTCTCTGAGAGCGTCCAGACTAGCATCTAGCATTGGCTTCCCGAAGTCTATTTTGGAGCGGCGGAGCCATTTCTGCCACCGAATCATCTTGCTTTGACTTTTCAATCTGCCTCGGAATGAAGCTCCTCTGTGTTCTGTCACAATGGCCCCTCTTGTGGCGACTCGTTGTGGGAATTGGAATTTAAAATTCCTCCACTGTGTGCGTGTGTGTGGGAGTTACCAAAAGGGCAAAACTAATTTATAGCAGATCATTATGTCGGCTAAAAAAAAATCCCCTTGAGGTTGACATTTTTTTTTTTCAGTTCCTCTATACATTTAAAGGGCAACCACGTTATTTTATATGGAGCTAAAAATAGATTGCGCTTGACCTCCATTGCCCTTGTGGGACAGATTAAATTCGCTAACCAGACTGCTGAGACTGAAGCCGCAAAACCAAGGTGTGTGCGAGTCAATGTCCCACGTGTGTTCAAGGTCTTTATAGAGGTTAGCAGGCAGCAGTAGGACGAGTTGGTGACATTTCTAATTAGGGGTGACCGCAAGGCCTAATGGACATTGGATCAGACATCTGCAAGTTCGAGACCTTTCGTGGTTGAGATGTCAATCGTTTGCCTACTCTCTTCCCTCCACATACCAGTTGTCATTTGGTACCTGGTTTCTACACTTTCACCAGGGCCAACTCCATGAACTTCTTGAATAACAGAAATCTTTCTGACATGGACGTCAAGACCTTGGCATTACCTTTATTCCAGTACAAGTACTATCATTGGTTACTGATGCAGGTTGTGTCCTAGAAACCTCTGCAATCCACCATAGTTTAAGATATTTCCTGAATGGTTATGATCCTGGAACAGCCATTTTTACTGACAATTCTACTCCCTTCCCTCCACGTACCAGAAATTTTCCTGCAATGGAGCATCATGAAGATAGAGGGTGTAAATAAGTTGGGTGTCTACACTTTCACCAGGGCCAACTCAATGGACTTCTTGGTTAGAAGTCTTTCTCCCATTAACGTCAAATCTTTGGCCTTACCTTTATTCCAGTACAAGTATTATCATTGGTTACTGATGCAGGTTTTGTCCTAGAATCCTCTGCAATCCATCATAGTTTTCATAAGATGACATTTCCCAAATATTTATCATCCTGGACCAGCCGGCCAAACCAAGCTTGGCCCATAATGAAGATTCAATGAGAATAAATATCATTGTTCCTTTGGGAAATTGGTAGAGGGTCTAAATAAGTTGGGTTTCTACACTTTCACCAGGGACAACTCAAAGGACTTCTTGGTTAACTGAAACCTTTCTGACATGGATGTCAAAACCTTTGCGTAACCGTTATTCCATTTCAAGTCCTGTCATTGGTTACCGATGCAGGTTGTGCCCTAGAATCCTCTGCAATCTACCATAGTTTTTATAAGACGTTATTTCCTGAATAGTTATGATCCTGGACCAGCCATTTTTAGTGACAATTCTACTCTCTTCCCTCCACGTACCAAACATTTTCCTGCAATGGGGCATCATAAACTTAGAGGGTCTAAATAAGTTGGGTTTCTACACTTTCTCCAGGGCCAACTCAATGGATTTCTTGGTTAACAGAAACCTTTCTGACATTGATGTCAAAACCTTTGTGTTACCTTTATTCCAGTTCAAGTACTATCATTGGTTACTGATGCACAACTCGGGTTGTGTCCTAGAATACTTTGCAATCCACCATAGTTTTTTCAAGACTATATTTCCTGAATATTTAGGATCCTGGACCGGCCAGCCAAACCAAGCTAGGCCCATAGAGACTCAGCGGGAATAAATATCACTATAACTTTTGTTCCTTTGGGAAATCAGTTGCCCTGACGGATTTGGATGGTCCCTCCCCTCCCAAACTTTAAAATTCAGAATAATGTTAAAAGCTTGTTGGACTCTCCTCGTAAGAGGACAAATTACTCACTCCTAAATTTTGTTACCTGACCGGAGTTTGATGGAGAACTCAGATTGGACATTGTTGAGTGAGCTGCGACCTCCTCACCTCAGCGCAGTTTAGAACCATTGTTCTTTTAATGTCTAGCACTAAATGTTTAATAGAACCCTAGTGACTCCAAAATTGAAGCGGGTACAAAACATTCTACATTTTTTTTTTTTGTTTTCCATCTAGGAATTCTAAATGTTGACTATAATCAAAGCTCATTGGACTCTCCTCGAAAGAGGACAAATTATTCACCCCAACTTTTATGTGACCGGGGTTTGATGGAAACATCAAATTGGACATTGTCAAGTGAGCTGTGGCCTCCTCACCTGATTTCAGTTTAGTATTGTCCTTTTTTATGCCTAGTTCTTAAAGTGGATGGAAACTCATTTCTGGGTCCACCACTCCTTTGGGCCTCCACCGCTCGAGGAGCAAGGTGCTGCTGTTGACTCGGCAGTTGCTCTTTTCCACCGCCGAAGCCACTCCCTGCGGAGCTTTTCAGAGCACTGATTGGCTCTCTCAATACTGCCGCCGTGATGAGTTGCAGCCAGCTGTTTGGGCGCACAACCACAGGGAAGACAGGGATGCAGCCACCGGCGGAGATAGCCCGCATATTTTCCACAGAAGGGAACCCCCTTAGACCCAAGTTTTTTCCCAGTTTTTTGGGAAGGGAAACTTACCCCCATAGAAGAAACCTCAAAAAGCACCAGAACTTGTGGTGCTCTTCCTATCTGTGTCTGGTCTATTAAAGTTGGCCCCCTACCCAAATGTTTAGTGGAAACCAGTTGAGTTGATTCGATCTTCTCTCCTCGACTCAAAGTTTATTAGAAACCTCAGTGTCCACAGGCTGTTATGGCGAGTGGTGTTTATCTTTTAGAAGGAGCTGACCTTTTTTGAAGGAAGCCTTTGAAATTTGTCTCTAAATGTAGAAGATGACCTTCATCCAACAGACATTGTTTCTGATTAACCAAATGTCATGTTTTCCACAGATGGGAAGCCCCTTAGGCCAATTTTTTTCTTGTTTTTGAAAAAGAAACCTTACCCACATAGAGGAAACCTCAAAAAGTACCAGACCTTGTGGTGCTCTTCCTATCGGTGTCTGATTTATTAAAAATGACCTCCAACCCTAATGTTTAATGAAAACCAGTTGAATTGATTCCATCTTCTCTCCTCGACTCTAAAGTTTATTAGAAACCTCAGTGTCCACATGTTTTTATGAACAGTGCTGTTTATTTTTGTAGAAGGAGGGTCGTGACCTTTCTTCTCCTTGCTCCTGCCCAAGCTGATATTTTTGTAGGAAGCGTTTGAAACTTGCTTCTAAATTTAGAAGATGACCTTCATTCAAAAGGCATTGTTTTTGATTAACCAAATGTCATGTTTTCCATAGAAGAGAACCCCCTTAGGTCCATTTTTTTTCCTGTTTATGAGAAGGGAACTTTACCTCCATAAAAGAAACCTCAAAAAATAGCAGAACTTGTGGTGCTCTTCCTATTGGTGTCTTATCTATTAAAGTTGACCCCCAACCCAAATGTTGGAAACCAGTTGAATTGATGTTCTTTCATCGGCACTAAAGTTTATTAGAAACCTCAGTGTCCACGTTTTTATGAAGAGTGGAGTTCTTGTTTCAGAAGTGGGGGCTGCGACCTTTCTTCTCCATGTTCCTGCCCAAGCTGATCTTTTTGATGGAAGCCTTTGACATTTTTCTCTAAACTTAGAAGATGACCTTCATCCAACAGGCAATGTCTTCGATTAACTAAATGTCATGTTTTCCACAGAAGGGAACCCCCTTAGCCCCAATTTTTCCTGTATTTAAGAAGGTAATTTTACCTCCATAATAGAAATGTCAAAAAGTACCAGAGCTTGTGTGATTTCTATCGGTGCTTGATCTACTAAAGTTGACTCCCGACCCAAATGTTTAATGGAAACCAGTTGAGTTGATTCGAGTCTCTCCTCGACTCTAAAGTTTATTAGAAACCTCAGTGTCCACATGTTTTTACGAAGAGTGGTGTTTATCTTTTAAAAGGAGGGTTGTGACCTTTCTTCTCCACGCTCCTGCCCAAGCTGATCTTTTTGAAGGAAGCCTTTTAAACTTGGCTCTAAACTTAGATGACCTTTTAGATAGTACACGCGCTTCATCCAACAGGCAATGTCTTCGGTTAACCAAATGTCACGTTTTCCACAAAACCCCCTTAGGCCAGTTCTATATATTTTTTTTTTTTTTTTTTGAGAAGGGAACTCTATATATACTCTGTAAACCTCACTCATTCAAGCCATCCACCAATCATCTCGCAGCGCCTAATTCTTGTAGGATTTCTACAAGAGACTTTCTCCGCATCCCGTTATTTGGTCAAAATCGTCAAATCAAATTTTTTTTTGTCTTTCGCAATCAGTTAGACATTTCTCTTGCGTTGTTATGCAAATGAGATCTTCTGTATATTTCAATAAAAATATATTCTTTAAGTATTGGTTTTGTTTTCCTTTATTTTTGGGATTTATAAGAAGCAGACGGCAAGTGCCTCTATACGGGAAACAAGAGGTGGCTTTGTCTCTGTAGAATATAACGCCGGCGATTGTGCGCTCGAGGAATGTAGCTCGTGTCCGCCGCTCTCCCACTTCGTGTTGGACCCCGGCGACTCTTTGTTGGGTGGTACAAAAGGCTTCTTCTGTAGATTTATCTGCATCAAAAACTGTTTGTGTTGCCGGCAGAATTCGGGTTTTCTGCTCAGGTTTTTGCAGATTTTCAGTTCCCGAGCTTCTTTTGAATCATGCCTGGATGTCTTGGCTAGGCCTCTGGTTTTGAAGCGGACCTAAAGCCTCCCTGGGGATGCCTATAGTGGGCCCATAAATAACTAAGCTCCCTTCGGTATGCCCCGCAGCTTGAAACCCCTGTGTTCCGGTATAGTGGCTTCTAACCTCAATGTTATTGATACGGGCAAGTTAAGCCACACTCTTCAGCACCCTGTAGCATCCCTGTTCAAGTCCGCAGGGTACGGCAAGAGCGCAGACTGGGGAAAGCCAGTGCATGTGCTGAAGGATCAAGGTTGGTATACGTGGAAACCATTGGGGTTTCCCAAATCTTTAAGCCTCACACCTCTACAGACAGGAACTGGGAAATCTCAGACATACTGGAGCTTTGAATGCAGCAATGGCCGAGAGGAGAGTCTGACTGTAAACTCCACAAAAGTGGAGTTCCCCTTAGAATTGGGTCAGGTTTTGGTTCTTGCCCTAAGGGCATCCCAATTTGAGACCCCCCAGTACGCCCTAAAGACTTACCTTTTTCCAGTCCCATGGCACATGCACAGGCTCTCGTCCAATCAGCATCCTGTTCAGAAACATAGCCCAGAATTAGGGAGCTGGAGTGGGTGCATCCCGGGGCTCTCTGTGGTGTGCAGCATACAGACCTCGGCTACAGAGAGGTCGGGGATGCAGACAATGAGCATGGCGTGGGGGCCCCGGAAAAGGTGAGTGAATGCTAGGTGATCTGGCAGGCTCACACAGCAGGACATCCTGATTCGGATTGCCCCAAGGTTACTTGATCAGCCGCCCTTGGGAGTCTTTTAGACACAATAGGAGGTCAGTCCATTTTAACTGGCTCTGGAGTCTAAAAGATTCCAGGGCCAGATTACAGCTCTCCCTTGGGGCCTCCAGATTTGGAATGATCCCCTGCTGTGTGAAGCTCCCGCTTCACCCAATATTCCCTTTGGGAACAAGTGTTCCCTGCCTGACATAGACCTCCTGCTAAAAGGAAGTTCTTTTCTAGGGCCGCGCGATGACGCGGATCTCCCCTCGAGGTGCTGCACTGGCCGACGCCATTTTCTACTGCTGTGCTTCTCCTCACACTGTCGCTCCGTTTTAGAGGGGCTTCTAACAGCGTACTGCGGTTCTTCTTCATGCTGCGCGGGCTCTTCCCTTCATTTATCAAGCGCATTTTGGTCAGCGAGTCCAGTCTTCTTTATTAGCACCATATCAATTTTGTGTTGCTTAATATTTTTATGCATGCGCTGCGCCGACTCCCCCTGCGTCTGCTTCTGGCCCCTAGTGAGGGGGAGGCCAGCAGGGACTCGCGGAGTAATTTTGAGCTCAGACTGGCTAGCATTGAGCATCAGTTGGCGTGTTTGGCCGCTGGCAAGGCCAAGATTAAGAAGCGGCATTTGGAGCCGGCTCGCGCCATCTTTGCCAATGACGATGAGGATTATGAGGCCTTCGGTGGCTGAGATTCCACTAAGGGTCCGACTCCCCCGGGGGTAGTCAGGGGGACCTTGACAGTTGCCCTGGGTCTTCATCTGATGAGGACGAGTGGCCCCAGAGCAGCTGTTGTCAGTGGTACTTGAAACCCTGCACATAGTTCCTCCTAAGGCGGCCAAGAAGAAACAGGGGGACCTGTTTTGGCCGGAGAGACAGCGCCTTGTCTTTTCTGAACAAGGCCACTTCTCTAAGATGGTTTTTAAGGAATGGAAGAAGCCTAATAGGTTGCCGTCGGTGCCTAGGGGTATCCCTTTTTGGAGGATTTGGTTCGCCTCTGGTCCCATCCCCTGGAAGTGGATGCTCCTGTTCTGGGGCTCTCCATTACCTCGGTTATGCCGTCTCCTGAGACTTCCTCCTTGCATGATCATGTTGACAGG
Source organism: Gastrophryne carolinensis (assembly GCA_027917425.1). Classification (NCBI taxonomy): domain Eukaryota; kingdom Metazoa; phylum Chordata; class Amphibia; order Anura; family Microhylidae; genus Gastrophryne; species Gastrophryne carolinensis. The sequence goes on along the minus strand of CM051244.1, from coordinate 158,621,279 downwards.
CGCATGGATCAGCTAGCCTGTCACGCTTTCACTTCTGTGGGAACTGGTCTGCGCCCTGTCTGTGCTGCGGCCATTGTTTCCATGGCCATTAAAAAGGTGAGGTGTCTCGTGGATATCGCCAAATCTCGCAAGCGAGTGGAGGAGTATAGGGAGCTTTTAGCTTGTGCGGACTTCCTTGCTTTTGTTTTATCGGCTATGGATGATGCCGTACGTTTTGGTGGTAGGGCCTCGGCTGCAATGGTCACGTTGCATCACTCTATCTGGTTGCGACAGTGGGCAGCGGATGCTGCCGCCAAAAAAGCTCTCACTGGTATTCCCTTCCTGGGACTTAGGCTGTTCGGGGAACGGTTGGACCTCCTGGCTAAGGACGGGAGACTTCCTCAGCGTCGGAAGCAGGTGCGGCCTTTTCGGGGTTCTTCTTCCTTTCGCCCCTCTCGTGAAGGACGAGGATCTTCCTTCTCTGGTGGCCACAGAGACTCATGGGGGCAAGGTAGAGCCCAAGGTTGTCCCGGCCTCGCCTGGGGATCCAAGCCTAAGCCCCCCTCCAAGGCCCCTCAGGCATGAGGTGACGCCCTCACCCAGCCGAGTGGGGGGACGGCTTCGGCTCTTTGCTCACATCTGGAGACAACACGTCTCGAACCGGTGGATTCAGGAGGTGGTGTCCTCCGGATACAAGATAGAGCTGGCAGCTTGGCCGCCCCCAAGATTCATTCGGTCCCGGATCTCCCAAAATCCTGTGACGGCACAGCGCCAGAAGATGGCCGTTCAACATCTTCTGTCATCGGGAGTGGTTTGCCCTGTGCCTCTGCTAGAACAGGGTCGGGGGTTCTACTCCAACCTGTTCACGGTGCCCAAGAAGGATGGCTCCCTAAGACCTATCCTGGATCTAAAGGGCCCCAACAGATTTGTCAGGTTCAAACACTTCCGCATGGAAACCTTACGGTTGGCAGTGAGCTCTCTTTGGCCAGGCGACTTCATGACCACTGTGGACATCAAGGATGCCTATCTGCACGTTCCTGTCTTCCTGGGACACCAAAGGTTCCTGAGGTTTGCTCTGGGGGATCAACACTACCAGTTTGTGGCCTTGCCGTTCGGCATCACCTCGGCCCCCCGGGTGTTCACCAAGGTGCTGGCGGGTGCCATGGCCCTTCTGAGGAGCCAGGGCATTCGCGTTCTTGCTTACTTGGATGACCTGTTGATTGCTGCTCCATCTTTGCATCAGGCAGAGAGGGATACTCGGATGGTAGTGTCCACCCTCGAGTCCTTCAATTGGGTGATCAATTATCCCAAGTCTTCACTCTCTCCCTCATTGGTAAGGTCCTTCCTGGGAATGACGCTGGATACTTCTCAGGTCAAGGTGTTTCTTCCTCAGCAGAAGGTGGAGAGCCTTCAGATGCAGGCGCGGGCCTTGTTATCATGCCCTCATCCCTCCATCCGTCTGGGGATGCAGTTGGTGGGTTTCATGGTGTCTTGCTTCGAGGCTGTGCCTTTTGCTCTGTTCCACATGAGACCTCTTCAGTTGAATCTCTTGACCGTCTGGGATCGGAGTCAGGAGTCCTTGGAGCAGGAGTTTGCTCTGTCCCCTCTGGCCAGACAGTCCCTCTCGTGGTGGTTGGACATGAGAAATCTTCTGGTGGGCAGGTCCTTTCTGCCGCCGCGATGGGAGATGGTCACTACGGACCCCAGTCTGACCGGTTGGGGAGGGGTTTGGCAATCGCTGAAGTTCCAGGGGCAGTGGGGTACTCAGGAGGCCCACCCACCCATCAACCTCCTGGAGCTAAGAGCGATCAGGCTGGTTCTCTTTCAGTTGACTCCCCATCTACAGGGTCGTGCGGCCCAGGTCCGCTCGGACAACCAAACGGGTGTTGCGTACATCAATCACCAGGGCGGGACTCGGAGCAAACGAACCCTCAAGGAGTTGTCCCTCATTTTGTCATGGGCAGAGGAGAACGTTCCCTGCATCTCTGCGGTTTACATCCCCGGGGTGGAGAACCAGGAGGCAGATGCCCTGAGCAGGGGGACTGCTCGTCTGGAGGAGTGGTTTCTCGACAACAAGATCTTTCATGGGATTTGTGTAGAGGGCACAGAGATTAGACACAGATCTTTCACGCCCTGTGTCGCCGCTGGGGTCAGCCGAACATGGATCTGTTTGCGTCCCATCACAATCCCAAGCTTCCAAGATTCGTCTCCTTGTCAAGCGATCCTCTAGCCTTCGCCACAGAGGCGCTTGCAATTCCCTGGACGGAGTTTCGACTCCTCTATGCATTTCCTCCATTTCCTCTGCTGGGTCGTGTGCTGTGAAAGATAGCCCAGGAGGGGGTACCAACCATCCTGGTGGCCCCCCGTTGGCCGAGGAGGGTATGGTTTGCGGACGTCATCCAGATGGCGGTGGATCAGTACGTCATGCCTGAAAATCCAAAGCTCCTCACTCTGGGACAGCTGCCCCATCCCAATTTACAAACGCTGGCTTTGACGACTTGGCTGCAGAAATCTCCATCCTGATGGATAAGGGATTGCCGGCTTCGGTCGTCAGTACTATTATCCAAGCTCGAAAGAAATCCTCTCTTATGATTTATTATAGGGTCTGGCATGCTTACATTGCCTGGTGTGAGTCTAAGGCTTTCCCTTGTCGCACTTTCTCCCTTTCCAGGATTCTGGAGTTTCTTCACACGGTCTAGAGCCTGGTCTACAACTGAGTACCCTCAAAGGGGAAGTGTCTGCCTTGGCAATTTTTTTCCAAAGATCTTTTGCTAACCATAGGCTTCCAGGGAGTCACTCATGTACGTCCACCGCATAAGCCTCTGCTACCGGTGTGGGATTTGAACTTGGTGCTTTCTGCTCTTCAGGGTCCCCCTTTCGAGCCCCTGTGCGATGCTGCTCTTTCTATTCTGACTCTTAAGGTGGCCTTTTTGGTTGCTATCACTTCGGTGTGTCGCGTCTCTGAGCTGGCGGCGCTTTCCATGAAACCTCCTTATTTTGAGTGGCATCAGGATAAGGTGGTGGTCCGCCTTAACCCGGAATTCTTGCCCAAGGTTGTATCTGCCTTTCATCTCAATGAGGACATTGTCTTACCTTCCAATTGTCCTGCCCCTGCTAATTCCAAGGAACGGAACCTTCATTCTCTGGATGTGGTCAGGGCACTCAAGTATTATTTGGTTGCCACTGAGTCAGAAGTCTGATTCTCTTTTTGTTCTTCCTTCCGGACCTAGGAAGGGCTTGCCTTCAGCCAAATCCACTATCAGCAAGTGTATTAGACAGGCGGTGGTGCAGGCGTACTCTGCCAAGGGGAAAGAACCCCCTTTCCGTGTTACAGCTCACTCCACTAGAGCTATTGGTGCCTTTACAAAGTTGATGCTAGGGCCTCAGCTGACGCAGTTTTTGGCCGCAAGGTGCTTTAGGCGGTAGTGGCTTGAACTGCCTGCCATTTCTCTCTGGGGATCCCACCCCTTTTTTTTTTTTTTGACACTGCTGTTGGATGTTTGGATGTCCCACATGTAAATAATTGAAATGAAGCAAGCCGTGCTGTACACCTGGAAAAATACAATTCTGTGATTACTCACCTGTAGAATTGTTTTTATGGTGTACAGCACAGCTTGCTTCATCCCACCCTTGTTATCGTTGTTCTCTTTTGCCTTGTTATGGTGATTTTGTTGAGAGAGTTCTTTTTTAGTGGGCCAGATCTCACAAGACAGTAGAGGAGTATAAGGAGCTTTTAGCTTGTGCAGACTTCCTTGCCTTTGTTATATCAGCTATGGATGACGTAGTCCGCTTCGGTGGTAGAGCTTCTGCTGCCGCCAAAAAAGCTCTCACAGGTATTCCCTTCCTGGGACTCCAAACTTTTTGGGGAACGTTTGGACCTTCTGACTAAGGACGGGAGACTTCCTCAGTGTCGGAAGACGGTTCAGCCTTTTCGGGGTTCTGCTTCTTCTTCCTTTGCCCCTCACGAGGAGGCCGAGATTCTGCCTTCTCTGGTGGCCGTAGAGAATCATGGGGGCGAGGTAGAGCCCAAGGTCGTCCCGGCCTCAACTGGGGATCCAAGTCTAAGCCTTCCACCAAGGCCCCAGGCATGAGGGGACGCCCTCACCCGTCCGGGTGGGGGGGACAGCTTCACCTTTTTGCTCATGCCTGGAGACATCGCGTATCGGACCGGTGGATTCAGGAAGTGGTGACATCCGGGTACAAAATAGAGCTGATAGCTTGGCCGCCCCCACGTTTCATTCGGTCCCGGATTTCTCAAGATCCCGTGATGCCGCAGGGTCTGAGATTGGTGGTACAACATCTTCTGTCCTCTGTAGTGGTTTGCCCTGTACCTCTAATAGAACAGGGTCGGGGATTTTACTCCAATCTGTTCACAGTGCCCAAGAAGGATGGCTCCCTGCGACCCATCCTGGATCTTAAGGGTCTCAACAGATTTGTCAGATTCATACACTTCCGCATGGAGACCCTACGGTCGGCAGTGAATTTTCTTCGGCCAGGAGACTTCATGACAACGGTGGACATCAAGGACGCCTATTTGCATGTTCCTGTCTTCCTGGCCTTGCTGTTCGGAATCACCTCGGGTTCCCGGGTGTTCACCAAGGTGCTGGCGGGTGTAATGGCTCTGCTGAGGAGCCAGGGCATTCGCATTCTACCTTACTTGGATGACCTGTTGATTGCTGCGCCATTATTATTGTTATTGTTTACTTATATAGCGCCATCAACTTCCGTAGCGCTTTACATAGTATGATTACAGACAGGGTAAAACATATAGTACAAAGAACATTACAAAATTAGATGCCACAGGTTAAAACCAAGTGTTGTGAGCACAGGAGACAATAGGGAGGAGTGCCCTGCCCTTGCGGGCTTACAGTCTAAAGGATGGGGGTGGAGACAAAGGGGCGGAGTCACAAGTGGTAGAGCTTGAGTATGGCTGCATGCGCCATTGAAGGTTATAGGAGTTGCTTAAAGTGGACCGTCACCCTCCCGTGATTGGCCCGGGAATCTATAAGATTCCCGGGCCGATCACCTCGATCTCGGATGTCCCGCGGGGTGAAACCCCCCCCCAAACACCCCAAATCCCCTTACCTTGTCTTCGGCGGCGGCCGGCCGACGCCTCCCTCGCGCCCCTCTAGACGTGCCCGCGCCGGCTGTCTGTGAATGGCCGGCGCGGGCGCGCGGGAGGCGGCGGCGGAGGAGCCGCTTGTCCGCAGCTGTCAAAAGGCTTGTCCGTCGGCGCGGGGAGAGGTGAGTTTTTCGGGTGATCGGGGGGGGTTTCACACAGCGGGGCACCCCGATCGGGGGTGCCCCACCGAAGTGGACCAAGACCCAGGATAGTCAAAATCCTGGGTGTTGGTCCACTTTAAGCCAGGTCATATGCTTGTCTGAAGAAGTGAGTTTTGAGGGCACTTTTAAAGGCTTGGAGTGATGGAGAGTGGCGGATCGAGCGGGGAAGGGCATTCCAGAGAAGTGGAGAGGCACGGGAGAAGTCTTGAAGGCGGAAGTGCGAGGAAGTAACCAAGGAAGAGGACAGGGGAATGTCAGAGGTTGCACTTGGGTTGGTAACGCTGGATCAGAGATGAAATGTAGGAAGGGGCCTGGTTAGAGAGAGCTTTGTAGGTTAGCGTTAGAAGTTTGAACTGAACTCTATGGGAGACAGGTAACCAGTGGAGGGATTGACAGAGGGGGGTAGCACTGGAGAAGCGAGAGGAGAGGTAGATGAGGCGAGCAGCAGAGTTTAGAATAGATTGGAGGGGAGCTAGTCTGTTTGTTGGCAAACCACAGAGGAGGGTGTTGCAGTAGTGCAGTTGGGATATGACCAGGGCGTGCACTATCATTTTAGTGGTGACAGGTGAGAGGAAGGGACGGATGCGGGAGATATATTCTAAGTATACAGCATGTCCTGTTCCAGAAGATATTCCTTACACTTGGGTTATACATCCAGTAGATGGCGCTGGACTGCAGAGACAGAAAAGTGGCTCCTCCCGGCCCCATATATACCAGGGACCTCCCACAAAATCCCCAGTTCTTCTCTGCAGTCCTGGCTGCGATGACTAGAAGATGGCTCTCTCTACTCGCAGTTGAGCGGGGCTATTAGCCTGCGGCCCTGTAGGACTATTCCCACCCGTTTCCTTTTACTGCCTCCCAGCTAAGGCTGCACTGGTCGGGTGACGGTAGGCAGCACCGCTGTCAGGTGTTAAGGAGCGCTGCTCCAACCGCAGTCCCCCACCAAAGGGTAGGCGGTATAGGCCCATGGTGAGCCTTATGGGATGCCCCTCCCGCGTCTTATGCCCCTCGCCCCCTGTCCCCGCAGTTGGCTCCCTTTAGGCTGGCCGTCGCTTCCTCTTCGCTCTCCTTGGTAGATATGGGGGGGGGGGGGAGGGGTGCATGTCTTTACTATATGTTGTGTGTTGTGTTTTATGTTGTCCCTTTTGAATTGATTGCACTGGTTTAATCGCCTCAGGCGCTGCTGCGCCATCATTGGCTGGCCTTGTCAGGTGGGCGCGTTTTCGCACTCTTCGGGGGGGGGGGGGGGCGGGCCTTGCGGCCGCCGCTTTCTGCATCACTGTCTCCGCAGCCCGCCCCTCGAGGTATATGCGGGCGCCATTTTAGTTCTCTGCTGCGTGTGCCTGGCGTCTACCTATCGCGGTCCGTAAGTGCCCCTGCGGGCTGATTTATTTTATATTTCTCTGTATTGCATATCACTTATGGGATCTTTTTGCTTATGTCTTGCAGGCTTTGTGGTTTCTCCCGGTCCTATCCCCTCTATTTAGTGTTAACTCTTATTGGAGGGCTATTATATTCCATTACTCCCACTTCCCTAGCGGGTTATTGGGCATCCCGGATTGCTATTATTAGCGTCAATCCCTATTGGCCTGTTGTGCCGTGATAATCACCATATGGAGGCTTCTCAGGATAATGTGCTTGGGGTTCCTTCGGGACAAGCCCAGCTGTGTGTGGGGTATCCCCTATAAGTGATGTCAGGGTGTGTGTACCCTGCGCCCAGCAGACGCTTGCGCTGCAGTCTGGGTTACCTGCAGCTGGGCCTAGTGCTGCGCCCCCTCTGGCTTCGCCTACCCCCCCACGCTTACAATTGATTCCCAGTGAAGTGCATACCAGTGGGGAGTCTCAACCGGATTTGGCTGCCCGGGTAGCCAGTATTGAAAGGCATATTGCCGGGTCTGGTCCGCGTAAGGCTCCTGCTAAGCGGCGGCATCTGGCACCCGGTGTTACTCTTTCCTGTGGAAGCTGAGGAGTTTTTTGATATTACTGGATATACCCCCCTGGAAGAAGGGGAATTAATTTCTGATTCAGAATCATCTGAGGATCAGCCTAGGGGTTATGCTGAGTCTGGATCTGACCCATGGGCTTCGGATGATACTGACAGACTTTTGGCTTACATTTTTGAAGTGCTCTGTATCTCTCCTCCTGCTGTGGCCCCGCGGCAGCAGGGGGAGCTGTTTCATACTGTTAAGCCACGTTTGGAGTTTCCTGAACAAACTCACTTTAATAATCTGATTCTCAAGGAGTGGGAACGGCCTAGCCGGCTTCCCGGGGTACCAAAGAGTTGGGATAAGAGGTATCCCTTTCCTGCTGAGATGGTTAAACGTTGGTCATGTCCTCCAGAGGTGGATGCACCAGTTCTGGGGTTGTCTAACACACCTGTCATGCATTCCCCTGACTATACTACACTGAGGGATGGGGAGGACAGGCGCATGGATCAGCTGGCTTGCCATGCCTTTGCCTGTGTTGGGACCACGCTCTGTCCGGTCTGTGCCTCTGCTATCACAGCTGGTGCTATTAAAAGCCTGCTCAGGGGTCTCTTAGATGGGCCCCCTGATGATGCTGGTAGTGAAGAGTATAGAGCTCTTCTGCGTTGTGAGGAATTTGTTGCATATGTTCTCTCTGCCCTGGATGATGCCATTAGAATGTGTGGCAGGGCTTCTGCCTTATTGGTGGCAATACGCAGCTCAGTCTGGCTGCGCCAGTGGGCAGCTGACAATGCTGCCAAAAAGGCTCACTGGGTTTCCCTTCAAGGGGCGGCGCCTCTTTGGGGGAACGTTTGGACTTGTTTGCTAAAGGAGGCAAGTTACCTCAGCGTAGAAGGCAGCCCCGGTCCTTTCGGGGTTCAGGTGCCTTTTCTCCTTCCTTCAGGGGCTCCAGAATTGGACGGGGGGCAGGGGCAGAGGACGTGGCCGCCCTGGCCCCGCCTGGGGTCCCAAGACTAAGTCCTCCCCCAAGCCCCCTCAGGCATGAAGGGGCGCCCTCACCCATCTGGGTGGGGGGACGGCTTTGGCTCTTGGCTCACGTCTGGAGGCGTCATATCTCAGACCGGTGGATTCAGGAGGTAGTATCCTCCGGTTACAAGATAGAGTTTGCAGCCTGGCCGCCCCCAAAATGCATCCCCTTATGCCCTCATCCCCTTATCAGCTCAGTGTCTCTCCCTGGCTGTCCAAGGCCTTCTAGACCTAGGTGTCATCTGCCAGGTGCCCTTGAAGGAAAGGGGCAAAGTCTATTATTCCAATTTTTTCATTGTGCCCAAAAAGGATGGGTCCATCAGACCTATCCTGGATTTAAAGCTTCTCAACAAGTTTGTCAGACTCAGACACTTTCGCATGGAGACTCTGCGCTCAGCTGTGACTTTCCTACGCCCAGGGGACTTCATGACCTCTGTAGACATCAAGGATGCTTACCTTCACGTACCTATCTTTCCAGGTCATCAGAGATTCCTCAGGTTCGCTCTGGAGGATCAGCACTACCAATTTTCGGCCTCACCTCGGCCCCACCAAGGTGCTGGCAGGAGTGATGGCCCTGCTGAGATCTCAGGGCATTCGCATTCTTCCCTACCTGGACGACATGCTTATCGCTTCTCAGTCCTTCCATCAGGCAGAGCTGGACACTCAGAGGGTGGTGTCCACACTGGAATCATTCGGCTGGGTGATCAATCACCCCAAATCTTCCCTGTCTCCTTCCATGGTGAAGTCTTTTCTGGGCAAGATTCTGGATTCAGCTCAGGTCAAGATCTTTTTTCCTCAGCAGAAGGTGGAGGTCCTTCAAGAGAAAGTTCAGCTCCTGCTGTCTTGTCCTCATCCATCCATCAGGCAGGGAATGCAGCTGGTGGGCCTGATGGTGTCCTGCTTCGAGGCGGTTCCATATGCTCAGTTCCACATGAGGCCTCTTCAGCTTCACCTCTTGTCAGTATGGGATCGGGACCCTGTGTCCCTGGATCAGGTGTTTTCTTGTCCCCTCAGGTCAGGCGGTCTCTAGCGTGGTGGCTGGACTCAAGGAACCTGCTGGGGGGCAGGTCCTTTCTGCCCCCCTGCTGGGAGACTGTCACCACGGATGCCAGTCTGACAGGTTGAGGGCGATTCTGGAAGTCCCTGAAATTCCAGGGTCAGTGGGGCCCTCAGGAGGCTCATGCCCCTATCAACATTCTGGAATTGAGGGCAATCAGGTTGGTTCTCGCCCACTTAACCCCACATCTGAGGGGTCGGGCTGTTCAGGTCCGCTCGGACAACCAGACTGCGGTTGCCTACATCAATCAGGGAGGGACCCGGAGCAAGAGGGCCCTCAAGGAAGTGTCCCTGATACTGTCTTGGGTGTAGGAAAATGTACTCTGCATCTCAGCTGTGTATATCCCGGGGGTGGAGAATCTGGAGGCTCTCTGAGCAGGGGGACCTCTCGTCTGGGAGAGTGGTCCCTCAGCAGCAGGGTGTTTCGCTCCCTGTGCAACCGCTGGGGTCAGCCGGATGTGGATCTGTTTGCGTCCCGTCACAATCACAAGCTTCCAGTCTTTGTCTCTCTGTCCCAGGATCCTCTGGCTTTGGCCACGGGTACCCTGGCAATGTCTTGGACGAGGTTCCAGCTCCTGTATGTGTTTCCCCCGTTTCCACTGCTGGGCAGGGTGCTGCGCAAGATGGTTCAGGAAGGGGTGCCAACCATCCTGGTGGCCCCCTGTTGGCCAAGAAGAGTGTGGTTCGCAGACATCGTGCAGTTGACAGTAGATCAGTACGCCCTGCCACTGGTTCCAGATCTCCTCACTCAGGGACACCTACGCCACCCCAATTTACAAACGCTGGCTTTGACGGCCTGGCTGTTGAAACCTCCATCTTGATGGAAAAAGGGCTGCCTGTCTCGGTGGTGAATACCATGATCAGGGCTAGGAAGAGGTCCTCTTCTTCCATCTATTACAGGGTTTGGCGTACGTACATTGACTGGTGCGATTCCCACTCGCTTCCCTGTTGTGTGTTTTCTATTCCTAGGATACTGGAGTTTCTCCAACATGGTTTGGATCTGGGTCTTCAGCTCAGTACTCTGAAACGCCATGTGTCTGCTTTGGCTATTTTTTCCAAAGATCCTTTGCTCAGCATCCCCTGGTCAAGACCTTTTTCCAGAGGGTTACTCACGTGTGTCCCCCACGTAAGCCTATGTTACCATTCTGGGACTTGAACTTGGTCTTATCTGCCCTGCAGGGGTCTCCCTTTGAGCCCATGCAAGGGGCTCCTTTGTCCATTCTTACGCTTAAGGTGGTCTTTTTGGTGGCTATCACTTCTGTTAGGTGTGTTTCTGAGTTGGCGGCGCTTTCCATCAAGCCTCCTTATTTTGAGACACCAGGACAAGGTGGTGTTTTGTTTTAAGCCAGATTTTTTGCCTAAGGTTGTTTCTGCCTTTCATCTCAATCAGGACATTGTTTTGCCTTCTCTGTGTCCTAATCCCAGTAACCCTAAGTAAAGGGTTTTGCATTCTTTGGACGTAGTCAGAACTTTGAAGTTCTATTTGGTGGCTACTGAATCCTTCAGGAAGACTGATGCTCTTTTTGTGATTCCATCTGGACCTAAGAAAGGTCTGGCTCCAGCTAAGTCCACTATCAGCAAGTGGATACGTCAGGCTGTGATACAGGCCTACTCTGCTAAGGGGAAGGAGCCTCCCTTCCGCCTTACTGCTCATTCTACTCGTGCTATTGGTGCCTCTTGGGCTTTTCAGCACCAAGCTTCTGTTGAACAAGTTTGCAAGGCCGCTACTTGGTCTTCTGTTCATACTTTTTTCAAAGTTTTACAAGGTTGATGTTAGGGCCTCAGCTGATGCTGCTTTTGGCCGCAAGGTTCTGCAGGCGGCAGTGGTTTAAACTGTCTGCTGTTACTTTTGGGGATCCCACCCTACCTTACGGACACTGCTATTGGATGTCCCAAGTGTAAGGAATATTTTCTGGAACAGGACGTGCTGTATACTTCGAATAATACATTTCTGTGATTACTCACCTGTAGAATTGGTATTATATGTATACAGCACGTCCTGCTCCACCCCACCCTTGTTATCATTATCTTTAGTCACCTCTTTATGGTGATTGTTCTTATGTTCAAATTTTCATATAATGGTTATAGTTCTCCCGGTCTCATTTTAACTGCTTTTCAATACTGGGGATTTTGTGGGAGGTCCCTGGTTAATATGGGTCCGGGAGGAGCCACTTTTCTGTCTCTCCAGTCCAGCGCCAACTACTGGATGTATATCCCAAGTGTAAGGAATATCTTCTGGAACAGGACGTGCTGTATACATATAATACCAATTCTACAGGTGAGTAATCACAGAATTGTAGTTTTTGAGTTGGAGACGACAGGAGGTGGCTAGGGAGTGAATGTGAGGTGTGAACAAGAGAGAGGAGTCCAGAATGACGCCCAGGCATTGAGCTTGATGAGTTGCAGTTATTGTAAGAGTATTTACAGAAATTGTGTTGTTAGAGAGGGGAGTGAGATGGTGGGAAAATGACCAGTTCTGTTTTGTCCATGTTTAGTTTAAGGGAGCGAGATGTCATGAAGGAAGAGATGGCTGTTAGATAGTCAGGAAGGCGAGAGAGGAGCGAATAGAGATTCGGGCCAGAGAGGTAGATCTGAGTGTCGTCTGCATAAAAGTGATATTGGAAGCCTAGCGAGGTTATTAGTTGTCCGAGACCAGAAGTGTATATTGAAAAAAGTAGGGGTCCTAGAACTGAGCCTTGTGGAACCCCCAACAGACAGAGGCCGGGGAGAGGAAATGGTGTTTGAGTAAGATACACTAAATATGCGGTGAGAGAGATAGGAGGAGAGCCAAGAGAGTGCGAGACCTTGGATTCCAAGAGAAGAAAGAATATTGAGAAGCAGAGCATGGTTGACAGTGTCAAAAGCAGATAAGTCGAGAAGAATGAGAGCAGAGTAGTGGCCTTTGGATTTGGCTGTCAGTAGATCATTTTTTCATCAGCCCGAGAGGGATACTCGGGTGGTAGTTTCCACCCTCGAGTCTTTCGGTTGGGTGATCAATTACCCCAATTCTTCACTCTCTCCCTCTTTGGTAAGATCCTTCCTGGGGATGACCTTGGATACCTGCCAGGTCAAGGTTTTTCTTCCTCCGCAAAAGGTGGAGGGTCTTCATATGCAGGTGAGGGCTCTGTTATCGTGCCCTATTCCCTCCATTCGCATGGGGATGCAGTTGGTGGGCCTCATGGTATCTTGCTTCGAGGCGGTGACCTTCGCTCAGTTCCATATGAGACCTCTTCAATTAAATCTCCTGACCATCTGGGATCGGAGGCAGGAGTCCTTGGAGCAGAAGTTCACTCTGTCCCCTCTGGTCAGTCTCTCTCATGGTGGTTGGACCCGAGAAATCTTCTGATGGGCAGGTCCTTTCTGCCGCCGCGATGGGAGATTGTCACCATGGACGTCAGTCTGACTGGTTGGGGAGGAGTTTGGCAAGCACTGAAGTTCCAGGGACAGTGGGGTCCTCAGGAGGCTCACACACAGGCCCTGTGTCACCGTTGGGGTCAGCCGGACGTGGATCTGTTTGCATCCTGTCACTATCGCAAGCTTCCATGATTCGTCTCCCTGTCAAGGGATCCTCTAGCTTTCGCCACGGACGTGCTAACGATTCCTTGGACAGAGTTTTGTCTTCTCTATTCCTTTCCTCCCTTTCCTCTTCTGGGTCGTATGCTGTGAAAGATAGCCCAGGGGGAGGTACCGACCATCCTGGTGGCCCCTCGTTGGCCCAGGAGGCTGTGGTTCGCGGACGTTGTTCAAATGGCGGTGGATCAGTTCGTCATGCCCGACCTTCCAGAGCTCCTCACTCAAGGTCAACTTTGCCATCCCAATTTACAAACGCTAACTTTGACGGCTTGGCTGCTGAAACCTCTATCCTAACAGATAAGGGTTTGATGTCCTCGGTGGTCAGTACTATGATCCAGGCTAGGAAGAAATCCTCTTCTATGATTTACTACAGGATTTGGCATGCTTATATTGCCTGGTGTGAGTCTAAGTCTTTTCCTTGTCGCACATTCTCCATTTCTAGGATTCTGGAATTTTTACAACATGGTCTGGAGTCGGGTCCCCAGCTGAGTACCTTCAAAAGATCTTTTGCTACTCACAGACTTGTTAAAACTTTCTTCCAGGGAATCACTCATGTACGTCCACTGCGTAAGCCTCTGCTACCGGTGTGGGATTTGAACTTGGTGCTTTCTGCTCTACAGGGTCCACCTTTCAAGCCCCTATGTGATGCTGCTTTGTCTATTTTGACTATTTAAGTGGTCTTTTTGGTTGCTATCACTTCGGTGCGTTGCGTTTCTGAGCTGGCGGCGCTTTCGATGAAACCTCCTTATTTTGAACGGCATCAGGATAATGTGGTGTTCCGTCTTAAGCCGGAATTCTTGCCCAAGGTTGTATCTGCCTTTCATTTCAATGAGGACATTGTTTTACCTTCCTATTGTCCTGCCCCTGCTAATTCCAAGGAAAGGAACCTTCATTCTCTGGATGTGGTCAGGGCACTCAAGTATTATTTGGTCGCTACTGAGTCATTTCGTCAGTCAGATTTTCCTTTTGTCCTTCCTTCCGGACCTAGGAAGGGCTTGCCTCCAGCCAAATCCACTATCAGTAAGTGGATTAGACAGGCGGTGGTGCAAGCATACTCTGCCAAGGGGAAGGAACCCCCTTTCCATGTTACAGCTCACTCCACTAGGGCTATTGGTGCCTCTTGGGCCTTTCAGCACCAGGCTTCTGTTGAACAGGTTTGTAAGGCCGCTACTTGGTCTTCGGTTCATACCTTTTCTAAGTTTTACAAAGTTGATGTTAGGGCCTCGGATGACGCTGTTTTTGGCCGCAAGGTGCTTCAGGCGGTAGTGGTTTGAACTGCCTGCCATTGCTCTCTGGGGATCCCACCCTTCTTTTTTGGACACTGCTGTTGGATGTCCCACATGTCAAGAATAAGAAATGAAGCAAAACGTGCTGTACACCTGGAAAAATACAATTCTGTGATTACTCACCTGTAGAATTGTTTTTATGATGTACAGCACGGCTTGCTTCATCCCACCCTTGTTATCGTTGTTCTCTTTTGCCTTGTTATGGTGATTTTGTTGAGAGAGTTTTTTCTATACGGGCTGTGTTATTTATGGTTCTTGCCTCCCGGCTTCTGGCATACTGCTTTCAAACACCGGGGTCTTCTGGGTAATTCCGGCCTTATATGGCCGGGAGGGGCCACAAGTCTTCCTGCAGTCTACTGCGCCACCTGGTGGTGGATTATCAAGAATAAGAAATGAAGCAAGACGTGCTGTACACCATAAAAACAATTCTACAGGTGAGTAATCACAGAATTGTATTATTTCAACTGAAGTCCTCTGTGGAAGTCAGACCTGCTCACAGAGTAAGTGCGAGTTACCTCACCTAACCCGTGTCACCCACTGCAGGTCCAGGACCCTCCCCCCGTGTGAAGCTATGATAGTTTTTATATATTTTGTTCCCATAGAAATTGTAAAAAAAAAAAATCTTATACATGCAATAACTGTATATAGGACAATCCCTTTTGTTTGGTGCAGAATGGTGGGTAACCCCCTTTGTTCTTCGAAGACTGGTTTGACTGTAGCTCCAGTTTCAGGTGTGCATTTGTATGCAAATTAAGCTGGCTTCCTGTGATAGACTAAGGGTATTCATTTGTGAGTTTTTGCCTGGGCCAATCACAGACGACCTGCAGATTTCAAAATGGAACAAAGGGTCCACCTGATAAAAACTGTAGGCTGGAGAGAGAGAGAGAGAGATTTCTTTTGGAGGGCAGCTGGAGAAAACATGTGCTGGTGCGCCTGACCAGACGGACGATGATGGGACTTTGCCTTGGGTAGATGGACCTGCATTGTGAAGCCAAGTACAGCAGCCATCTTGTTTGGACGTGGTCTGCTGATTTTCTGCGTGGACCAATTAAAACAGATGAGTAATCCGTTTTAATATATATATGCTTTTGCCCTGTTAGGCTTTGTATGTTGTAACACAGATTGTAGTATTTTTGTTTTGTACGTTTTGCAAGGTATATAAAATAAACTTTAAAGTGCATCATCTTCCTTGGAGATTACTGGCAATTGAACTTATTAGACAAACAAGGCGCAACTTTTGGAGATATACATGTATTTGAGCTCTTAAGTTCCCTTATATATTTGAGGGCTGCAAATATATTTTTGTAAATTTTAGATAAATTACGCCCAAGCAAGACACCCCGCCACTGGCCAGAAGGGAGGGGCCTAACATAAGCAGATGTTCAAGCACCCAGAGGCGCAGGATTTTCTGGTTGGCGGGGGTGTGCCCCCGCAGCAATGGACCCGTTCAGCTCTGTAGGAGACCTTTTATTGTTCTGTTCCCAGCCAGCTGATCAGCACATCTCCGCTGCGTCGCGCTCTTTCTGAGCATGGGTCCTGGAGGAGTGTGTGCCTGTGCTGGGCGGCTGCTCCATGGCATCCTCCCTCGTCTCCTCCTCTTCAGCCTCCTTCTTCTCTGCGCTGCAATGATCGGATCTGTGAGAGGCCGTCCTGCTCCCTGCTGAAGATCTCGGGGACTCCATCTCGCCGTTGTGCTCGCTGTTCTGCCCAGGACTCCCACTTGCCCGTTGCGAGTCCTTTACTTCAAAAGGGGCCTGTTATAAAAAACATTGAATTAAAAGGGATCGCAAATGTAAGGCCTGAAGCCTGTCCCGTGAGCCTCTCCTCCATTTCCTGCTGCACCCTGTACATCCCTCCTTCTAAAGCCACTTATCCATTACCACGCTCCGAATGTGTGATCTGTGTGGTCGCAGAGAGGAAAGGAGGGGCAAACTTTGCATTGCAAAAATGGAGGAGAGGCCCTTTTTTTTTATTCTAAGTATGTCACACACCCCACTTCAATCATTAAATATTACACTTGGGTAACTCCACCAGCAGGTGGCGACGTGCAGAGAAGTCATGAAAAACAAGCCCCTCCTGGTCTATACATTCCTGGCACCTCTCACTCATTCCCCAGTGTTTCTTCTCTGCAAGATGGCGACAAGACAGAAGAAAGAAGTCTCCTGCTTGCAGGTAGCCGGGGTATCACCCCGGCCCCCCCTTTCTGGTCTATTTCTGCCCAGTCCTTTTTTGTTTGCCTAATAGATAACAATAGAAGCCTCCCAGCTTAGGCTGCTGGCTGGGTAATGGTAGATGGCACCTAATGGTGCCTAGGAGATTAGCTCCTCCGCTAGACCCCACACGTGGGGCAATGCGGTTATCCGGCCTGGTGATCCGGATTTGGGATGCCCCGTCCCGCTGTCACCTTATTGGTGCTGTCCCTGTCCCCCGCTTGGTCCCTTTCTCCCTGCGCTAGAAAGGGGGGGGGGGGGGGCGCTATGTGATTACTAGTACTTGCTGAGTGTGATTGCTGTGTGTTTGTGCTTGATTGTATTTTTATTTTACTGACATGAGGTGGATTTTGGAGAGCCTCCCCACCTCAGGCGGTGGGCAGTTGTATGGTGCCTCCTGACTGTACTACTATTTCGTGCCTGGGTAGGTTCTGCCTTGATGGGGGGCGGGGGTTTGGGCGGCGCGTTTTGTCACTTTTCCGCCCGCTCCCGTTTTGCACAGGTTTTTTGGTAAGGTGCGGAGGTGAGGCTGGGCGCCATGTGTGTGCCATGTGTGTGCGGTGCCCGCTGCCTCCACTTGTGTGGTGTTATGCGGCTGTCTGGCGGGGCCGCGGCTCGCGCGGCCCGCGCTGCACTGTGTCCGGGAAGGGGGGCGGGGCGGGAGCGCTTCGCGCGCTTGTGGCGGCCCGCCCTTCTTCTTCTCTTCCTCGTTCATTCTCCCCCCCCCCCATCTTGACGCAATCGCATACTGCGATGGGAGTACGCTGCCTTCTGCCGCCGTGGTGAGTTTATTCTTGTTGTGGGGCACATGTACGCTGTTGATGTAGCGCTTTTGGAAGTATTCCCTCAATGAATTGGTAGCCGGCTGCACGGTCCAGCGGTTAGAGCATACGCTTATGGAGTTTGTTCCCCGACGGTGCCGGTTCGAATCCCACTCTGTTCTTATGTTTTAATGTTTTTAATATGTATGCATTTAGTTGCCCGTTAGTTTTTGTTGTGCATAACTTTGCATTTTTTGTTCCTGTGCTGCTGCATGTTTGATTGTCTATGGGCCATGGAGTGAATGTCTTCTTTTCCATAGCAGATCCTGGGTTCCCATACTGAAGGGGTCTCCCGGTTTTTAGATGCTTGGCTAGTTGGGGTACTGTCCCTTTATAATTACAATTCCCCCACACGGGACATTTAAAAGGGGCATCCCGGGTCGCTTATGGCATAAATCCCTGGGTAATTGCGAATACCATAATTTCACCATTATGGAGGCTTCTAGTAAAACGGAAACGGCCCTTGGGGCAATTCAGGCTTTTTGGGGGTTGTGGGGCTCCTCTCCCAGGGGATGCTGTCATAATATGCATTCCATGTGTACGGTGGAATATTAAGCGCCAGTCCGGTACTCCGGCTTCTGGCTCCTCGCCGCCCGTGTCATCACCTACCCCTCCCCGCCTGTTCCGGACCCCATGTGACGTGGTCATGGGTGGGGATTCGCATTCCGAGGTGTGCGCCGGGTTGGCCAGCCTTGAGATAACGTTTTCCGCGGTGGTTGCTCAGAGGGCCACGGCTAGCGGAAACACTTTCCCCCGCTCCGCAGGGTCACGATGTTGATGTGTTTGAGTCCTTGGACTGGGCCGATTGCCCCCCGGCTGAGGAGGGGGAGCTCTTTGAGGATTCGGATGGGCCTGATGTCCAGCAATTGCCTGGCGCTGCGGGTGACCAGGTTGCTGGGGTGGCCTTCGACACCCCTTCAATATTGGCTCAATTGTTGAGTCGGTTCCTACGCCTAAGGGTGAGTTAATTGACGTGGTCTGGCCACGCTTGGAATTCCCAGTCCACGAATTTTTGAGGATGTCATACTTAAGGAATGGGTGCAGCTTACCCGTTTTGCTGGTGTTACGCCTAGTTGGGATAAAGAGTATCCTTTCCCGGCGGACTTGGTTAAGCGTTGGTCTTCTTCCCTGTGGACGATGCTCCGGTTTTGGGGCTGTCCAACACGGCTGTGTTGCACTCTCCTGACTGTACTACTATTTAGGATGGTGAGGATCGCCGGAGTGAACAGCTGGCTAGCCACGCCTTTGTCGGTTTTGGTTCGGTTTTGTGGCTGGTTTTGTGCTTCGGCACTTTTGATGTTGGCTGCAAGGTCCTTTATCAGGGACTTGCCGTCGGGCCTTGATCCTGTTTGTGAAGAGTTTGTGGCTCTCAAGTGTTTTGAATCTTTTGTTCTTGCCGCTCAGGTTGATGCCACGGTGATGTGTAGTAGGACCGCGGCCTTGTTGGATGGCTATCCGGCGGTTGGTGTGGCTGCGGTAATGGACTGCTAATTTTTATTTAAAAATAAAAAAAAAAATAAAAAAAAATAAAAAATTAAAAAAGACCATCATGACTCTTCCCTTTTAGGGTTTGTGACTCTTTGGTGAGAAATTGGATTCTGTTGCCAGAGGAGGTAAGTTGCCTCAGAGCAAGTGACTATGCCGTTCCTTTCGGGGGGGCGGCTTCTTTTAATCTCTCCTTTTGGGGAGCCAGAGCTGGCAGGGGCGCGGTCTTTCCCTGTCTTTAGGGGTGCCGGTTGGAACCAGGTTAGTGGCCGTCCCGGTCACTCCTGGGGCTCCAAGCCAACACCCGCTGCCAGGCCCGCTCAGCAATGAGGGGGCGCCCTCATCCATGCGGGTGGGGGGACGGTTGCGACACCTCTCCCAGGTAAGGGACCAGGCGGTCTTGGTTAGATGGATTCGGGAGGTGGTGTCGTCCGGTTACAAGCTGGAGTTCGAGTCCCGACCTCCTCCAAGGTTTTTCAGGTTTCATGTGCCCACGGATCCTTTGGCTACGCAGGGGCTCCTGGCGGCGGTAAGAAATCTTCTGGACATGGCAGTCATCTGCCCGGTTCTGTCCTTGGTTGTGGGCCTCGGGTATTATTCAAATCTCTTTATAGTGTCTAAGAAAGATGGATCGGTGCGTCCTATCCTGGATCTGAAGTTCCTCATCAGGTTTATACGTTCTTGGAAATTTCGCAGGGGAACTCTGCGCTCTGCCTTCACTTCTTTTCGGCAGGGGGACTTCATGACGTCCGTAGACATCAAGGCTGCCTGCCTTCATGTTCCTATCTTTCCGGCTCATTAGGCCTTATCTCGGCTCCAAAGGTGTTCACCAAGGTGCTGGCCGTAGTGATGGCCCTTCTCAGGGCTCAGGGGATTTGCATCGTGCCTTATCTGGACGACCTTCTCATCATGGCTCCTTTCTTCGGTCAATCGGAGACGGACACCAGGTCGTTGGTGTCCTCTCTGGAGAGTGACGGCTGGCTGATCGACTATCCCAAGTCCTCCCTCGCTCCGGCCAGGGTGGTGTCCTTCCTGGGGATGTCCTTGGATTTTTGTCAACACAAAGTGTTTCTGTCTCAGCCCACGGTTCTCTCGATTCAGGAATTGGCGCAGTTTCTTATATCCAGTCCTTGCCTGTCCGTCCGGTTGGGGATGAGACTGGTGGGGTTGATGGTAGCCTCCTTCGAGGCGGTGCCCTTTGCTCATTTTCGCACAAGGACGCTTCAGCTTCATCTTTTGGCGTCTTGGGACCGGCGACCGCGGTCGTTGGATCGGTCCTTCCGGATGTCCCCTCGGGTTCGGCAGTCTCTTCTGTGGTGGATGGTCTCGGACAATCTTCTGAAGGGTAGGTCATTTCTGACCCCGCTTTGGGAAACTGTCACCACGGACGCCAGTTTGTCAGGATGGGGAGGTTTCTGGAAGGATCTTCGGTTCCGGGGGCGGTGGGGCCTTCAGGAAGCCCACTTGCCCATCATTGTTCTGGAGTTGAGAGCCATCAGGTTGGTTCTGTCTCACTTGACGCAGCATTTACAGGACCTGCCGGTTCAGGTTCGGTCGGACAATCGGACGGCGGTTGCTTACATCAATCACCAAGGAGGGACTCGCAGTCTGGGTGCTCACAGAGAGGTGTTTCTGATTCTAGTTTGGGCAGAGACTCATGTCCCTTGCATTTCGGCAGTGTACATTCCAGGAGTGGAAAACGCGGAGGTGGACTTTCTGAGCCGGTGTTCGTCTCGCCGAGGGGAATGGTCTCTCCATCCCCGGGAGTTTCGGTCGCTTTGTCTCCGGTGGGGGACGCCGGAGGTGGATCTGTTTGCCTCTCGTCACAATCACAAGCTTCCGACATTCGTGTCGCTGTCTCAGGATTCTCTGGCTCTGGCGGCGGATGCCATGTCCCTGAGCTGGAGGGACCTGGGGTTTCTTTATCTGTTTCCTCCGATTCCCATGCTAGGCAGGGTGCTGCGAAAGTTGGTTCTGGAAGGAGTTCCCGCCATTCTCGTGGCCCCAAGGTGGCCAAGGCGGGTGCGTTTCGCAGACATCGTTCGTCTGGCGGTGGATCAGTTCGATCTGTCTTTTCGGCCGGATCTTCTCACTCAGGGCCAACTGTGTTACCCCAGTTTACTAACGCTGGCTTTGACGGCTTGGCTGCTGAGACCTCCATCTTAAAGGAGGAGGGTCTTTCGGATTCGGTCATTCGGACTCTTATTAGTGCCAGGAAGAGATCTTCTTCTTCCATCTATTATAGGTCTTGGAGATCTTATATTGATTGGTGTGAGGCTAGGTCTTTACCTTGCCGGGTGTTTTCTGTTTCTAGGATTTTGGAATTTCTTCAATCAGGGCTGGACTCTGCTCTTCAGCTGTGTACTTTGAAGGGGCAGGTCTCTGCCTTGGCTATCTTTTTTCAGGAGGTCTTTTGCAAGTCATCCTTTGATCAAGACTTTTTTCCAGGGGGTTTCGCATCTGCGGCCTCCTGGGAAGCCGTTGCTCCCTGTTTGGGATTTGAATTTGGTTCTCTCTGCTCTTCAGGCTCCTCCTTTTGAGCCTTTGCGGGATATTGCTCTGTCCACTCTGACTCAGAAGGTTGCCTTTCTGGTGGCCATCACTTCGGTTCGGCGTGTTTCGGAGTTGGCAGCCTTGTCTATTCAGGCTCCTTATTTTGAGAAACTTCAGGACAAAGTGGTTTTTCGTTTCAAGCCAGACTTTCTCTCTAAAGTGGTTTCTGCTTTTCATCTGAATCAGGACATTGTCCTTCCCTTCTTGTGTCCTAGACCTGGGAATGACAAGGAGAGGGCGTTGCATTGTTTGGATGTGGTACGTTGTGTCAAGTACTATTTGTGTATTACGTCTTCGTTTTGTAAGACTGATGCCTTTTTCGTGGTGCCCTGTGGGGCTAGGAAAGGTTTTGGCTCCGGCTAAGTCTTCCATTAGTAAATGGATTCGTCAGGCGTTTGTTGGGGCCTACTCTGCCAAGGGGAAGGATCCCCCTTTTCGTGTTACTGCTCATTCTACTCGTGCGGTTGGAGCGTCCTGGGCTTTTCAGCACCAGGCTTCTGTTGAACAAGTTTGTAAGGCTGCTACTTGGTCTTCGGTTCACATTTTTTCCAAGTTTTATAAGGTTGATGTGCGGGCCTCAGCGGATGCTGTTTTTGGCCGCAAGGTTCTGCAGGCTGCAGTGGTTTGGGTTTTTTGCATTATTGCCTGGTTGGATACCCGCCCTTTTCTGGACACTGCTGTTGGATGTCCCAAGTGTAATATTTAATGATTGAAGTGGGGTGTGTGACATACTTAGAATAATACCATTTTGTGAATACTCACCTGTAAAATGGGTATTGTAAGTATGTCACACACCCCACTTCACCCGCCCTTTTTGGTATCCCGGATTCTTTATAGGGTGAAGTTTTCGTTTACAGTTTGAGGGTTTTTTCCTGGTACCTTGTCTTTACTGCTGTTTGAATACTGGGGAATGAGTGAGAGGTGCCAGGAATGTATAGACCAGGAGGGGCTTGTTTTTCATGACTTCTCTGCACGTCGCCACCTGCTGGTGGAGTTACCCAAGTGTAATATTTAATGATTGAAGTGGGGTGTGTGACATACTTACAATACCCATTTTACAGGTGAGTATTCACAAAATGGTATTTTTTTTTACCGTCCCTTTAATTGAAGGGATGCCTCCCAAGTGTCCCTGATTTGGAGGGACTGTCCCTCTTTTGAGTCCATGTCCCCCTGTCCCTCGATGCTCTCATTTGTCCCTCTTTGGGGCGTAACATGCAGATCTGCAGCAATAAATGATTAATTTGCCTATTTAAAGTGTTAATATTGTTGTAACTGCTACATCCTATTTCCTATCCATCCCTCAATGAGGGGCGTGGTTTCACCCACCCCCTCAATGAGGGGCGTGGCTTCATTTACATATTATTCCTCTTTGAGGTGTAACGTGCAGATCTGCATCAATAAATAATTAATTTGCCTATTTAAAGTGTTTCTAGTGTTGTAACTGTTCCCCCCTATCTCCTATCCACCCCTCGATGAGGGGGCTTGGCTTCATCCATTCCTCAATGAGGGGGCGTGGCTTCATCCATTCCTCAATGAGGGGGCGTGGCTTCATCCATTCCTCAATGAGGGGGCTTGGCTTCATCCATTCCTCAATGAGGGGGCGTGGCTTCATCCATTCCTCAATGAGGGGGCGTGGCTTCATACATCCCTCAATGAGGGGGCGTGGCTTCATCCATTCCTCAATGAGGGGGCTTGGCTTCATACATCCCTCAATGAGCTAGCAGCCGGCCCTGGAGTCTTTTAGACTCCAGGAGCGTGACGCTTGGTTTTACTCAACCACGGCCCCACGCATGTGCCTTGGGATCACTGGTAAGCAATGTTTTGGTGCGATCTGGGGTTCCACATCGAGCTGCCTCAAAAAGAGGGAGACTTCCGCCCCTCTAGACCAGTTTTGCTCCTCTTTAAAGAGGAACTAAAGCCAAGACTAGGCCCTTCTCAGACAGGCTTGTTGATGCATTGCATGCAGGCCAGATCTGGCCAGCGGACTTGTGGGTAACGCACCTTGCCTGTCACCGTAGGCCTCAGTCCATTGCAGGCGCTGATCAGCCGCTCCGATTTCTCCACCCATTCGGTCATGCGTTTCGCTGCGTCGGCGGAACGGGACGTTAAGCTCAGCTTGGCGGGTGGGATCCTCGGGGGCATGTCCCACGTCCCCATGAACGTTCCCCAGGGGCTGACCTGTAAGGGCAACAAGAAAATATCATCCTCAGAAATGTCCTCCACGTTTCCTTTCTTCCGTCACTGCGGAGTGAAGACTCACCCCCCACCTCACCCCTGACTCCCCCTGGTGCATTCTGGGTGTGTTTTAGGGGAGCCGACCCTAGGACAGGGCCGGGCTTGTAAAGGGACTCTCCCTGGGCTAAGGGAAGGGCTGACAAGGTACTTACTCAGTTCCTAAGGAGAGGGAAGCCAGGAAAAGGCTTTAGGTCCACTTGAGGGTGAAAAACAGCAGCAGGTTCAAGCTAGACAAGAGGTCTTTATTTACTGCCACACATAAGTGTCCCTGATTTGGAGGAACTGTCCCTCTTTTGGGTCCATGTCCCCCTTTCCTTAGTTGCTATCATTTATCCCTCTTAGAGGTGTAACATGCAGATCTGCAGCAATAAATGATTCATTTGCCTATTTAAAGTGTTTATAGTGTTGTCACTGTTACAATGCATCTCCTATCCCTCCCTCCCTCAATAAGAGGGCGTGGCTCCAGCCATCCCTCAATGAGGGGGCGTGGCCTCATTTACATATTGCCCGTCTTTGAGGTGTGATCTGCAGCAACAAATTATTCATTTGCCTCTTCCAAGTGTTTATAGTGTTGTCACTGTTACACCATACCTCCCAACTCTCCCTGATTTTAGTGACTGTCCCTCTTTTGAGTCCATGCTTCCTTGTCCCTCATTGTTCTCATGTGTCCCTCTTTGAGGTGTAACCTGCAGATCTTCATCAATAAATGATTCATTTGCCTATTCAAAGTGTTTCTACTTTTGTAGCTGTTACATTCTATCTCCTATCCATCCCTCAATGAGGGGGGTGTGGCTTCATCCATCCCCCAATGAGGAGCGTGGCTTCATCCATCCTCCATTAGGGGGCGTGGCTTCAGCCACCCCTCGATGGGGTGTATGGCTTCATTTACATATTGTCCCTCTTTGAGGTGTAACATGCAGATCTGCATCAATAAATGATTCATTTGCCTCTTCCAAGTGTTTATAGTGTTGCCACTGTTACACCACATCTATCACCCATCAATCAATTAGGGGCGTGGCTTAATTTAAAAAATGTCCCACCCCGAAAAGTTGGTATGTATGATTTACATAGCAACTCACAGCGGACACTCGGGGTCTCCTTTTCTCCAGTTAGCTTGGCTGGAACGCACCTGCTTACGGCTCGGTGTTCTCCCTTCAACGCACATTATGGTGCAGGTCAGTGGCAGACCAAAAATCAGCCCTGGATTTTACCAGCCCTGGCCTGCCCATGACCAGCCAGTGGCATCTCTGCTGCTTCCTGGCTAGTCACCCAGTGTGCTCCTGGACTGAGGCTATATCATTAGGGGGAGGACATGGGCTGGGGTTGCTTGGGTGAGGGGATGAAGGGGATTGGATGGGAGTGGTAGTAAAGGTTGCAGCCCAGACTGCCCCACAGCAGTGGTGCCCATTGGGCATTTGCCCGATTTGCCCGGGTCTCCCTATGGCCCCAGGAAGCGTGCCTCTGCTCTTTCCATTCATGTAGGGGATCCTCTCTTGCTTCCACCCTCTTACCCGGACATGTCCAGCTTTATATATAAAGGTCTGACTGGCTTCCCCTGCTCTGTGCAGCAAGGGTGACACCTAGTGTCCACATGCCGTTACTGCAGCCCATTAAAGGAAAAGAATCCAGCCATCTTCCCTGACGGACGGATGGACGGACGCTGGGAGCAGATGCTCTCTGCATGGTGCACACTCCTGCCTGGCCTCCCATGATCCTCTGCAGCTACTCTCCATGTCCTATAAAGCTTTGCTATCGGAAGTGCTTTTCTCCCCCACAGCATCATGGGAGTATGAGAGTCATCGCTTAGCTAGCTCCACCCCCTCCAAGCATCCTTGACGCTATCACCAAACGTGAGTGCTCATGGGAGCCTTCCTATAAACCACACTGGACTGTCCCTTTAAGAGGCACACTGCGCAAGATTGCAGTATTATGTCCAGTAGATAAGAAAAGAAAGATGGAGGGAATGTGAAAAAGAGAGAATGTGGAAAAGAGAGAAAGATGGAGGGATTGTGAACAAGAGAGAAATATGGAGGGAATGTGGAAGAGGGAGAAAGATGGAGGGAATGTGGAAGAGGGAGAAAGATGGAGGGAATGAGAGATAGATGGAGGGAATGTGGGAAAGAGAGATAGATGGAGGGAATGTGGGAAAGAGAGAAAGATGGAGGGAATGTGGGAAAGAGAGAAAGATGGAGGGAATGTGAAAAAGAGAGAATGTGGAAAAGAGAGAAAGATGGAGGGATTGTGAACAAGAGAGAAATATGGAGGGAATGTGGAAGAGGGAGAAAGATGGAGGGAATGTGGAAGAGGGAGAAAGATGGAGGGAATGTGGGAAAGAGAGATAGATGGAGGGAATGTGGGAAAGAGAGAAAGATGGAGGGAATGTGGGAAAGAGAGATAGATGGAGGGAATGTGGGAAAGAGAGAAAGATGGAGGGAATGTGGGAAAGAGAGATAGATGGAGGGAATGTGGGAAAGAGAGAAAGATGGAGGGAATGTGGAAAAGAGAGAAAGATGGAGGGAATGTGGAAAAGAGGGAAAGATGGAGGGAATGTGGAAAAGAGGGAAAGATGGAGGGAATGTGGAAAAGAGAGAAAGATGGAGGGAATGTGGGAAAGAGAGAAAGATGGAGGGAATGTGGAAAAGAGAGAAAGATGGAGGGAATGTGGGAGAGAGAGAAAGATGGAGGGAATGTGGAAAAGAGGGAAAGATGGAGGGAATGTGGGAAAGAGAGAAAGATGGAGGGAATGTGGAACAGAGAGAAAGATGGAGGGAATGTGGGAAAGAGAGAAAGATGGAGGGAATGTGGGAAAGAGAGAAAGATGGAGGGAATGTGGGAGAGAGAGAAAGATGGAGGGAATGTGGGAGAGAGAGAAAGATGGAGGGAATGTGGAAAAGAGGGAAAGATGGAGGGAATGTGGGAAAGAGAGAAAGATGGAGGGAATGTGGAACAGAGAGAAAGATGGAGGGAATGTGGGAAAGAGAGAAAGATGGAGGGAATGTGGGAAAGAGAGAAAGATGGAGGGAATGTGGGAGAGAGAGAAAGATGGAGGGAATGTGGGAGAGAGAGAAAGATGGAGGGAATGTGGGAAAGAGAGAAAGATGGAGGGAATGTGGAAAAGAGAGAAAGATGGAGGGAATGTGGGAGAGAGAGAAAAATGGAGAGAATGTGGGAAAGAGAGAAAGATGGAGGGAATGTGGGAAAGAGAGAAAGATGGAGGGAATGTGGGAAAGAGAGAAAGATGGAGGAATGTGGGAAAGAGAGAAAGAAGGAGGGAATGTGGGAAAGAGGGAGGGAATGTGGGAAAGAGAGAAAGAAGGAGGGAATGTGGGAAAGAGAGAAAGATGGAGGGAATGTGGGAAAGAGAGAAAGATGGAGGGAATGTGGGAGAGAGAGAAAGATGGAGGGAATGTGGGAGAGAGAGAAAGATGGAGGGAATGTGGGAGAGAGAGAAAGATGGAGGGAATGTGGAAAAGAGGGAAAGATGGAGGGAATGTGGGAAAGAGAGAAAGATGGAGGGAATGTGGAACAGAGAGAAAGATGGAGGGAATGTGGGAAAGAGAGAAAGATGGAGGGAATGTGGGAAAGAGAGAAAGATGGAGGGAATGTGGGAGAGAGAGAAAGATGGAGGGAATGTGGGAGAGAGAGAAAGATGGAGGGAATGTGGGAAAGAGAGAAAGATGGAGGGAATGTGGAAAAGAGAGAAAGATGGAGGGAATGTGGGAGAGAGAGAAAAATGGAGAGAATGTGGGAAAGAGAGAAAGATGGAGGGAATGTGGGAAAGAGAGAAAGATGGAGGGAATGTGGGAAAGAGAGAAAGATGGAGGAATGTGGGAAAGAGAGAAAGAAGGAGGGAATGTGGGAAAGAGGGAGGGAATGTGGGAAAGAGAGAAAGAAGGAGGGAATGTGGGAAAGAGAGAAAGAAGGAGGGAATGTGGGAAAGAGAATAATGGAGGGAATGTGGGAAAGAGAGAAAGAAGGAGGGAATGTGGGAAAGAGAGAATAATGGAGGGAATGTGGGAAAGAGGGAGGGAATGTGAGAAAGAGAGAAAGATGGAGAGAATGTGGGAAAGAGAGAAAGATGGAGGGAATGTGGGAAAGAGAGAAAGATGGAGGGAATGTGGGAAAGAGAGAAAGATGGAGGGAATGTGGGAAAGAGAGACAGATGGAGGGAATGTGGAAAAGAGGGAAAGATGGAGGGAATGTGGAAAAGAGAGAAAGATGGAGGAAATGTGGGAAAGATGGAGGGAATGTGGAAAAGAGAGAAAGATGGAGGAAATGTGGGAAAGATGGAGGGAATGTGGAAAAGAGAGAAAGATGGAGGAAATGTGGGAAAGAGGGAAAGATGTAGGGAATGTGGGAAAGAGGGAAAGATGGAGGGAATGTGGAAAAGACAGAAAGATGGAGGGAATGTGGGAAAGACAGAAAGATGGAGGGAATGTGCAAGGTAAGTAGACCTGGTGAATGTATTGCCCCAATAAAGGTGAGTATCTTATTACCTGTGACCTGGGCACTCCTGGCAGCAGGTGACCTCTGTGGTCGGCAATAGATTGGGTGAAGCCATCGTGGGTGGAAGGCCGCTGCAAGAGGTACAGAGATGGGTTAGACTAGAAGAGAGGTCGGCCAGACATAAAGGGGCATCTGGAAAGACACTGTATAGACCTATGTGTCACAAGGTAACCGCACACTCTGATCTGTATAGAACGAGGGATACCCCGACCCTCCTCTCACCACTAGAAATCCCCGCCCTGGACTGGAAACAGCTGCATGCACTGCCACAGCAAGCCTTCTCTTGTGCTCCCCAAAAAGAAGCCCATAGAGACATCTTTACCTTCAAGAAGTTATTTAAAGTGTACCAAAACCATATCTCCCAAGTGTCCCTGATTTGGAGGGACTGTCCCTCTTTTGAGTCCATGTCCCCCTGTCCCTCGTTGTTCTCATTTTTGAGGTGAAACATGCAGATCTGCATCAATAAATGATTTATTCACCTATTGAAAGTGTTGCTATTGCTGTAACTGTTACAATGTATCTCCTATCCATCCCTCAATGAGGGGGCGTGGCTTCATTCATCCCTCAATGAGGGGGCGTGGCTTCATCCATCCCTCAATGAGGAGGCGTGGCTTCATCCATCCCTCAATAAGGAGGCATGGCTTCATTCATCCCTCAATGAGGAGGCGTGGCTTCATCCATCCCTCAATGAGGAGGCGTGGCTTCATGCATCCCTCAATGAGGAGGCGTGGCTTCATCCATCCCTCAATGAGGAGGCGTGGCTTCATCCATCCCTCAATGAGGAGGCGTGGCTTCATCCATCCCTCAATGAGGAGGCGTGGCTTCATACATCCCTCAATGAGGAGGCGTGGCTTCATACATCCCTCAATGAGGAGGTGTGGCTTCATCCATCCCTCAATGAGGGGGCGTGGCTTCATACATCCCTCAATGAGGAGGCATGGCTTCATCCATCCCTCAATGAGGAGGTGTGGCTTCATACATCCCTCAATGAGGAGGCGTGGCTTCATCCATCCCTCAATGAGGAGGCGTGGCTTCATCCATCCCTCAATGAGGAGGCGTGGCTTCATACATCCCTCAATGAGGAGGCATGGCTTCATCCATCCCTCAATGAGGAGGCGTGACTTCATCCATCCCTCAATGAGGAGGCGTGGCTTCATCCATCCCTCAATGAGGAGGCGTGGCTTCATCCATCCCTCAATGAGGCGCGTGGCTTCATCCATCCCTCAATGAGGAGGCGTGGCTTCATCCATCCCTCAATGAGGAGGCGTGGCTTCATCCATCCCTCAATGAGGAGGCGTGGCTTCATACATCCCTCAATGAGGAGGCATGGCTTCATCCATCCCTCAATGAGGAGGCGTGACTTCATCCATCCCTCAATGAGGAGGCGTGGCTTCATCCATCCCTCAATGAGGAGGCGTGGCTTCATCCATCCCTCAATGAGGCGCGTAACTTCATCCATCCCTCAATGAGGAGGCGTGGCTTCATCCATCCCTCAATGAGGAGGCGTGGCTTCATCCATCCCTCAATGAGGAGGCTTGGCTTCATCCATCCCTCAATGAGGAGGCGTGGCTTCATGCATCCCTCAATGAGGAGGCGTGGCTCCATACATCCTTCAATGAGGAGGTGTGGCTTCACACATCCCTCAATGAGGAGGCGTGGCTTCATCCATCCCTCAATGAGGAGGCTTGGCTTCATCCATCCCTCAATGAGGAGGCGTGGCTTCATGCATCCCTCAATGAGGAGGCGTGGCTCCATACATCCTTCAATGGGAAGGATGTGGCTTCATTTACTTATTGCGCCTCTTTGAGATGTAACATGCAGATCTGCAGCAATAAATAATTTATTTGCCTATTTAAACTCTTTCTATTGTAACTGTTACATCCTATCTCCTATCCAGCCCTCAATGAGGGGGCGTGGCCTAATTTTACAATTAGTCCCTCTTCCCCACGCTGAAAAGTTGGTAGGTATGTTATATGGTCTTAGACACGCTCCCACGGCGCCCTCTGCTGGTCAAATCACAGACAGCACTCTAAAGCACCCTGTGAATAAAAGAATAACCAGGAAAAATGACCAGTACTTACCTGTACCGCAAGATTGAGCAGAGGAGCCTTTTCTGGGTTTCAATTTGCTTTAAAGCAGACCAAAAACCAGGATTTTGACTATCCTGGGTTTTGGTCCTTTCCCCCGGGGCCACATGATCGGGGGTGTCTCACTGTGTGAAACCTCCCAGGTCACCAAAACCAACTCACCTCTTCCTGGTCCTCCGGAGCATGTGCGGGCGCTCGTCCAATCAGAGCGCTCCCTGCCCCCCAAGGGTTGTGTCTGCTGCTAAGTGGCATCCCAATTTGGAATGGCGCTGTGTGTGAAGCGCCTAGGATCGCCCGATTGCTTAGCTTGATCAGATGTCCCTAGGTGTATGTGCAGACTCTTGTCCAATCAAAACAGATTCTGAATTAACGGATTGCCAGGGCGCCTCCTGCTGGCCGCTCTCCTCCGGCTGCACGCGATTTCCATTTAGATATGATTGAGGGATGTGCGCTTCCCATAGAGGAGGGCTGGGGATGCCTCTGGTGTCCTGCGCATGCACCTTCGGAGCAGGGATCAAGGCAAAAATAGGGACAATCCCAGGAGGTGCCATATAGCATGGCATCCCAAATTGGGAGGGTTCTCACCCGGGCCCTGGTGCCCCTTTTAGACGCAAAAATAGGGACAATCCCAGGAGGTGCTATATAGCATGGCATCCCAAATTGGGAGGGTTCTCACCCGGCCCTGGAGCCCCTTTTAGACGCAAAAATAGGGACAATCCCAGGAGGTGCTATATAGCATGGCATCCCAAATTGGGAGGGTTCTCACCCGGCCCTGGAGCCCCTTTTAGACGCAAAAATAGGGACAATCCCAGGAGGTGCTATATAACATGGCATCCCAAATTGGGAGGGTTCTCACCCGGCCCTGGAGCCCCTTTTAGACGCAAAAATAGGGACAATCCCAGGAGGTGCTATATAGCATGGCATCCCAAATTGGGAGGGTTCTCACCCGGCCCTGGAGCCCCTTTTAGACGCAAAAATAGGGACAATCCCAGGAGGTGCTATATAGCATGGCATCCCAAATTGGGAGGGTTCTCACCCGGCCCTGGAGACCCTTTTAGACGCAAAAATAGGGACAATCCCAGGAGGTGCTATATAGCATGGCATCCCAAATTGGGAGGGTTCTCACCCGGCCCTGGAGCCCCTTTTAGACGCAAAAATAGGGACAATCCCAGGAGGTGCTATATAACATGGCATCCCAAATTGGGAGGGTTCTCACCCGGCCCTGGAGCCCCTTTTAGACCCCTTTTAGACGCAAAAATAGGGACAATCCCAGGAGGTGCTATATAACATGGCATCCCAAATTGGGAGGGTTCTCACCCGGCCCTGGAGCCCCTTTTAGACGCAAAAATAGGGACAATCCCAGGAGGTGCTATATAACATGGCATCTCAAATTGGGAGGGTTCTCACCCGGCCCTGGAGCCCCTTTTAGACGCAAAAATAGGGACAATCCCAGGAGGTGCTATATAACATGGCATCCCAAATTGGGAGGGTTCTCACCCGGCCCTGGAGCCCCTTTTAGACGCAAAAATAGGGACAATCCCAGGAGGTGCTATATAGCATGGCATCCCAAATTGGGAGGGTTCTCACCCGGCCCTGGAGCCCCTTTTAGACGCAAAAATAGGGACAATCCCAGGAGGTGCTATATAGCATGGCATCCCAAATTGGGAGGGTTCTCACCCGGCCCTGGTGCCCCTTTTAGACGCAAAAATAGGGACAATCCCAGGAGGTGCTATATAGCATGGCATCCCAAATTGGGATGGTTCTCACCCGGCCCTGGAGCCCCTTTTAGACGCAAAAATAGGGACAATCCCAGGAGGTGCTATATAACATGGCATCCCAAATTGGGAGGGTTCTCACCCGGCCCTGGAGCCCCTTTTAGACGCAAAAATAGGGACAATCCCAGGAGGTGCTATATAGCATGGCATCCCAAATTGGGAGGGTTCTCACCCGGCCCTGGAGCCCCTTTTAGACTCCAAACACTGACCTTGCTTCCCGGTCCAGCAGCACATGTGCGAGCCACGACGCGTTCTGATTGGACGAGCGGCCGCACATGCGCCGTGGGGCCGCGAAGGGGTGAGTTAGTTTCGGGCGTCAAAATCCTGGGTTGTGGTCTTTTAAGCTGATCTCTTGCCCAGACTTTTTTTTACAGTACAGTAGTGAAAAGTTAGAACCCCTGCAAGGTTTTTGTTTGGATGTCGAAGATGGGAAGTTTATTTAAAAGAAAATCCATTGGTGTCATCTAGACAGAATCGATGAGGAGGAGCACAAAATATAGGACCCCTGAGTCAGTGACACCCAGAGTGATACCAGCCAATCACATGCAGTGGCCTCTACCTCTGTGTAACGCTTCGGGACGTTCCAGTTCTGCAGTTTAGATGAGTTGAAGGCGCTCTGATACTGCAACAGAAGAAAGAGGAGGATTTACCCAGAATTCATTGTGACTAGGGGGGGGGTGATGTTATATGTATCCTCCATTATACCCAAATAGAGTGTAAGCTCTTCTCTTCCTGTATCCTCCCTTATACCCTAATAGAGTGTAAGCTCTTCTCCTTCTGTATCCTCCCTTATACCCTAATAGATTGTAAGCTCTTCTCCTTCTGTATCCTCCCTTATACCCTAATAGAGTGTAAGCTCTTTTTCTGTATCCTCCCTTATACCCTAATAGAGTGTAAGCTCTTCTCCTCCTGTATCCTCCCTTATACCCTAATAGATTGTAAGCTCTTCTCCTTCTGTATCCTCCCTTATACCCTAATAGATTGTAAGCTCTTCTCCTCCTGTATCCTCCCTTATACCCTAATAGATTGTAAGCTCTTCTCCTTCTGTATACTCCCTTATACCCTAATAGAGTGTAAGCTCTTCTCCTCCTTATACCCTAATAGATTGGGGTGTATATGGGATATACCTGGTTAGCGCTGTAGTTGGTGGCCATGCTGTTGCCTCCTCTGCTCTCTCTCTCTCTTTGTGTACGTTTCCGTTGCTGAGCAACTGTCGCCAGGTGAGGCGGGGCCAAGTTGTTCACATGAGGCTGATGATTGGCTGCCGGGCTGTAACTGGCTCTGTGTAAGCACTGTGGCCCATTTGAGGCCGGGGCCAGTTATTTTAGATTGTCAGCTCTTCGGTCTTGGTCATAGATGGGACAATTTTCTATCGGAGAATCTTCTGGTTGATGACTGACAACGCTCAAATGATTGAACGATCTGAGAAATGGTTACACTCCCATTCAGCTTCTTTATATTTATACTGGACGGGAGCCATGCTTGTGTCGTGGGATCACATAATGAGCCATCAGCAGGGTTTTACACAGCGAGGCATCCCGAATCAGGGTGCCCCAGAGTTACAAACCAATCCTGGCTTTTGATCCTCTTTAAAGTAGACCAAAACACAAAACGATCGGCCCGGGAATCTATAAGATTTTGGGACCGATCAATTCCCCCGCCCCCGGGCATCCAAGATCGGGATGCCCCACTGTGTGAAACCCCCCAGGTCATCCAAGATCGGGATGCCCCACTGTGTGAAACCCCCCAGGTCATCCAAGATCGGGATGCCCCACTGTGTGAAACCCCCCAGGTCGCTCCATTCACTTACCTGGTCCAACAGCGCTTGTGCGAGCCGCATCCACATCCCCGCTATCCCTCTAGCAGGGTGCGCACCCGCTCAGAGCCGCTGGCCTTAGACGAAGGCTTAGACGCTGTGACGTCAGCGGTTTCGAGCGCACTGATTGGAGGAGCGGCCGTAAATGCGCCGTAGGACCGGGAAGAGGTGAGTTGCGTTTGGCGATCCGGGGGGAGGTTTCAGACAGTGGGCATCCCCTATCGGGGTACCCCAAGAGCAAGGACCAAACCCCAGGATAGTCAAAAACGCAGATCTGGGGCGTTTCACACAGTGGGGTGTCCACAATTGGTATGCCCTGGAGGTGCGGAACAAAACCTGTGAAGGTGAAAATTCCGGGTTTCGTGTTGCTCCCCGCTGTGTGATACCCCCCAGATCGCCCAAGGTAACTCACCCATGCGTGGCTGCTTGTCAAATCAGGGAGCTCGGAGCCGCTGACGTCACGTCGGGGTCAGAGGCTCTGACGGCCGCATCCTCCGCTTCCCTCTAACAGGGAGCGTGCCTGCGCCAGCATTCGCAAATGTCTGGCGCAGGCACATGCCCTGCTAGAGGGATAGCGAGGATGCGGCCCGCGCATGCGCCGTTAAACCAGGAAGCAAGGATGCCCCGGCGGGAGGGAATCGATCAGCACGGGAATCTTATAGATTCCCCGGCCGATCGGCGAGGGTTTTGGTCCACTTTAAAGTGGACCAATCACTGGGATTTTGATCATCCTGGTGACAGGTCCTCATTTGGGATGCCCCGCTGTGTGAATCTCCTTTTTCACATCCCCACAGTTCATGCGTGGGCCACTCAGAGCGGCAAGGAAAGCTGAATGGAGTGAGAGCCACCAGCTGCATCCCCCCCTTTTTCGCTGCGTATGTGGGAGATCTCGTCCAGTCAGAGCTTTAGGCCGTGCATACTAATGAGTTGGCTTAGATGGAGCATAGAAAGGGCAGCCGCATTCCCTGTTTCCCTGCAGAGTGCAACTGAGCATCCATCCACTGGGCATGGGAGAGCGCACAGCTGCAGGGATGCCGGGGAGGCGGCGAGGGACCGGAGGAAAGGTAAAGGTGATTGCGGGCAATCTCGGGAAGGGGGCAGGCTCACACAGTGGGGCATACAAAATGGCACTTATTTGGCCGACCCTGGAGTCCTTTAGAATAAAGCAGAACAAAACCCAAAGCAGCCGCTGGCCTTCCCATGGGGCATCCCAAATTGGCCCCCGGCTGCATCCCCAGCATCTCTGGGCGGGGGTGCCCCTATTCAGATAGCGGCTGAATAGCGCTCCTACATCTAAAGGGATCTGGGGATGCGGCCGCTCCCTATTGTTGATCTGGCTGCGGATTTGGGGGGTTTCACTCAGCGGGGTCAAGGAACGGAACCTGGGATAGTCAGGTTCTAGAGGATTCCAGGTTCCTCTGCTGGCCTTTCCATGGGGCATCCCAAATTGAGATGCCCCGCTGTGTGACCCGCCTAGTAAACTCACCTTTCCTGTTACCATGGTGATGAAACAATCCCGGCTGCATCCCCAGCATCTCTGGGCGGGGGTGCCCCTATTCAGATAGCGGCTGAATAGCGCTCCTACATCTAAAGGGATCTGGGGATGCGGCCACTCCCTATTGTTGATCTGGCTGCGGATTTGGGAGGTCTCACACAGCGGGGCCAAGGAACAAAACCTGGGATAGTCAGGTTCCAGGGGATTCCAGGTCCCGCTGCTGGCCTTCCTCTGGGGGTATCCCGAATTGGGATGCCCTGCTGTGTGAAACCCCCAGATGGCGAGTAAACGCTTACCTTTCCCCGGTCCGATGGCACATGGACAGGCCTATGTCATTTGGCAAAAGGCTCTGATTGTTTACCATGGAGAGCTCTCCCCATTGAAGTCTATCAGAGCTGTGATTGGACGAGAGCCTGCGCATACGCTGCTGGACCAGGAAGAGGTGAGTTTTTCTGGGCTTGCTGGGGGCTTTCTCAATACGGGATGCCCCTGGGGCGCACAGAACAAAGTCCTGGGTTTAATATGTACAGCCCTTCATTCTGATTGGAGGAGAGCCTGTGCATGCACCATGGGCGCGTGGATCCAAGGTAAGCAAACTGGTGATTCCGAGGGTTTCCAAACATAGCGGCATCCCAAATCAGGATGCCCCGCCTCCAAAAACCCCGGGGGTTAGAATCATGTGACTCTTTAGAGGCTAATCCCAGTTAGTTTTAGGTTAGTTAGGTCAGTGGCTGTAGCACTTGCCCACAGTCAGCTAAAATGACTACGGGGGGGTCAAAACCCCTCCTCGTATTTTGACCTCACTTCCTATCTGTCCAGCCTAAACAGGAAGTCCATCTTGCATGAAAGCATGGGGGGGGGGCACTGACATTAAAAATGGGCGTGTCAGTATGACAATCATGGGTGGACTCCATAGACTGCCATTCAACAGACTGTGCTCTCCCTTCCTGTCAGAACGCAGCTGCTCCTGAAAGCAGAAACAAGGCAAAGGGTAGTGACACACCCCCTGAATTCCTTTACCATAGACCACCAATCTTAGGGCTAAGCTGGTGGTCTAAAGCTCCACATCATCAGACTGTGGACACTGGGAGCGAGGGAGAGCAGCCAGTTTGATGACAATGCCTGTCTTACAGACCCCGCCCATTATACTGATTGTTGTGCGGCATCACAGAGCCAATGTATTTCAAGAGGTAAATCATAAGGTGAAACTGTAGACCTTGATATCTCGTCCATTTCTTCTTCAATTTCAAAATGGCAAACAGTTTCAGACAGCGCTAAATCTACCCCGACACAATGGTGTAACAGTTACCTTTGCCTATAGTGTCCCTTTAAAGTGGACCAAAACCCAGGATTTTCACTATCCCGGGCTTTGGTTGTTGCTGTGTGTGTGAAATCCCCCAGGTCGCTTGATGAACTCACCTCATCCCGATCCTATGGCGCATGCGCAGCCTCTCGTCCAATCAGCGTCCTTGGATCAGCCCCTTTATCTAAGCCTTGAGGCGAGCGGATCCGAGCACGATGGTGGCTGCATTCCCCGCATGCGCCGTTGGACTTGGAAAGAAGGTGAGTTTCTGGCCGACCTGGGGGGTATCACACAGTGGGGCATCACGATTTTGGATGCCCCCGGGGGGGGGGGGGGAGGCAATCAAGTGGCCCTGTAATCGTATAGATTTTCTGGCCGATCTCTGTGGGTTTAGGTCCACTTTAATGAACTTTTCATCTGTAATCAAACCTGATTAAATCTCCCATAAAAGGTAGCAAAAGGGTTCTAACCCCGCCTCACTTTATAAATATATAAAATAATAATAATAATAATAATAATAATAAATAATGGATTTGGCCTATGAATAACCGTTCAGCACAATGGGGTCACAAATAGCAGCATAACTACAGCCGCTTCCAGCGATCTCTTAAAGCGGACCTTCACCCTGAATAAGAGCCTATCTTACGTTTCCCCCCCCCCCCCCTGTACATACAGATTGCTCACATTAATCTGGACCTTCACCCTGAATAAGAGCCTATCTTATATGTTTCCCACACCCTGTACATACAGATTGCTCACATTAATCCGGACCCTCACCCTGAATAAGAGCCTATCTTATATGTTTCCCACACCCTGTACATACAGATTGCTCACATTAATCCGGACCTTCACCCTGAATAAGAGCCTATCTTATATGTTTCCCACACCCTGTACATACAGATTGCTCACATTAATCTGGACCTTCACCCTGAATAAGAGCCTATCTTATATGTTTCTCACACCCTGTGCATACAGATTGCTCACATTAATCCGGACCTTCACCCTGAATAAGAGCCTATCTTATATGTTTCCCACACCCTGTACATACAGATTGCTCACATTAATCCGGACCTTCACCCTGAATAAGAGCCTATCTTATATGTTTCCCACACCCTGTACATACAGATTGCCCACATTAATCCGGGACCCTCACCCTGAATAAGAGCCTATCTTATATGTTTCCCACACCCTGTACATACAGATTGCCCACATTAATCCGGACCTTCACCCTGAATAAGAGTCTATCTTATATGCTTCCCACACCCTGTACATACAGATTGCCCACATTAATCCAGACCTTCACCCTGAATAAGAGCCTATCTTATATGTTTCCCACACCCTGTACATACAGATTGCTCACATTAATCCGGACCTTCACCCTGAATAAGAGCCTATCTTATATGTTTCCCACACCCTGTACATACAGATTGCCCACATTAATCCGGACCTTCACCCTGAATAAGAGTCTATCTTATATGCTTCCCACACCCTGTACATACAGATTGCCCACATTAATCCAGACCTTCACCCTGAATAAGAGCCTATCTTATATGTTTCCCACACCCTGTACATACAGATTGCTCACATTAATCCGGACCTTCACCCTGAATAAGAGCCTATCTTATATGTTTCCCACACCCTGTACATACAGATTGAACCGTTAAATTCTAAATTGGTTATCTGGTGTGGTGTGTTTTATGCCATTATTCAGACTACCCCACACTACATGTGCAAAGCAAAGCTATAACCCCACCCCCCTGCACTTTTGCCCTGCTCTCCTCTCCTAAGTATGTGATGCTTCTGAGACAAGATGGCAGCGCCCATATACTAGAGTCCTGAACAGAGTTGCAGCCCAGTGGGGGTAAAGAATAATAATTAAGTGACTAAAAACATTCAAAATATTAATTTTAGATGCCGGAGAATCATTTTTAACACCCAGGATTTTGACTATCCTGGGTTTTGGTCCACTTTGGTGGGGCACCCCGATCGGGGGATGCCCCGCTGTGTGAAACCCCCCAGAACGCCCGGAAACACTCACCTCCCCACGCTGCTAAGCGGGCGCTCGTCCAATCAGAGCGCTCAGAGCCGCTGTGGTATGCAGGTACAAGCGGCGTCCAACCACAGCGGCTCTGAGCGCTGGAGGCCGCGTCTCGCGCTTTCTTCTAACAGGGAGCGCGCCGCGTCTCGAGCTTCCCTCCCTCGCGCCCTGCTAGAGGGAAGCGCGAGACGCGCCCACGGCCCGCACATGCGCCGTTGGAACGGGGAGAAGGTAAGGTTTGTGGGCGTCCTGGGGGGTTTCACCCCGCGCGACATCCCGATTTTGGATGCCCCGCGGGGAGGGATCTGATCGTCCCGGGAATCTCCCCTGGGTGTTGGTCCACTTTAAGGGTTTGGGCTTCTCATTAAATCATGGTGAAGATCAGGATCAGACCAATCAGAGCGCTGCTTGTGTCTTCACAAGTCTTTGCGTTGAGCGAGCGCTCAGTGCGCATGTCAGAACAGTGATACACTGTATCAGGCACCGACCAATCAAAGCACCGCTTGAGTCCTCACCCTCCTTTGCGTTGAAGGGAGTGCTCAGTGCGCATGTCAGAAGAATAGTGATACATTGTATCAGGCTCCGGCCAATCAGAGCGCTGTTTGTGTCTTAGTCCTTTGCGATGAACGGAGCGCTCAGTGCGCATGTCAGAAGTACAGTTATACAGTGTATAAGGCTCCGGCCAATCAGAGCGCTGCGTGTGTCGTCACAGTCCCTTTCCGGCTTCTCGGCCAGTGCGCGATGAATGACGCTACGCGGCCACGCCCCCTTTCTCTCTTACTCTCCGGCGGCAAGATGGCGGCTCCTGGAGTGATGCCGGTGGCGGCGCTGCACGGGCCGGCGGTGAAGGTTCACCCGGTGGTTCTCGCTTCTATAGTGGACAGCTACGAGCGGAGGAACGAGGGCGCCGCCAGGGTGATCGGCACGCTGCTGGGTGAGGAGGAGCCGGGCGCCGCAATTGTTCTTATCTACCCGGCGGCACGTGTTGTGCGGAGCAGGGACCCGGGGCCATGATGAAGTTGCTTTATCACTCACTTCTTGTTAGGTGCCCTGGGGGATGCCCCATTGGGTGACACCCAGCCTGAGATCGGCAGTCACGGCAGTCCTACTGCTCTCGTCCAATCAGAGCCGTTTGCCGTGACGTCATTTCATAACTGGCAGCCCAAAGATGCAGGGGATGCGCCGGCTCTCACTCCCCATTGTGAACAATCAGATGGGGATGACATGGACTTGGCAAACTGCTCTCATTGGACAAGAGCCTGCGCATGCATCGGTGAAAGGTAAGTAGTTACTACCGATCTCGGGGATTCATGCAGTGGGGGGTCCCAAATCAGGATGCCCCGGGAGAAGGCCCTCTTTAATGTGATAAAAATTCCCTGGTTTTGTTCCATTCCTTGGGGGCATCCCAATTGGAGATACCCCCCAGAAAGCCCCGACTCGCCTCCTCCGTGTTCCAATGGCGTGGGCGCTCAGCCAATGAGAGCAATTTGCTGTGTTTCCCTATTTTGGCAAACGACTCTCATTGACTTAAAGTGGACCAAAACCCACGCCGATTGATTCCCCCCCCCGGTATCCAAAGTCGGGATGCCCCACTGTGTGAAACGCCCAAGGGGGGTCCAACAGTTCATGTGCGAGCTGCGGCCACATCCCTGCTGTCCTTCTAGCAGGGCATTTGTGAATGGCCGGTGCGGGCACGCTCCCTGTTGGAGGGAAGTGGGGGATGTGGCTACCAGCGCACTTAGGCGAAGGCTTAGATGACATGACGTCAGCGGGCTTGGACCTTAGATGAAGGCTAAGACGATGTGACATCAGCGGCTCCAATCGCGCTGGTTGGACGAGCGGCCGCACATATGCCGTAGGACCTGGGAAAGGTGAGTTGGCTTCACCTTTATGGGGGGTTTCACACAGTGGGCATCCCCGATCGGGGGGGAAGGACCAAAACCCAG
Organism: Gastrophryne carolinensis; assembly: GCA_027917425.1. Classification (NCBI taxonomy): domain Eukaryota; kingdom Metazoa; phylum Chordata; class Amphibia; order Anura; family Microhylidae; genus Gastrophryne; species Gastrophryne carolinensis. The sequence continues at coordinate 158,580,881 of CM051244.1, read as the reverse complement.
GATAGTCAAAATTCTGGGTTTTGGTCCACTTTAAAGGGGAAACGTGCTGCAGCCTATTTGAGTGGCTGGAGTGGGAGCTGGCGCATCACGCCGGGTATGTGGCAGCGTGGGCTCCCCTCCATCTGCCGTATGACGCAGCAGGCGGCTTCCATTGGACGAGAGTGCGTGCATGTGCTGTTGGAGCATGAAAAGGTGAGTTTTTACGGGGGCCCAGGGGGTACACACAACATGGCATTCCTATTTGGGATGCCTCAGAGCAAAGCCAGCGGCCGCCTTTGAGAGTCTATTAGTTGCCCGGCCAGCCGTTGGTGGGTTTTGTTCCTCCTTAAAGCGGCACAAGAATTCCTAAAAGACTCCAGGTCTGGCTGCAAGCCTGCACCTGGGGCATCCTATATGGGGATGCCCCCGATGTGTGCTATGCACAGGGTCTGTGGTAAAACATTGGGTTCACCAGTGGCCGCACACCCGGCGCCCCTGTTGCTGAACGCGCTCCTGCACTCAGCCTATCAAAGGCCGGGAGCTTGAGCAGATGGAGATGTGGTCATCCAGCACTCAGCCAATCGGCGATCTCAAAAGTGCCAAGGGGGTGTGGCTTCAGCAGTGGGAAAAAAACCTGTGTTATATGGCTTTGGGTCGCTGATGTCACAAAGGGCGACTTCCTCCACCACGTGCAGATGTTCTACGTCTGGCCCACAGTTATTTTACCTCTAGCACTGGGCCAAATGCAATGGTGCGAGTAAGTAACAGCTCTTTGTAAAGTGGATCAAAACCCACTCATAGGCTGGGCGTGGGAGCGCGGCATTTGGGAGCCGCCGGTAATGGTGAGTTTATTGACGACCCTGGTGCTGTCGCACAGCGAGGTATCCCGCTAAGTTATAGATTCCTGGGCCAGGCCCAAGAGGGTTTTTTTATCCGCTTTAAACCAAACCAACACCAATTTAACAAAATGTGGGTGTTTGCAGTGGGGGGGGGGGGTGTGCGGCACCATTGCCTGGGTCCCCCACCTCAATCGGCGCCCTAAAAAACTGTAAATTTTACCTGACACCAAACTCCCTCAGGGAAATGCAGCCGTGTCGCATGTCCCGTTCTCGGCACAGGACATGTGACTGGCGCTGACCAATCGCGAGGCTGTATTTCCCTGAGGGAGTCGTCAGGTAAGATTTACAGGCTTTACCAATGCTCGATCGAGGGCGGGACCCCGGCATTTGGGGTGCCCTCCACCCACAGCAAACCAACACCCACATATTAAATGGGGTTTGGGGCAGTTTAAAGTGGACCAAAACCCATAGCGATCGGCCTGGGAATCTTATCGATTCCTTCCCCCGTGGCATCCAAAATCGTAATGCCCCGCTGTGTGAATCCCTCTAGGTTGCCCCGTTCACTTACCCCTTTTCCTGTTCCAAAGGCGCATGCGTGAGCCATATTCCCTTTTATCTCTCTAGCAAGGTGCGTGCCCCATTTGTGAATGGCCAGCGCGGGCACGCTCCCTGTTAGAGGATAGTGGGGAATGCGGGCGCCAGTGCGCTCTGAGCCGCTGGCCTTAGACAACGTGACGTGAGCAGCTCCAAGCACACTGATTGGACGAGCGTCCATGCATGCGCCGTAGGACCAGGAAGAGGTGAGTTGGCATCAGCGAACTGGGGGGTTTCACACAGCGGGGCACAAACCAAAACCCAGGACAGTCAAAATCCTCTTTTTTGGTCTACTTTAAAATGGAACAATTGCCCCCAGCGGCTGGCCTGGAATCTAAAAGGCCAGATGCCCCACTGTGAGACACCCCCCCCCCCTCGGGCGCCGGTAATCTTACTTGGTCCCAGCCGCTCCCCCAGCGCTGTCTTGGCCAACGGCTGCATCCCCGGCTCCACTTGGTACAGTCTATCGGCTCGGGGGGGGGGGGGGGGGGGGGCGTGTCTCCACTCGGTACAGTCTATCGGCTCGGGGGGGCGTGTCTCCACTCGGTACAGTCTATTGGCGGGGGGGGAGTGTCTCCACTCAGTACAGTCTATTGGCGGGGGGGGAGTGTCTCCACTCGGTACAGTCTATCGGCGGGGGGGGCGTGTCTCCACTCGGTACAGTCTATTGGCGGGGGGGGGAGTGTCTCCACTCGGTACAGTCTATTGGCGGGGGGGGAGTGTCTCCACTCAGTACAGTCTATTGGCGGGGGGGGAGTGTCTCCACTCGGTACAGTCTATCGGCGGGGGGGCGTGTCTCCACTCAGTACAGTCTATTGGCGGGGGGGGAGTGTCTCCACTCGGTACAGTCTATTGGCGGGGGGGAGTGTCTCCACTCGGTACAGTCTATTGGCGGGGGGGGCGTGTCTCCACTCGGTACAGTCTATCGGCGGGGGGGGGCGTGTCTCCACTCGGTACAGTCTATCGGCGGGGGGGGCGTGTCTCCACTCGGTACAGTCTATTGGCGGAGGGGGAGTGTCTCCACTCGGTACAGTCTATTGGCGGGGGGGGGCGTGTCTCCACTCGGTACAGTCTATCGGCGGGGGGGGCGTGTCTCCACTCGGTACAGTCTATCGGCGGGGGGGGCGTGTCTCCACTCGGTACAGTCTATCGGCGGGGGGGGGCGTGTCTCCACTCGGTACAGTCTATCGGCGGGGGGGGCGTGTCTCCACTCGGTACAGTCTATCGGCGGGGGGGCGTGTCTCCACTCGGTACAGTCTATCGGCGGGGGGGGCGTGTCTCCACTCGGTACAGTCTATCGGCGGGGGGGCGTGTCTCCACTCGGTACAGTCTATTGGCGGGGGGGGCGTGTCTCCACTCGGTACAGTCTATTGGCGGGGGGGGCGTGTCTCCACTCGGTACAGTCTATTGGCGGGGGGGCGTGTCTCCACTCGGTACAGTCTATTGGCGGGGGGGGGCGTGTCTCCACTCGGTACAGTCTATTGGCGGGGGGGCGTGTCTCCACTCGGTACAGTCTATTGGCGGGGGGGGCGTGTCTCCACTCGGTACAGTCTATCGGCGGGGGGGGCGTGTCTCCACTCGGTACAGTCTATCGGCGGGGGGACGTGTCTCCACTCGGTACAGTCTATCGGCGGGGGGGGCGTGTCTCCGCTCGGTACAGTCTATTGGCGGTGGGGCGTGTCTCCACTCGGTACAGTCTATCGGCGGGGGGAGTGTCTCCACTTAGTACAATCCATCATGGTGATTCTTTTGCAGGGACGGTGGACAAACACTCAGTGGAAATCACCAATTGCTTCTCAGTGCCGCACAACGAGTCGGAGGATGAGGTAGGTTACAGTAAGCCCCGCCCCTTTTGCTGTTGCCCCTTATTCTGATTGGTTGGTAACCCCTGGTTGTTGCAGGTGGCCGTGGACATGGAGTTCGCCAAGAACATGTACGAGCTGCACAAGAAGGTCTCCTCCACCGAGCAGATCCTGGGCTGGTAAGACGCTGCACGCCCCCTCCTACCGCCTGTCATGTGACTGGGCTTCATTGTGGAGGCTCGTGGTGCTGATGTCAGCTGTCGGGGGTTGTGATTGGCTGTAAGGTCAGGGGGAGGGCGGATGACCATCCAATGGTATTAAAGCCCTGTCATGTGACTTGGCTTCCTTGTGGAGGCTCGGTGGTGCTTCTGTCGGGTTGTGATTGGCTGTACGGTCAGGGGGAGGGCAGATGACCATCCAATGGTATCAAAGCAAAAACTGCTGGCCCATAGGGCTGCGTAATTCCCGGCCCATCAAGGGTTTGAATATGGGGCAAAATACTAACCCTACCCTACAGAGATTAGGTGAAATGTAATGCAGATTAGGGGACTATTCCTGGTGATTGAAGCCCATTGGAGGCAATATATATTGCAGCCGAGCCTGTTCCTTTCTTTTATTGGAAGGAAAGTACCATTCAGCTGCCTCTATGGTAAAAAGAAAGAGAAATACGAGGAAAAGGAGGAAAAAAGAGAAATATGAGGAAACGGGAAAAGGAGGAAAAAAAGAGAGAAATTCGAGGAAAAGGAGAGAAATACGAGGAAATGAGTAAAAGGATGAAAAAATATAGGGAGAAAGGGGAAAAAGGAAAATGGGGAAGCTGAAAAGATGGATGGAAGGAAGGGGACAAAAGAAAGTTGAACCAACAAAGTGGCGAGGATACAGAAAAGAGAGGAAAATGGAAGATCATGGTTTTAACAGAAAAAGATAGAGAAAAGGAGGGATGGAGGGAAGGTAAAATAGGAAGAAGCTGAAAACAAAGACGGATGGTACAGGGGAGATCTGCTCAGCTCTGCTATACCTCTGTGTGGAGATGCTTTTACCCACCATGCATTGCTGTGGGGGGGATGTTTAGACTGCTCCCCATAGGCTGGCTCAGTTAATGGAGCAGATCACCCCTGTGAATGTGGAATGGTACGCTCCATAACCCTCCCTGACCCCCCCCCCCCCCCTCCACCTCGGAATATTCCAAGTTGGGGTGTAGACACGACCTCCCCTCGCCCTCCGGAATGTTGAGCGTTACCGCTCCTTTAAGGAGGACCCGGCTATTGTAATGATCTTCCTTATTCTCCAGGTACGCCACAGGAAATGACATCACAGAGCATTCCGTCCTCATCCACGAGTACTACAGCCGCGAGGCCACCAATCCCATCCACATGACCGTGGACACCAGCCTGCAGGGGGGGCGCATGGGCATCAAGGCCTACATCAGGTGAGGGGGCGGAGCCCAGTGGGAGGGAGTGGGCGGGGCGTGTGCTTGGTAGGTGCCCAGTGGGAGTGAGTGGGGCGTGCCCTTGGCCCGGGGCCCAGTGGGAGTGAGTGGGGCGTGCCCTTGGCCCGGGGCCCAGTGGGAGTGAGTGGGGCGTGCCCTGGGCCAGTCCCACCCTTGTGACGTGTATTTGCCCCCGCAGCTCCCTGATGGGCGTTCCCGGGAAGACTATGGGCGTCATGTTCACCCCACTGACCGTGCAGTTTGTTTACTACGATACAGAGCGGATAGGAGGTAAGAAAAGGGGCGGGACTCTTTGCCGATTGGACGGCCATGATTGCCTTGCTCCTGCAGAGAAATATGTTCATTGGTTATGCTTGCTGTAACCCCTCCCCCGCCATGATGGGGGCGGAGTCACTATCCTCATTTTCTTGTCTGTCTTCTTTCAGTCGACCTGGTGAGAAAAACCTGCGTCAGCACCAACCGCTCCATCGGCCTCACCAGTGACCTCCAGCAAGTAGGCTCCGCCTCCAGTCGCCTGCTCGACTCCCTGACCACCGTGCTGCAGTATGCCGAGGATGTGCTGGTGAGCGCCGCCGCCCTCTGATCCCGGGCGGGAGTGTGGCGCCCTCTGATCGCGGGGGGCGGGGCGGGGGGGAGTGTGGCGCCCTCTGATCGCGGGGGGGGGTGTGGCGCCCTCTGATCGCGGGGGGGGGTGTGGCGCCCTCTGATCGCGGGGGGGGTGTGGCGCCCTCTGATCGCGGGGGGGGGTGTGGCGCCCTCTGATCGCGGGGGGAGTGTGGCGCCCTCTGATCGCGGGGGGGTGTGGCGCCCTCTGATCGCGGGGGGGGGTGTGGCGCCCTCTGATCGCGGGGGGAGTGTGGCGCCCTCTGATCGCGGGGGGGGTGTGGCGCCCTCTGATCGCGGGGGGGGTGTGGCGCCCTCTGATCGCGGGGGGGGGTGTGGCGCCCTCTGATCGCGGGGGGGGTGTGGCGCCCTCTGATCGCGGGGGGGGGTGTGGCGCCCTCTGATCGCGGGGGGGTGTGGCCCCTCTGATCGCGGGGGGGTGTGGCGCCCTCTGATCGCGGGGGGGGTGTGGCGCCCTCTGATCGCGGGGGGGGTGTGGCGCCCTCTGATCGCGGGGGGGGTGTGGCGCCCTCTGATCGCGGGGGGGGGTGTGGCGCCCTCTGATCCTCATTTCAAATGGCAAATACAGGGCCGCTCCAGTGTCGGCACTATTAAAGGGCCAGTCCCTGAGGAACCCCTGACCAGGGGGATCTCGGGGGTCCAATTCGGTATACCCCATAAAGTCTGACCGGTTTCTGGAAACATTTAGTCGCCCCTTTCCCTGGGGCACCCAGATTTTGCACCACTGTGTCCAACCCCCCCCCCCCCCCTAACCCCTGTACATTCGCCCCATTGGTGACCCCATGACACATGTGCGATCTGTCATGTGATCAGTGCAGAAGAGCCCGAGGAGTGGCTGTGTCCCCGGCTCCCTCTGGCCTCATGCAATCGGTATTAAAGTGAACCCTAACCCAGGATTTTGACTATCCTGGGTTTTACTCTTTGCCCCCCGGGCACCCTGATTGGGGATGCCCCGCTGTGTGAAACCCACCAGGGATCTCACCGCCCTTCCCCGGTCTAACAGTGCATGTGCAGCCCTCTTGTTCAATCGGTGCGCTCGATCCGCTCATGCCCCTTCTTCTAAGGTAAGCGGACCCGAGTGCGCTGGCGGACGTATCCCCCCTAACGGGGAGCGTGCCCACACTGGCCATTTACCAATGCTTGGCGGCTGTGGGCGCTATAACCTGAGGTGATTTTGCTTTGTCATGGCGCCGGCAGGGTCACGTGAGCGCAGTTTTTCGCGCTCTTCAGGGGGTGGGGCCAAGTGATGACTCGCGTCATTCACCTCGCGGCCCGCCCCTTGAGGTACCTCTGCCGGCGCCATTTCGGACGAGCTGCGCGTCTGGATTTCTCCCTTCCTGGCTGCAGCGCTGCTTCCTCCGGCGGGTCGCCTTATTCAGCGCTCTGTGCCTGTGTGACCCCGCCGTGTCTTTGGTCTGTGAGTCCCCCTTGGGGTGTATTGGGGTGTATTTGCTGCGGGATGCTTATGTGTGATTTTACTTATGTCTTTCAGGCGGGACACCATTGGGTTGTGGTTTCTCCCGGCTCCCCTCCTTTTCTCCCCCTTTATTAACTTCTGGGGGCATCCCGTGGGAGGGCATCCCGGGTGGCTTCTGTCTTAAGCCTGTACCCACTGCTGGCCTATTGCGCCTGTGCTAATCACCATATGGAGGCTTCTGGGGATAGCGCACTTGGGGGCCCTTCGGGGCAAGCTCGGCTGTGTTCCATGTGTGGGGTATCCCCTGTGAGTAACAGTGTCACGGTGTGCGTGCCGTGCGCTGAAAGTGTCCTTGCGCTTCAAGCTGGTTTGCCTGCTTCGCCTCCCAGCTCTGCGCCTCACTCGGCTTCACCTACTCCCCCGCTCCTGCAATTGGGCCCCAGTGAGGGGAATGTTGGCAGGGAGTCACATTCTGATTTGGCTGTGCGGGTGGCTAACATTGAAAAGCAGCTTGCTAGGAATGATCCTAGGAAGGCCTCTGGCAAGAAGAGACACCAGGACCCCAGGCCTGCTCCCCTTACTGAGATGTATGTGGGGATTGATGAGCTTGGTGACTGTCACCCCCTTGAGATGGGGGAGCTCTCCCAGGATTCTGACTCCTCTGGGAACCAGCAGGAGAGTTGCGATAGTGACCCTGGGTCTGCGTCCGGAGAGGAATCATGGTACCCTGAGGACACTGATAATCTACTGTCACATATTTTTGAAATTTTGCACATTGCTCCCCCTGAGGTAGCTAAGAGAAAGCAGGGGGAGCTTTTTCGCCCTGGTAAACAGCGTCTAGAGTTCCGTGAGGAGGAACATTTTACCACCTTGGTGATTAAAGAAAGGGAACGTCCTAACAAGTTGCCTGCGGTGCCCAAGGGTTTGGATAAAAGGTATCCCTTTCCTGTTGATCTTGTTAAGAGGTGGTCATTTCCCCCTGAAGTGGACGCTCCCGTGCTAGGCTTGTCCAATACTTCGGTCATGCCTTCCCCTGACACTACCACTCTGAGGGACGGTGAGGACCGGCGCATGGATCAAGTGGCCTGCCATGCTTTTACCTGTGTGGGGGCTGGCTTGTGCCCGGTATGTGCTGCTGTCATTACTGCTATTGCCCTTAAGAAGCTGCTTAAGCGCCTCATTGATGGCACAACAGCTGGTATTGTGGGGGAGGGATATAGGACTCTCTTACTTTGCTCTGATTTTGTGGCCTTTATTTTTACTGCTATGGATGATGCTGTGCGGCTGTGTGGAAGGACCTCTGCGCTCTTGGTGGCTGTGCGCCGCTCTGTCTGGTTGCACCAGTGGGCAGCTGACGTTGCGGCTAACAAAGCTCTCACTGGCCCCCCCTTTGTGGGGCTGCGGCTATTCGGGAACTGCTTGATGTTCTAGCCAAGGATGGGAGGCTGCCTCAGCGTAGGAGGCAGTCTCTGCCCTTTCGGGGGTCCTCTGCCCCCCACCCTTCCTTTCGCATTCCCAGAGGGGGCCGTGGCTCCCTCCTCTCCAGTGGTCGCAGAGATTCTTGGGGCCGTGGCAGAACCCGTGGTCGTCCCGGTCTCTCCTGAAACCTTAAGCCTAAACCCTCTCCCAAGCCCCCTCAGGCATGAAGGGGCGCCCTCACCCATCTGGGTGGGGGGGGGGGCGGCTTCGGCTCTTTGCTCATGTCTGGAGGCCCCCCAAGATTCATCAGATCCCGGATGTCTTTAAACCCCCTGTCCGCTCAGGGGTTGCTTCTGGCGGTTCATTGCCTGTTAGAGTCCGGAGTCATTTGTTCGGTGCCTCATCAAGAAAGAGGTCAGGGGTACTATTCCAATCTTTTCACGGTCCCCAAAATGGACAGCTCTCTGAGGCCCATTCTGGATCTGAAGGGCCTCAACAAATTTTGTCAGATTCAAGCGTTTTTGCATGGAGACGTTGCGCTCTGCTGTCAGTACCCTTCGCCCGGGGCGACTTCATGACCACTGTGGACATCAAGGATGCTTATCTTCATGTGCCTATCTTTCCAAGGTCATCAGAGATTTCTAAGGTTCGAGCTGCAGGATCTGCTAAGAAACCAGGGCCATCCGCATCATTCCTTACCTGGACGACATCCTGATTGTGGCCGAGTCTTTTCCTCAGGCCGAGCGGGACACTCAAATGGTGACATACCACTCTGGAGTCTTTCGGCTGGGTGATCAACCATCCCATGTCTTCTCTGTCCCTGTCCTTGGTGAGGACCTTCCTGGGCATGATACCTCTCAGGTCAAGATGTTCTTCCTCAGCAGAAGGTGGAGGGTCTTCAGCTGCAGGCACTGGCTCTGCTCTTGTGTCCTCATCCGTCCATCCGTCTGGGGATGCAGGTGGTGGGCCTGATGGTGTCCTGCTTCGAGGCGGTCCCATTTGCTCAGTTTCACATGAGACCTCTTCAGTTGCACCTCTTGTCAGTTTGGGATCGGGACCCTGTGTCCCTGGATCAGGAATTTGCTCCTTCTCTCCTGGCCAGATGGTCTCTCTCGTGGTGGCTAGACTCAAGGAACCTTCTGGGGGACAGGTCCTTCCTGCCCCTGTGCTGGAAAATGATCACCACGGATGCCAGTCTGACCGGCTGGGGAGGCTTCTGGATGTCCCTGAGGTTCCAGGGTCAGTGGGGCCCACAAGTGGCCCATGCTTCCATCAACGTCCTGGAACTGAGGGCGATCAGGTTGGTTCTTTCTCGCCTAACCACTCATCTCCTGGGTCGGGCTGTTCAGATTCGCTCAGACAACCAGATGGCGGTTGCCTACATCAACCATCAGGGAGGGACTCGGAGCAAGCGAGCCTTCAAGGAAGTGTCCCTGATTCTGTCTTGGGCGGAACAGCATGTTCCCTGCATCTCAGCGGTCTACATCCCAGGGGTGGAGAACCAGCTGGCGGACTCCCTGAGCAGGGGGACGTCTCGTCTGGGGGAGTGGTCTCTCAACAACAAGGTGTTTCTCTCCCTGTGTCACTGCTGGGGTCAGCCGGATGTGGACCTGTTTGCGTCCCGTCACAATCACAAACTTCCCAGATTTGTCTCAGGATCCTCTGGCCTTCGCCACGGATGCCTTGGCAATACCTTGGATGGAGTTTCAGCTTCTCTGTGTTCCCTCCCTTTCCTCTCCTGGGCAGGGTCATGCGCAAGATAGCCCAGGAGCGGGTACCAGCCATTCTGGTGGCCCCTTGTTGGCCAAGAAGAGTTGGCAGTAGACCGGCACGTCCTGCCCAAGGATCCAGATCTTCTCACCCAGGGGCAGCTACACCATCCCAATTTACAAACTCTGGCTTTAACGGCTGAAACCTCCATATTGATGGAAAAGGGGTTGCCTGCTTCTGTTACCATGATTCAGGCTAGGAAGAAGTCCTTGTCCTTTATCTATTACAGGGTCTGGCATGCTTACATTGCCTGGTGTGAATCCAAGTCTCTTCCCTGTCGGGTGTTTTCTATTCCCAGGATTCTGGAATTCTTGCAACATGGTTTGGATCAGGGCCTTCAACTTAGTACCCTAAAAGGCCATGTTTCAGCTCTGGCAACTTTTTTTGCCAATCACCGGTTGGTTAAAACCTTTTTCCAGGGTGTTTCTCATGTGCGTCCACCCTGTAAGCCTTTGCTACCAGTCTGGGATTTGAATCTGCAAGGGCCTCCCTTTGAGCCTATCCGTGAAGCTACCTTGTCTATTCTGACTCTTAAGGTGGCCTTTCTGGTGGCTATCACTTCTGTAAGGAGAGTTTCTGAACTAGCGGCACTTTCCATCAAACCTCCTTATTTTGAGCGGCATCAGGATAAGGTGGTGTTCCGGCTCAAGCCGGACTTCCTGCCAAAGGTTGTGTCTGCCTTTCATCTTAATCAGGACATTGTCTTGCCTTCATTGTGTCCTAATCCTGCTAATTCCAAGGAGCGGACTCTGCATTCTCTGGATGTGGTCAGGGCTTTGAAGTTTTATTTGGTCGCCACTGAGTCTTTCAGGAAATCTGATGCTCTTTTTGTTCTCACTTCTGGACCTAGGAAGGGTTTGCCTCCGGCTAAATCCAGTATCAGCAAGTGGATCCGTCAGGCGGTGGTTCAAGCCTATTCTGCTAAGGGGAAGGAACCTCCCTTTAGAATTACTGCTCATTCCACTCGTGCTATTGGTGCCTCTTGGGCTTTTCAGCACCAGGCATCTGTTGAACAAGTTTGCAAGGCCGCTACTTGGTCTTCTGTTCATACTTGTTCCATGTTTTACAAGGTTGATGTTAAGGCCTCAGCGGATGCTGTGTTTGGCCACAAGGTGCTTCAGGCGGTAGTGACTTGAACTACTGGCCGTTACTCTTTGGGGATCCCACCCTACTCTGGACACTGCTTTTGGATGTCCCAACTGTTATGAATACCGAAGCGGGCCGTGCCATGCAATAAAGAAAAAAGCAATTCTGTGAGTACTCACCTGTAGAATTGTTTTTGTTCTTGCATGGCACGGCCCGCTTCGCCCCACCCTTGCTATCGTTATTCTTGGTTGCCTCTTTATGGTGATTGTTCCAAGTCAATTGGGGTCTTTTACCTTTTTAACATTTTTTACTTATTCTCTCCCGGCTTCTTGTCTCACTGCTTGTGTACGCTGGTTAAGCCCGTTTTTATAGGGAGCCGGGACCAGCCACAGCTTTCTGCAGTACCGCTAATAACCCAACTGTTATGAATACCGAAGCGGGCTGTGCCATGCAAGAACAAAAACAATTCTACAGGTGAGTACTCACAGAATTGCTTTTTTTTCTCCCCAGTCCGGTAAAATCTCCGCCGACAACACTGTTGGCCGCTTCCTAATGGATCTAGTTAACCAAGTGCCCAAAATCGACCCCGAGGACTTCGAGACCATGCTGAACAGCAACATCAATGTAAGTGCCCCTGGTGAACTACAAGTGCCAGCAAGCCCAGCAGAGATGCTGCGAGTTGTAGTTCACACTGGTTGGGTGAGATCAGATGCTGATGTTTGTTCTTCTCCCCCTGCAGGACCTCCTGATGGTCACCTACCTGGCCAACCTCACCCAGTCTCAGATCGCGCTCAACGAGAAGCTCCTCAACCTGTGAGCAGAGCCTGAGATGGTGCCGCCGCCCTGCAGAGGACAGTATGGACTTGTGCTATAGATCTATTTAAATCGCCCCCAATCTACCATGTGATGGGGGGAGGGGCTTTATATGCCCCGCCTACAGAAAGTTACAGTTCCGAAACAGTCGCTATCAGATGGTCACAAATGTTATTTCCTATTTTACAGACTTTATTAAAATAAATAAAAAATTGGCTTTAGTGGCTGTGTTATTCCGCTCTGCTGGGGTTGTGGGTGGGGCGCGGCACTGGCGGGGGGCAAGTGGAGTGCCTGGGACTCATGCAGGTGTGGGGTGCTGTGGATTTGCCGGAGGTCGGGTGGGGTGCAGTTGTGGGGATCTGGGGCTCTGCCAAGGGGGGGGGGGGGGTGGTGGAGTGCTTGGAGCACGGTGGGGCAGGTGTGGGGTGCTGGGGCTCTGCCAGGGGGAGTGTGGAGAGCTTGGCATGGGGGGGGGCAGGTGTTGGGGCTCTGCAGGAGGGCAGGTGGAGTGCTTGGCATGGGGGGGCAGGTGTTGGGGGTGCTGGGGCTCTGCAGGAGGGGGCGGGTGGAGTGCTTGGCACACAGAGGCAGGTGTGGGGTGCTGGGGGTCTGCCAGAGGGAGTGTGGAGAGCTTGGCCTGGGGACAGGTGCTGGAGCTCTGCCTCGGTGGGTGGAGAGCTTGGCCTGGGGACAGGTGCTGGGGCTCTGCCTCGGTGGGTGGAGAGCTTGGCCTGGGGACAGGTGCTGGGGCTCTGCCTCGGTGGGTGGAGAGCTTGGCCTGGGGACAGGTGCTGGAGCTCTGCCTCGGTGGGTGGAGAGCTTGGCACGGGGGCAGGTGCTGGAGCTCTGCCTCGGTGGGTGGAGAGCTTGGCACAGGGGCAGGTGCTGGGGCTCTGTCAGTGTTTTGAGCTTGGCACGGGGCAGGTGTTAGGATGCTGGGGCTCTGCAGAAGGGGGCAGGTGAAGTGCTTGGAGCTTGGCACATGGAGGCAGCTGTTGAGGTGCTGGGGCTCTGTTGGCGTGCTTTGAGCTTGGCACAGGGCAGGTGTTGTGGCGCTTGGGCTCTGTAGAAGGGGGGCAGGTTGAGTGCTTGGCACACGGAGGCAGGTGTGGGGTGCTGGGGCTCTATCATAGTGCTTCGAGCTTGGCACGGGGGGGCAGGTGTGGGGTGTTGGTGTTTTGCAGCAGGGAGGGTGCTGTGGCTCTGCTTGAGGGTGGGTGGAGTGCTTGAAGCTTGGCCCAGGGAGGCAGGTACTGGGGCTCTGCCAGAGGCCAGGTGGAGTGCTTGAAGCTTGGCATGGGGGGGACAGGTGTTGGTGCCTGCCAGAGGGAGGGTGGAGTGCTTGGAGGTTGGCACAGAGGCAGGTGTGGGGTCCTGGGGCTCTGCTGGAGGTTGGGTGGAGTGCTTGGAGCTTGGCACAGGGGGGCAGGTGTGGGGTGCTGGGGCTCTGGTGAAGGGGGCGGGTGGAGTGCTTGAAGCTTGGCATGGGGGGACAGGTGTTGGTGCCTGCCAGAGGGAGGGTGGAGTGCTTGGAGGTTGGCACAGAAGCAGGTGTGGGGTCCTGGGGCTCTGCTGGAGGTTGGGTGGAGTGCTTGGAGCTTGGCACAGGGGGGCAGGTGTGGGGTGCTGGGGCTCTGGTGAAGGGGGCGGGTGGAGTGCTTGGAGCTTTGCATGGGGGGCAGGTGTAGGGTACTGGGGCTCTGTCGGAGTGCTTTGAGCTTGGCAGGGGTTGGGTGCTGGGGCTTTGCAAGAGAGACAGCATGGGGGGGGCAGGTGTGGGGTTCTGGGGCTTTGCTGGAGGGTGAGTAGGGGGCCAGTTGTGGGGTGCAGGACCTCTGCTGGAGGATGGGTGGGGGGGGCTTATCACCGAGCGCAACTCGCCTCTTCCCGGGTCCATGGCGCTTCTAAGAGCAGCGGCTGCCGGCTGCATCCTCTGCTTCCCTGTAGCAGTGCCGTGCCAGGCATTTGTGAGGTTCACAGAGTGGGAAAAGGACCGAGACCCAGGATAGTCAAAATTGTTGAGTGTCCTGGGTTTTGGTCCACTTTAATGTGTTACTATAGAAGCTGAATGGAATCCCTTAGCCGCACAGCATCAATTTCTCCCTTCGGCTGTGCACGGCCTTTCAGTTGCGGTGGCGTGGGTGCGGAGAAGGGAGGCGAGTGAGGCCAAGTGCATGTGCCGTGGGCTCGGGGGAAAGGTAAGAATATTGGGAGCCCTGGGGGTTTCACATATTGAGGCATAACAGTTCAGGATGCACTGGAGGGAGGGAGTAAGCCTGCCCTGGAGTCTCAAAGGATGGGTTTCGGTCCCCTTTAATGACCTACTTACCTTACTAGGCCACCTCATCCTGGCTCCCACACTTCTGTCTTGCTACACCCTGGAGTATGTATCCCACAATCCTCCAGGGGCAGCCTCTGATCTCTGGTCTCTCACAGGGAATGGCCTGCAAAGTGACCAGGAGCGATGGCGGGGGGGGGGGGGGGGGGGGGGCAAAGTGACCAGGAGCGATGGCGGGGGGGGGGGGGGGGCAAAGTGACCAGGAGCGATGGCGGGGGGGGCAAAGTGACCAGGAGCGATGGCGGGGGGGGCAAAGTGACCAGGAGCGATGGTGGGGGGGGGGGGCAAAGTGACCAGGAGCGATTCCGGGGGGGGGGGGGCAAAGTGACCAGGAGCGATGGCAGGGGGGGGCAAAGTGACCAGGAGCGATGGTGGGGGGGGGGGGGGCAAAGTGACCAGGAGCGATTGCAGGGGGGGGGGGCAAAGTGACCAGGAGCGATGGCAGGGGGGGGGGGGGGCAAAGTGACCAGGAGCGATGGCAGGGGGGGGGGGCAAAGTGACCAGGAGCGATGGCAGGGGGGGGGGCAAAGTGACCAGGAGCGATGGCAGGGGGGGGGCAAAGTGACCAGGAGCGATGGTGGGGGGGGGGGGGGCAAAGTGACCAGGAGCGATTGCAGGGGGGGGGGCAAAGTGACCAGGAGCGATTGCAGGGGGGGGGGGGGGGGGCAAAGTGACCAGGAGCGATGGGGGGGGGGGGCAAAGTGACCAGGAGCGATGGCAGGGGGGGGGCAAAGTGACCAGGAGCGATGGTGGGGGGGGGGGGGCAAAGTGACCAGGAGCGATGGCAGGGGGGCGCAAAGTGACCAGGAGCGATGGGGGGGGGGGCAAAGTGACCAGGAGCGATGGCAGGGGGGGGCAAAGTGACCAGGAGCGATGGTGGGGGGGGGGGGGGCAAAGTGACCAGGAGCGATGGCAGGGGGGGGCAAAGTGACCAGGAGCGATGGCAGGGGGGGGGGCAAAGTGACCAGGAGCGATGGCAGGGGGGGGGGCAAAGTGACCAGGAGCGATGGCAGGGGGGGGGCAAAGTGACCAGGAGCGATGGTGGGGGGGGGGGGCAAAGTGACCAGGAGCGATTGCAGGGGGGGGGGCAAAGTGACCAGGAGCGATTGCAGGGGGGGGGGGGGGGGCAAAGTGACCAGGAGCGATGGGGGGGGGGCAAAGTGACCAGGAGCGATGGCAGGGGGGGGGCAAAGTGACCAGGAGCGATGGTGGGGGGGGGGGGGGGCAAAGTGACCAGGAGCGATGGCAGGGGGGCGCAAAGTGACCAGGAGCGATGGGGGGGGGGGGCAAAGTGACCAGGAGCGATGGCAGGGGGGGGCAAAGTGACCAGGAGCGATGGTGGGGGGGGGGGGGGGCAAAGTGACCAGGAGCGATTGCAGGGGGGGGGGCAAAGTGACCAGGAGCGATTGCAGGGGGGGGGGGGGGCAAAGTGACCAGGAGCGATGGGGGGGGGGGGCAAAGTGACCAGGAGCGATGGCAGGGGGGGGGCAAAGTGACCAGGAGCGATGGTGGGGGGGGGGGGCAAAGTGACCAGGAGCGATGGCAGGGGGGCGCAAAGTGACCAGGAGCGATGGGGGGGGGGGGCAAAGTGACCAGGAGCGATGGCAGGGGGGGGGCAAAGTGGCCAGGAGCGATGGTGGGGGGGGGGGGGCAAAGTGACCAGGAGCGATGGCAGGGGGGGGCAAAGTGACCAGGAGCGATGGCAGGGGGGGGGCAAAGTGACCAGGAGCGATGGTGGGGGGGGGGGGGCAAAGTGACCAGGAGCGATGGCAGGGGGGCGCAAAGTGACCAGGAGCGATGGGGGGGGGGGGGCAAAGTGACCAGGAGCGATGGCAGGGGGGGGCAAAGTGGCCAGGAGCGATGGTGGGGGGGGGGGGCAAAGTGACCAGGAGCGATGGCAGGGGGGGGCAAAGTGACCAGGAGCGATGGCAGGGGGGGGCAAAGTGACCAGGAGCGATGGCGGGGGGGGGGCAAAGTGACCAGGAGCGATTGCGGGGGGGGGGTGCAAAGTGACCAGGAGCGATGGCAGGGGGGGGCAAAGTGACCAGGAGCGATGGTGGGGGGGGGGGGGCAAAGTGACCAGGAGCGATTGCAGGGGGGGGGGCAAAGTGACCAGGAGCGATTGCAGGGGGGGGGGGCAAAGTGACCAGGAGCGATGGGGGGGGGGCAAAGTGACCAGGAGCGATGGCAGGGGGGGGGCAAAGTGACCAGGAGCGATGGTGGGGGGGGGGGCAAAGTGACCAGGAGCGATGGCAGGGGGGCGCAAAGTGACCAGGAGCGATGGGGGGGGGGGGGGGCAAAGTGACCAGGAGCGATGGCAGGGGGGGGCAAAGTGGCCAGGAGCGATGGTGGGGGTGGGGGGGGGCAAAGTGACCAGGAGCGATGGCAGGGGGGGGCAAAGTGACCAGGAGCGATGGCAGGGGGGGGCAAAGTGACCAGGAGCGATGGCGGGGGGGGGGGCAAAGTGACCAGGAGCGATGGTGGGGGGGGGGCAAAGTGACCAGGAGCGATGGCGGGGGGGCGTAAAGTGACCAGGAGGGGGGGGGCAAAGTGACCAGGAGCGATGGGGGGGGGCAAAGTGACCAGGAGCAATGGTGGGGGGGGGGCAAAGTGACCAGGAGCGATGGCGGGGGTGGGGCAAAGTGGGAAGTGGCTAGGAAAACCAGCAGGACAGTAGTCAGCTGTAGGAGCATCTGCGCCGGGAAGGTGAGTACTTCCCCTGGGTTTTTTCTTTTTTTTTTTTAACCTTTTGTTCCGCTTTTAATATCTAGTCTCATTGGTAAAAAAAAAAAAAAAAATCACTAGGTGGCGCTCCAGGCTGTGTTCTGGACCTGTCTATGCATCACTATCTTATGACTTCCTGTGTAGGCCTCTGCGTTTGTGTTAAACAAAAATGACCCTCTGTGATGTCACCGAAGCTTTTAACGGGGGAATCATGCAGGACAGGTAAGTATTTAAAATAACTGTAGGCAAAAACATTATCCCTTAGTTCTACATACCTACTAAATTTTCAGGGTAGAAAAGAGGGACCTTTGTTAAATGAAGCCACGCCCCCTCATTGAGGGATGGATAGGAGATAGGATGTAACAGTTACAGCAATAGAAACACTTTGAAGAGGCAAACGAATCATTTATTGCTGCAGATCTGCATGTTACACCTCAAAGAGGAACAATATGTAAATGAAGCCACGCCCCTTATTGAGGGATATATGAAGCCACACCCCCTCATTGAGGGATGGATGGGAGATACATTGTAACAGTTACAACCATAGAAACACTTTGAATATGGAAATGAATCATTTATTGCTGCAGATCTGCATGTTACTGCATGAAGGTGTGTGACCTTGCACATCTGTTGCATTTATTGTTTCTTTGTAGTGCGACTTGGTTGTTTGTGGGCCTTTCAAACGGTCCACGGCTGGGGCCACAGAAAGATGGCTGCTGCTCCCATGAGTGAGGACACTCTTGGTCATGGACCATTTAAAAAGAAGGCCAATGATGACCAGGGACCTGGGCTCAGGTAATGTCAGGTTTGGAGTTCCTCCGCAATATGGAGTCATGTTTGTGCCCTGTATAGACATTGCCTGTCTCCACTTCCTGTTTTTTTCCCCTGCAGAATGCTGCTCCACCAGCAGGTGGCCCTCTCCTGCGGAGGTGCTGGTAAATAGCACCTGCGACTTCCTGCCCTTTATAAGCTGATCCACCCTTGCAGCCGGTGGATCAGCATTGCATTGTCTTCCCAGACCCTGAATCTTGAACCCAGAACCCCTGCCACAGCCTTGTGATCTGCTTTCCCTGTCTCAGCCTTGTATCCGCCTATGTACTGTAATTGGATCCCTATGCATGTATGTTTGCAGCCTCCTCCTGTGTATATGTACAGCAGCCTAAGTGTGTATGTTTTCTGGGGTCACCTGTATTTCTGCACAACAGCCGTAGCACGCAGTGTTCACCTGTATTCTTGTACAGTTACTTCAGCACGTGTATGTTATTATGTTCACTTGTATATCTGTACAGCAGCCTGGTTGTTGTGTGTTATGTATACTTGTTGCTGTTTATCACCATTAAACATGGTTTTTCTGCTTTTCCGCCTCTGTCTGGCAGCTCTCAGTTTCTGGTCTTTCTATAATACGGGTTTTCTCTGCTGAGGAATCCGTGACAGGCAAGTTGTACAGCGCTTCCTGCTGCTGAACCCTTTTCCGTGTTCGGGCCGAACTCAAACATGAACTTCTGGCTGAGGTCCGTGCCCGGCTTTGGGAGCCCGAACTCGCAACGTTCGGCACTAACCTGAACTTTGCGGGTCGGGTTCGCCCAACTCTACTTACAAAGAAAACGAAAAAGAAATGTATAGGAGGCAACTCCGAATGTATAGACGGTGATTTTCTAACCGATTCGCCTGTCTTCTTTACAGCCAAACACCAAACAACATGTGGCATGTTTGCTGTATTTCCGGCATTGGCTTGGCAGGTACTCGTGTGGGGTAGGTGTGGCCTCGGTGATGGCCCATTTTTGGCCTGGCAGGTACTCGTATGGAGAGGGCGGGTGGGTGTGGCCTCAGTGATGGCCCATTTTTGGCCTGGCAGGTACTCGTGTGTGTGGCCTCAGCGATGGCCCTGTTTTTGGCCTGGCAGGTACTCATGTGGTATAGGTGTGTGGGTGTGGCCTTGGTGATGGCCCATTTTTGGCCTGGCAGGTACCCGTGTGGGGTAGGTGTGTGGGTGTGGCCTCGGTGATGGCCCATTTTTGGCCTGGCAGGTACTCGTATGGGCAGGACGGGTGGGTGTGGCCTAAGCGATGGCCCTGTTTTTGGCCTGGCAGGTACTCGTGTGGGGTAGGTGTGTGGGTGTGGCCTCGGTGATTACCTATTTTTGTCCTGGCAGGTACTCATGTGGGGAGGGTGGGTGGGTGTGGCCTCGGTGATGGCCTGGTTCTGGCAGGTACTCGTGTGGGGTAGGTGTGTGGGTGTGGCCTCGGTGATGGCCCATTTTTGGCCTGGCAGGTACTCGTGTGGGGAGGGCGGGTGGTTGTGTATTAGAGTCCGCAACAGGAGCCACCTGCCGTGCCTGCAGTCTCAAGCACTGGAGATCTTTGTCTGTATCTCTGTTTCTATGTTCCCCTTCCTATATAGGGATGCCCCGCTGTGTGGAACCCCCCAGGTCACCCCATACACTTACCTTGTTTCCCCGTACAACGGAACACCGCATCCCCGCTATCCCTCTAACAGGGACGGAAGGTCGTACAATCCTGGTTCTGGAGTTAAACAATTCAACCCGATGCCACACATCTGGTAAGTCCAAGAACTGGGGGTTAGAATGGATCTGAAACGGAGATCTCCATATCCCCAGTTCTAGGCGTGGATGCGGCTGGGTCTCCCGGTTCTGATTCTGTATTTGGCTTGGGGCTACAGCGGACTACATCCCAGTCATTCCTCATCAGGTGTTGCCACCTCAGTGGCTGAGCAGCACATGTCAAGTGTTGTGGGAAGGGAAGCAGCTCTCTGCGTGGGGTTGTTTATGACCTGGACTTCATTTCAGGCCTGGGCTTCATTTCAGGCCTGGGCTTCATTTCAGGCCTGGGCTTCATTTCAGGCCTGGGCTTCATTTCAGGCCTGGGCTTCATTTCAGGCCTGGGCTTCATTTCAGGCCTGGGCTTCATTATAGGCCTGGGCTTCATTATAGGCCTGGGCTTCATTATAGGCCTGGGCTTCATTTCAGGCCTGGGCTTCATTTCAGGCCTGGGCTTCATTTCAGGCCTGGGCTTCATTTCAGGCCTGGGCTTCATTTCAGGCCTGGGCTTCATTATAGGCCTGGGCTTCATTTCAGGCCTGGGCTTCATTATAGGCCTGGGCTTCATTTCAGGCCTGGGCTTCATTTCAGGTCTGGGCTTCATTTCAGGCCTGGGCTTCATTTCAGGCCTGGGCTTCATTTCAGGCCTGGGCTTCATTTCAGGCCAGGGCTTCATTTCAGGCCTGGGCTTCATTATAGGCCTGGGCTTCATTTCAGGTCTGGGCTTCATTTCAGGCCTGGACTTCATTTCAGGCCTGGGCTTCATTATAGGCCTGGGCGTCATTTCAGGCCTGGGCTTCATTATAGGCCTGGGCTTCATTATAGGCCTGGGCTTCATTATAGGCCTGGGCTTCATTTCAGGCCTGGGCTTCATTTCAGGCCTGGGCTTCATTTCAGGCCCGGGCTTCATTTCAGGCCCGGGCTTCATTATAGGCCTGGGCTTCATTATAGGCCTGGGCTTCATTATATGCCTGGGCTTCATTTCAGGCCTGGCCTTCATTGAAACTTTTTTTTTTTTTTTAGATATATCAATAAACCAAACCGTACTGGTTGTTGTTAAAAAGGTAGAGAAGCCGATATGTGATTTAGATCGTTAGCCTTTCTGCCAAGCAGTGCAGGCGGCAGTAAGTGGCTGCGCCCAGGGCCATATTTAGTGTTCATGCCGCCCTAGGTACTTCAAGCGCTGCCGCCCCCTTTTGTTCAGTACCGTTGAGAAGGGCCGGCTAGAGAAAAAAAAAGAGCTGGAAGGAGAGAAAGAATAGAAGGACTGAAAAAAGAACAGAAAAAAGAAAGGGAAGGAAAGACAGAAAGAATAAAAGGAATGATAAAAAAAAAGAATAGAAGGAAAAAAAGAAAAGGAATGCCACAACAGATGAAAGAAAAACACAAAGAATAGATGGAAAAAAAGAAAAAGACTAGAAGCAAAGAATAGAATGAAAGAAACAAGAGTAAAATGATTGACAGAAATAATAGAAGTAAAGAAAGAAAGGGGATGGCACAAAGAACAGATGAAAGAAAGAAACAAAGGATACATGGAAAGAAAAAAGAAAAGAATAAATGAAAAGAAATGCAGAGTAGCGCATATTCTATTATATATATTACTGGCTTCTCAGCTCCCAACACACAGGAGTCACATGGCCTCAGCGGTAAAGAAGAGAGGATGGCGCTGCACACTGCGTTTAAGCTGTTGCGCCCTCTCCCCTCTATACACAAACAATGGGGCTCAGAAGGCATTAATGTGCCAACAACTTTTTTCTCTTCTTTTTTTTTTTCTACTATAGCAGTAACGTCTGCACCGCCCCTTGCAGGTTGCCGCCCTAGGCACAGGCCTAGGTTTGCCTGGTGGTAAATACAGCCCTGGCTGCTCCTAGGAAAGGTGCGCTTCTCCTTTAAAGTAAACCCAGACGGCGTTGTAAAGTTATAGAACCTGTTGTCCCAGGAGCCGCTGAGCGCCCCAAGCGCTGACTAAACTGACTGTGCAACCAGTCTAGACAAAGATGCTTCTCTGGGACGTGGTCGGTCTTCTTCCTCCCCCTCAGAGAGAGAATTCCTCCCAGTGATAAAGGAGGAGGAGCGCGCCGCTGCAACACTGCGCCAAAATAATGGCGGCACGCTGGCTGCTCAGAAAGAAGGGAATGTGAGAAAGAGTGAGCAATGAGTAATGGTGGGATTACGGTGGCATGCTGCCCCATTGTCTTCTATAGAGATGTATGAGACAAAGCACTGCCCCCTTCTCCTCTCAATGGGGCGGCAGCCGCAGTAATCCCATTGTAGAAGGAATGCTAAAAATAGAAATTGAAGGAGGGAATGTGAAAGTGATAATGTGTAATTAAGTGAAGGAGGGAATGTGAGAAAGTGAAGGAGAGAATGTGAAAAGAGCAAATGAAGGAGATAATGTGAAAAAGAGCAAGCAAGTGAAGGAGGGAATGCTAAAAATAGAAAGGGAAGGAGGGAATGTAAAAGCGATAATGTGAAAGAGAAAGTGAAAAATAGAATGTGAAATAGAGCGAGTGAAGGAGAGAATGTGAAAAAGAGTGAGCAAAGGAGAAAATGCTAAAAATAGAAAGTGAAGGAGGGAATGTGAAAGTGATAATGTGTAATTAAGTGAAGGAGAGAATGTGAAAAGAGCAAATGAAGGAGATAATGTGAAAAAGAGCAAGAGAGTGAAGGAGGGAATGTGTGAAAGAAAGGAAAGTGAGAAAAGGTGAGCAAAGGGGGAGAGCAAGTGAAGGAAGAAATGCTAAAAATAGAAAGTGAAGGAGGGAATGTGAAAGTGATAATGTGAAAGAGAAAGTGAAAAATAGAATGTGAAATAGAGCGAGTGAAGGAGAGAATGGTAAAAATAGAAAGTGAAGGAGGGAATGTGAAAGCCATAATGTGAAAAAGAGAAAGTGAAAGAAAAAGGGAATGTGAAAAAAAGCGAGTGAAGAAGGGAATGCGGAAAAGAGTGGGAAAGAGGGTATGTGAATGTTCAACCGCACACACACTGCAAAGCCACGCCATGCGGGCAACTAGCCAAGGCAATGGGCTACTGTATCCCCTCCTTATAGGTTCCTGTTCAGTGAAGCTGATTAGATCCTAATCATTCTCTGGGGTGTGTGATCTCATGTTGGGGTGTGTGATCTCATGTTGGGGTGTGTGATCTCATGTTGTGGTGTGTGATCTCATGTTATGGTGTGTGATCTCATGTTATGGTGTGTGATCTCATGTTGTGGTGTGTGATCTCATGTTGTGGTGTGTGATCTCATGTTATGGTGTGTGATCTCATGTTATGGTGTGTGATCTCATGTTATGGTGTGTGATCTCATGTTGGGGTGTGTGATCTCATGTTATGGTGTGTGATCTCATGTTGTGGTGTGTGATCTCATGTTATGGTGTGTGATCTCATGTTATGGTGTGTGATCTCATGTTGTGGTGTGTGATCTCATGTTATGGTGTGTGATCTCATGTTATGGTGTGTGATCTCATGTTATGGTGTGTGATCTCATGTTATGGTGTGTGATCTCATGTTATGGTGTGTGATCTCATGTTGGGGTGTGTGATCTCATGTTATGGTGTGTGATCTCATGTTATGGTGTGTGATCTCATGTTATGGTGTGTGATCTCATGTTATGGTGTGTGATCTCATGTTATGGTGTGTGATCTCATGTTATGGTGTGTGATCTCATGTTGTGGTGTGTGATCTCATGTTGGGGTGTGTGATCTCATGTTGTGGTGTGTGATCTCATGTTATGGTGTGTGATCTCATGTTATGGTGTGTGATCTCATGTTATGGTGTGTGATCTCATGTTATGGTGTGTGATCTCATGTTATGGTGTGTGATCTCATGTTATGGTGTGTGATCTCATGTTATGGTGTGTGATCTCATGTTGGGGTGTGTGATCTCATGTTATGGTGTGTGATCTCATGTTATGGTGTGTGATCTCATGTTATGGTGTGTGATCGCATGTTGTGGTGTGTGATCTCATGTTATGGTGTGTGATCTCATGTTATGGTGTGTGATCTCATGTTATGGTGTGTGATCTCATGTTATGGTGTGTGATCGCATGTTGTGGTGTGTGATCTCATGTTGTGGTGTGTGATCTCATGTTATGGTGTGTGATCTCATGTTATGGTGTGTGATCTCATGTTATGGTGTGTGATCTCATGTTGTGGTGTGTGATCTCATGTTGTGGTGTGTGATCTCATGTTGTGGTGTGTGATCTCATGTTGTGGTGTGTGATCTCATGTTATGGTGTGTGATCTCATGTTATGGTGTGTGATCTCATGTTGTGGTGTGTGATCTCATGTTGGGGTGTGTGATCTCATGTTATGGTGTGTGATCTCATGTTGTGGTGTGTGATCTCATGTTATGGTGTGTGATCTCATGTTATGGTGTGTGATCTCATGTTGGGGTGTGTGATCTCATGTTATGGTGTGTGATCTCATGTTATGGTGTGTGATCTCATGTTGGGGTGTGTGATCTCATGTTATGGTGTGTGATCTCATGTTATGGTGTGTGATCTCATGTTGGGGTGTGTGATCTCATGTTATGGTGTGTGATCTCATGTTGTGGTGTGTGATCTCATGTTATGGTGTGTGATCTCATGTTATGGTGTGTGATCTCATGTTATGGTGTGTGATCTCATGTTGTGGTGTGTGATCTCATGTTATGGTGTGTGATCTCATGTTGGGGTGTGTGATCTCATGTTATGGTGTGTGATCTCATGTTGGGGTGTGTGATCTCATGTTGTGGTGTGTGATCTCATGTTGTGGTGTGTGATCTCATGTTATGGTGTGTAATCTCATGTTGGGGTGTGTAATCTCATGTTATGGTGTGTGATCTCATGTTATGGTGTGTGATCTCATGTTATGGTGTGTGATCTCATGTTATGGTGTGTGATCTCATGTTATGGTGTGTGATCTCATGTTGTGGTGTGTGATCTCATGTTATGGTGTGTGATCTCATGTTATGGTGTGTGATCTCATGTTGTGGTGTGTGATCTCATGTTATGGTGTGTGATCTCATGTTGTGGTGTGTGATCTCATGTTATGGTGTGTGATCTCATGTTGTGGTGTGTGATCTCATGTTATGGTGTGTGATCTCATGTTATGGTGTGTGATCTCATGTTGTGGTGTGTGATCTCATGTTGTGGTGTGTGATCTCATGTTATGGTGTGTGATCTCATGTTATGGTGTGTGATCTCATGTTATGGTGTGTGATCTCATGTTGGGGTGTGTGATCTCATGTTATGGTGTGTGATCTCATGTTGTGGTGTGTGATCTCATGTTATGGTGTGTGATCTCATGTTATGGTGTGTGATCTCATGTTGTGGTGTGTGATCTCATGTTATGGTGTGTGATCTCATGTTATGGTGTGTGATCTCATGTTATGGTGTGTGATCTCATGTTATGGTGTGTGATCTCATGTTATGGTGTGTGATCTCATGTTGGGGTGTGTGATCTCATGTTATGGTGTGTGATCTCATGTTATGGTGTGTGATCTCATGTTATGGTGTGTGATCTCATGTTATGGTGTGTGATCTCATGTTATGGTGTGTGATCTCATGTTGTGGTGTGTGATCTCATGTTGGGGTGTGTGATCTCATGTTGTGGTGTGTGATCTCATGTTATGGTGTGTGATCTCATGTTATGGTGTGTGATCTCATGTTATGGTGTGTGATCTCATGTTATGGTGTGTGATCTCATGTTATGGTGTGTGATCTCATGTTATGGTGTGTGATCTCATGTTATGGTGTGTGATCTCATGTTGGGGTGTGTGATCTCATGTTATGGTGTGTGATCTCATGTTATGGTGTGTGATCTCATGTTATGGTGTGTGATCGCATGTTGTGGTGTGTGATCTCATGTTATGGTGTGTGATCTCATGTTATGGTGTGTGATCTCATGTTATGGTGTGTGATCTCATGTTATGGTGTGTGATCGCATGTTGTGGTGTGTGATCTCATGTTGTGGTGTGTGATCTCATGTTATGGTGTGTGATCTCATGTTATGGTGTGTGATCTCATGTTATGGTGTGTGATCTCATGTTGTGGTGTGTGATCTCATGTTGTGGTGTGTGATCTCATGTTGTGGTGTGTGATCTCATGTTGTGGTGTGTGATCTCATGTTATGGTGTGTGATCTCATGTTATGGTGTGTGATCTCATGTTGTGGTGTGTGATCTCATGTTGGGGTGTGTGATCTCATGTTATGGTGTGTGATCTCATGTTGTGGTGTGTGATCTCATGTTATGGTGTGTGATCTCATGTTATGGTGTGTGATCTCATGTTGGGGTGTGTGATCTCATGTTATGGTGTGTGATCTCATGTTATGGTGTGTGATCTCATGTTGGGGTGTGTGATCTCATGTTATGGTGTGTGATCTCATGTTATGGTGTGTGATCTCATGTTGGGGTGTGTGATCTCATGTTATGGTGTGTGATCTCATGTTGTGGTGTGTGATCTCATGTTATGGTGTGTGATCTCATGTTATGGTGTGTGATCTCATGTTATGGTGTGTGATCTCATGTTGTGGTGTGTGATCTCATGTTATGGTGTGTGATCTCATGTTGGGGTGTGTGATCTCATGTTATGGTGTGTGATCTCATGTTGGGGTGTGTGATCTCATGTTGTGGTGTGTGATCTCATGTTGTGGTGTGTGATCTCATGTTATGGTGTGTAATCTCATGTTGGGGTGTGTAATCTCATGTTATGGTGTGTGATCTCATGTTATGGTGTGTGATCTCATGTTATGGTGTGTGATCTCATGTTATGGTGTGTGATCTCATGTTATGGTGTGTGATCTCATGTTGTGGTGTGTGATCTCATGTTATGGTGTGTGATCTCATGTTATGGTGTGTGATCTCATGTTGTGGTGTGTGATCTCATGTTATGGTGTGTGATCTCATGTTGTGGTGTGTGATCTCATGTTATGGTGTGTGATCTCATGTTGTGGTGTGTGATCTCATGTTATGGTGTGTGATCTCATGTTATGGTGTGTGATCTCATGTTGGGGTGTGTGATCTCATTTTGGGGTGTGTGATCTCATGTTATGGTGTGTGATCTCATGTTATGGTGTGTGATCTCATGTTATGGTGTGTGATCTCATGTTATGGTGTGTGATCTCATGTTGGGGTGTGTGATCTCATGTTATGGTGTGTGATCTCATGTTGGGGTGTGTGATCTCATGTTATGGTGTGTGATCTCATGTTGGGGTGTGTGATCTCATGTTATGGTGTGTGATCTCATGTTATGGTGTTTGATCTCATGTTATGGTGTGTGATCTCATGTTATGGTGTGTGATCTCATGTTGGGGTGTGTGATCTCATATTATGGTGTGTGATCTCATGTTATGGTGTGTGATCTCATGTTATGGTGTGTGATCTCATGTTATGGTGTGTGATCTCATGTTATGGT
The DNA here is from genome assembly GCA_027917425.1 of Gastrophryne carolinensis. Lineage (NCBI taxonomy): Eukaryota > Metazoa > Chordata > Amphibia > Anura > Microhylidae > Gastrophryne > Gastrophryne carolinensis. The sequence goes on along the minus strand of CM051244.1, from coordinate 158,554,073 downwards.
GTGTGATCTCATGTTGGGGTGTGTGATCTCATGTTATGGTGTGTGATCTCATGTTATGGTGTGTGATCTCATGTTGGGGTGTGTGATCTCATGTTATGGTGTGTGATCTCATGTTATGGTGTGTGATCTCATGTTGGGGTGTGTGATCTCATGTTGGGGTGTGTGATCTCATGTTATGGTGTGTGATCTCATGTTGGGGTGTGTGATCTCATGTTGGGGTGTGTGATCTCATGTTATGGTGTGTGATCTCATGTTGGGGTGTGTGATCTCATGTTGGGGTGTGTGATCTCATGTTATGGTGTGTGATCTCATGTTGGGGTGTGTGATCTCATGTTATGGTGTGTGATCTCATGTTGGGGTGTGTGATCTCATGTTATGGTGTGTGATCTCATGTTATGGTGTGTGATCTCATGTTATGGTGTGTGATCTCATGTTGTGGTGTGTGATCTCATGTTATGGTGTGTGATCTCATGTTGTGGTGTGTGATCTCATGTTATGGTGTGTGATCTCATGTTGTGGTGTGTGATCTCATGTTATGGTGTGTGATCTCATGTTGTGGTGTGTGATCTCATGTTATGGTGTGTGATCTCATGTTGGGGTGTGTGATCTCATGTTGGGGTGTGTGATCTCATGTTGTGGTGTGTGATCTCATGTTATGGTGTGTGATCTCATGTTGTGGTGTGTGATCTCATGTTGTGGTGTGTGATCTCATGTTGTGGTGTGTGATCTCATGTTATGGTGTGTGATCTCATGTTATGGTGTGTGATCTCATGTTATGGTGTGTGATCTCATGTTATGGTGTGTGATCTCATGTTATGGTGTGTGATCTCATGTTGGGGTGTGTGATCTCATGTTATGGTGTGTGATCTCATGTTGGGGTGTGTGATCTCATGTTGGGGTGTTAGATCTCATGTTATGGTGTGTGATCTCATGTTATGGTGTGTGATCTCATGTTGGGGTGTGTGATCTCATGTTATGGTGTGTGATCTCATGTTATGGTGTGTGATCTCATGTTGGGGTGTGTGATCTCATGTTATGGTGTGTGATCTCATGTTATGGTGTGTGATCTCATGTTGGGGTGTGTGATCTCATGTTATGGTGTGTGATCTCATGTTATGGTGTGTGATCTCATGTTATGGTGTGTGATCTCATGTTATGGTGTGTGATCTCATGTTGTGGTGTGTGATCTCATGTTGTGGTGTGTGATCTCATGTTGTGGTGTGTGATCTCATGTTGTGGTGTGTGATCTCATGTTATGGTGTGTGATCTCATGTTGTGGTGTGTGATCTCATGTTATGGTGTGTGATCTCATGTTATGGTGTGTGATCTCATGTTATGGTGTGTGATCTCATGTTATGGTGTGTGATCTCATGTTATGGTGTGTGATCTCATGTTGTGGTGTGTGATCTCATGTTGTGGTGTGTGATCTCATGTTATGGTGTGTGATCTCATGTTATGGTGTGTGATCTCATGTTGGGGTGTGTGATCTCATGTTGTGGTGTGTGATCTCATGTTGTGGTGTGTGATCTCATGTTGGGGTGTGTGATCTCATGTTGTGGTGTGTGATCTCATGTTGTGGTGTGTGATCTCATGTTGGGGTGTGTGATCTCATGTTGGGGTGTGTGATCTCATGTTATGGTGTGTGATCTCATGTTATGGTGTGTGATCTCATGTTATGGTGTGTGATCTCATGTTATGGTGTGTGATCTCATGTTATGGTGTGTGATCTCATGTTGTGGTGTGTGATCTCATGTTATGGTGTGTGATCTCATGTTATGGTGTGTGATCTCATGTTATGGTGTGTGATCTCATGTTATGGTGTGTGATCTCATGTTATGGTGTGTGATCTCATGTTATGGTGTGTGATCTCATGTTATGGTGTGTGATCTCATGTTATGGTGTGTGATCTCATGTTATGGTGTGTGATCTCATGTTATGGTGTGTGATCTCATGTTGTGGTGTGTGATCTCATGTTATGGTGTGTGATCTCATGTTATGGTGTGTGATCTCATGTTGGGGTGTGTGATCTCATGTTGGGGTGTGTGATCTCATGTTATGGTGTGTGATCTCATGTTATGGTGTGTGATCTCATGTTGGGGTGTGTGATCTCATGTTGGGGTGTGTGATCTCATGTTATGGTGTGTGATCTCATGTTGGGGTGTGTGATCTCATGTTGGGGTGTGTGATCTCATGTTATGGTGTGTGATCTCATGTTGGGGTGTGTGATCTCATGTTGGGGTGTGTGATCTCATGTTATGGTGTGTGATCTCATGTTATGGTGTGTGATCTCATGTTATGGTGTGTGATCTCATGTTATGGTGTGTGATCTCATGTTATGGTGTGTGATCTCATGTTATGGTGTGTGATCTCATGTTATGGTGTGTGATCTCATGTTGGGGTGTGTGATCTCATGTTATGGTGTGTGATCTCATGTTATGGTGTGTGATCTCATGTTATGGTGTGTGATCTCATGTTATGGTGTGTGATCTCATGTTATGGTGTGTGATCTCATGTTATGGTGTGTGATCTCATGTTATGGTGTGTGATCTCATGTTGGGGTGTGTGATCTCATGTTGGGGTGTGTGATCTCATGTTATGGTGTGTGATCTCATGTTGGGGTGTGTGATCTCATGTTATGGTGTGTGATCTCATGTTGGGGTGTGTGATCTCATGTTATGGTGTGTGATCTCATGTTGGGGTGTGTGATCTCATGTTGGGGTGTGTGATCTCATGTTATGGTGTGTGATCTCATGTTGGGGTGTGTGATCTCATGTTGGGGTGTGTGATCTCATGTTGGGGTGTGTGATCTCATGTTGGGGTGTGTGATCTCATGTTGGGGTGTGTGATCTCATGTTGTGGTGTGTGATCTCATGTTGTGGTGTGTGATCTCATGTTATGGTGTGTGATCTCATGTTGGGGTGTGTGATCTCATGTTATGGTGTGTGATCTCATGTTATGGTGTGTGATCTCATGTTGTGGTGTGTGATCTCATGTTATGGTGTGTGATCTCATGTTGGGGTGTGTGATCTCATGTTATGGTGTGTGATCTCATGTTATGGTGTGTGATCTCATGTTGTGGTGTGTGATCTCATGTTGTGGTGTGTGATCTCATGTTATGGTGTGTGATCTCATGTTATGGTGTGTGATCTCATGTTGGGGTGTGTGATCTCATGTTGGGGTGTGTGATCTCATGTTATGGTGTGTGATCTCATGTTATGGTGTGTGATCTCATGTTATGGTGTGTGATCTCATGTTATGGTGTGTGATCTCATGTTGGGGTGTGTGATCTCATGTTGTGTTGGTGGTTGTACAGGATATAACTCCAGGAAGTGCAGATTATCCGCCTGTACAGCCGCACCTGGCTGCCGCATTGTCAGTGATTAGGCGCCGCGCCCGTTACTATGTAACCAGCTAATCCAGCTTCATTGCTACAGTTACAGGCTATAGAGTTACACAGTAACTAAGAGAGCGCGACACAGCGACACAATCATTTGTTATAGTTTTGGTCTGATCGTACAATCAGATTGTAAGGTGTGCGGCCAGCATCAGGACCCCCAAACTGAAAATAATGCTGATACACCTAATGTCCCCATTGTACCATCGATTGTTACTTTTAGTGCGATTGTACAATAGATTGTTATAGATTTTTTATCTTTTAATGTGATTTTACCCTCTATTGTTATAGTTATAGTGTAATTTACCATCGATTGTTATCATTGTGCAATCGAATGTTAGTTTTAGTGGGATAGTACAAACCTTTTTTATAGTTTCAGTGCGATTGTACAATTAATTTTAATCCTTTCAGTTAGATTGTATTGTCGATTTTCATAGTGTTAGTGCGATAGTAAAATAAATGTTTATAGTGGTAGTGCAATTGTACAATCGATTGTTATAGTGTTAGTGTAATTGTACAATCGATTGTTATAGTGTAATTGTACAATAGAATGTTATAGTGTAATTGTACAATCGATTGTTATAGTGTAATTGTACAATCGATTGTTATAGTGTAATTGTACAATTGATTGTTATAGTGTTAGTGTAATTGTACAATCGATTGTTATAGTGTAATTGTACAATCGATTGTTATAGTGTAATTGTACAATCGATTGTTATAGTGTAATTGTACAATAGAATGTTATAGTGTAATTGTACAATCGATTGTTATAGTATAATTGTACAATTGATTGTTATAGTGTAATTGTACAATCGATTGTTATAGTGTAATTGTACAATTGATTGTTATAGTGTTAGTGTAATTGTACAATCGATTGTTATAGTGTAATTGTACAATCGATTGTTATAGTGTAATTGTACAATTGATTGTTATAGTGTTAGTGTAATTGTACAATCGATTGTTATAGTGTAATTGTACAATCGATTGTTATAGTGTAATTGTACAATCGATTGTTATAGTGTTAGTGTAATTGTACAATCGATTGTTATAGTGTAATTGTACAATTGATTGTTATAGTGTAATTGTACAATCGATTGTTATAGTGTAATTGTACAATCGATTGTTATAGTGTAATTGTACAATCGGTTGTTATAGTGTAATTGTACAATTGATTGTTATAGTGTTAGTGTAATTGTACAATCGATTGTTATAGTGTAATTCTACAATCGATTGTTATAGTTTAATCGTACAATCGATTGTTATAGTGTAATCGTACAATCGATTGTTATAGTGTAATTGTACAATCGATTGTTATAGTGTAATCGTACAATCGATTGTTATAGTGTAATCGTACAATCGATTGTTATAGTGTAATTGTACAATCGATTGTTATAGTGTAATTGTACAATCGATTGTTATAGTGTAATTGTACAATCGATTGTTATAGTGTAATTGTACAATCGATTGTTATAGTGTAATTGTACAATCGATTGTTATAGTGTAATTGTACAATCGATTGTTATAGTGTAATTGTACAATCGATTGTTATAGTGTAATTGTACAATCGATTGTTATAGTGTAATTGTACAATCGATTGTTATAGTGTAATTGTACAATCGATTGTTATAGTGTAATTGTACAATCGATTGTTATAGTGTAATTGTACAATCGATTGTTATAGTGTAATTGTACAATCGATTGTTATAGTGTAATATAGTATATAGTATATATAGTATATTGTTATAGTGTAATTGTACAATCGATTTTGGGTGACAGGAAACAGCTGCGCACACGCGCAATAGGTGCAGCGTGCAGCTTTTTCTTGTCCCCCATCATACTACTCTCCAGGATTCACAGGCTGTGGGAGTAGTTGGCTTTGGGTCCTCATGGACCTGGGCTTTACTCCATGTCTTTCTTAAAGCGGACCTGAACCCTCCTAGCACGCCCCGTCTTGCTGTGTGTGTGTGTAGGGGGGGGGGGGGGGGGTCGCTGAGCCACCTAAAAACTAGTTTAAAAGTGATAAGTGCTCAGCCATCGATGTCCCCCCGCTTTTATCTAAAGGGCCTGCCTGAGGCGGCTGCCTCACTTCTCCTCATTATAGACGCGTCCCCGCTCGTCGGGCCTGACGTTGGTTTATATGATGTTAGCGATCAATGTCTTATCAGGGAATGAAGCCGATAACACACAGACAATGAACAGTCTCTAGTTAAAGGATTAGAAGCCACCAGTGTTCAGCGTTTCAGGCCGGGGAGCTGCGGGCCCATCAGTGGAGCTGGAGATGGATGAAGCCACGCCCCCTCATTGAGGGATGGATGAAGCCACGCCCCCTCATTGAGGGATGGATGAAGCCACGCCCCCTCATTGAGGGATGGATGAAGCCACGCCCCCTCATTGAGGGATGGATGAAGCCACGCCCCCTCATTGAGGGATGGATGAAGCCACGCCCCCTCATTGAGGGATGGATGAAGCCACGCCCCCTCATTGAGGGACGGATGAAGCCACGCCCCCTCATTGAGGGATGGATGAAGCCACGCCCCTCATTGAGGGATGGATGAAGCCACGTCCCCTCATTGAGGGATGGATGAAGCCACGCCCCTCATTGAGGGATGGATGAAGCCACGCCCCATCATTGAGGGATGGATGAAGCCACGCTCCCTCATTGAGGGATGGATGAAGCCACGCCCCCTCATTGAGGGATGGATGAAGCCACGCCCCCTCAATGAGGGATGATGAAGCCACGCCCCCTCATTGAGGGATGATGAAGCCACGCCCCCTCATTGAGGGATTATGAAGCCACCAGTGTTCAGCGTTTCAGGCCGGGGAGCTGTGGGCCCATCAGTGGAGCTGGCTGCAGGGCCCCCTTATATATATATATATATTACTGGATAACTGCATGTGAGTGGATGAGCTGCGCTCTCCTGCCATTGAACTGTCGCCTCCAGTGTTACTGCTCCTAGCAAAGGAAATGCACAGTATAATAATAGGGCATCAATGCATTTGGGGTCCCCAATGGGCCGTTGATTTATAGGGCCCCCCGGGGAATTCCCTGGTAACCTGGTGGGCCAGTCCGAGTCTGAGTGTTCATTAAAGCTTCTGGTTGGGGTGTTACTGGGAAAAGCTGATAAGACACAGACAATGAACAATCTATACGCTGCTCCTCTATACTGGAGACCTCCCAAGTGTCCCTGATCTGGAGGGACTGTCCCTCTTTTGAGTCTATGTCCCCCTGTCCCTCGTTCTCCTTTGTCCCTCTTTGAGGTGTAACATGCAGATCTGCAGCAATAAATCTCCTATTCAAAGTGTTTCTATTAGTAGTAAGTTGTTGTTTGGTGTTTACAATAGTGTTTCTATTGTAACTGTTACAATGTATCTCCTATCCATTCCTCAACGAAGGGGTGTGGCTTCATCATCCTTCAATGATGGGGCGTGGCTTCATCATCCCTCAATGAGGGGGTGTGGCTTCATCCATCCCTCAATGAGGGGGCGTGGCTTCATCAATCCCTCAATGAGGGGGCGTGGCTTCACCAATCCCTCAATGAGGGGGCGTGGCTTCATCAATCCCTCAATGAGGGGGCGTGGCTTCATCAATCCCTCAATGAGGGGGCGTGGCTTCATCGATCCCTCAATGAGGGGGCGTGGCTTCATCCATCCCTCAATGAGGGGGTGTGGCTTCATCCATCCCTCAATGAGGGGGCATGGCTTCGTCATCCCTCAATGAGGGGGCGTGGCTTCATCCATCCCTCAATGAGGGGGCATGGCTTCATCATCCCTCAATGAGGGGGCGTGGCTTCATCGATCCCTCAATGAGGGGGCGTGGCTTCATCAATCCCTCAATGAGGGGGTGTGGCTTCATCCATCCCTCAATGAGGGGGCATGGCTTCGTCATCCCTTAATGAGGGGGCATGGCTTCATCAATCCCTCAATGAGGGGGCGTGGCTTCATCAATCCCTCAATGAGGGGGCGTGGCTTCGTCATCCCTCAATGAGGGGGTGTGGCTTCATCCATCCCTCAATGAGGGGGCGTGGCTTCGTCATCCCTCAATGAGGGGGTGTGGCTTCATCATCCCTCAATTAGGGGGTGTGGCTTCATCGATCCCTCAATGAGGGGGCGTGGCTTCATCAATCCCTCAATGAGGGGGCGTGGCTTCATCCATCCCTCAATGAGGGGGCGTGGCTTCATCATCCCTCAATGAGGGGGCGTGGCTTCATCAATCCCTCAATGAGGGGGTGTGGCTTCATCCATCCCTCAATGAGGGGGCGTGGCTTCATCATCCCTCAATGAGGGGGTGTGGCTTCATCATCCCTCAATGAGGGGCGTGGCTTCATCATCCCTCAATGAGGGGGCGTGGCTTCATCATCCCTCAATGAGGGGGCGTGGCTTCATCCAGCTCCACTGATGGGCCCGCAGCTCCCTGGCCTGAAACTCTGAACACTGGTGGCTTCTAATCCTTTAGCTAGAGACTGTTCATTGTCTGTGTGTTATCGGCTTCATTCCCTGATAAGACATTGATCGCTAACATCATATAAACCAACGTCAGGCCTGATGAGCGGGGACGCGTCTATAATGAGGAGAAGTGAGGCAGCCGCCTCAGGCAGGCCCTTTAGATAAAAGCGGGGGGACATCGATGGCTGGGCACTTATCACTTTTAAACTAGTTTGTAGGTGGCTCAGCGACCCCCCCCCCCCCCCACACACACACACAGCGAGACGGGGCGTGCTAGGAGGGTTCAGGTCCGCTTTAAGAGAGACATGGAGTAAAGCCCAGGTCCATGAGGAGTAGCCATCTCCTGTTTCCTGTCACCCAAAACCGACTGTGCAATCGCACTAACACTATAATAATCGACAATACAATCGCACCGAAACGATAACAATCGATTGTACAATTACACTATAACTATAAGAACTATACAATCTATAAATTATAAAATCTATAAAACTATAAAATCGATGGTATTGTCGTACTAAAACTAACACTTGATTGTACAATTATGCTAAAACTCTAACAATTAATGGTACATTTGCACAAACACTATAAAAATCGATTGTACAATCACACTAAAACTAACAATTGATTATGTTACAACAATAGACAGTACAACTGTATGTAAATTGTACTATCCCACAAAAACTAACAGTCGATTGTACAATTATGCAAAAACTATAACAGTCGATTGTACAATCACACTATAACTGTAACAATCGACTATAAACTATAAAATCTATGGTACTATCGCACTATAACTAACACTCGATTGTACAATTACGCTAAAACTATAACACTTAATGGTACAATGCCACAAGCACTATAAAAATTGATTGTACAATTACACTAAAACTAACAATTGATTGTACTATCGCACTAACACTATAAAAATCAATGATACAATTGCACAGAAACTTTAAAAATCGATTGTACTATCCCATTAAAACTAATAGTCGATTGTCCAATTACACGAAAACTATAACAATCGATTGTACAATCGCACTAAAGCTAACAATTGATTATGCTGCAACAGTAGACGGTGTAATTGCACTAACATTATAACAATCGATTGTACAATCACATTATAACTAACAATTGATTATGCTACAACAATAGACGGCACAACTGTATGTAGTACAATTGTACTATCCCACAAAAACACAATCACACTATTAACTATAACAATCGATTGCACAATCACACTATAACCATAACAATCGACTATACGATTGCACCAAAACTATAAAATCGATGGTACAAGAAAAAGTACGGTATGGTGCAGTGAAGCAGGAGGATCATCCCTGCAGCCACCTTCCAAAGGAGTTCATTCGAGCGATTGTACAATCAGATTGTAAGGTGTGTGGCCCCCTTTAAGCAGGTCAGGTAGGTTGGGGCCCCTCCCCGCCCCTCCGGCTTTTGCAGGATTTCGCAGGAATGCAGAAATTGGGGAGGGTGTTGGCCGGCGGCCGCTGGGTGCGGCTCTTCTGCTCTTAAAGCTTCTTCCCTCCTGACCGAGCAGAGAGCTCCGCACACACATATACTCACCTCTCGCCTGCAGATCCTCCACCGACAACATGGTAAGAACCCCCGGACCTCCCGATTACTGCTCAACCACCTTTCATGCTCAGACTTTAATAGAAAAATCTTTAACTGGCTGAGAGCCAATCACTGTGCGAGCGATCGTATCCGCGTGTGTGTGTGTGTGTGTATATATATATATATATATATATATATGTGTGTGTGTGTGTGTGTGTGTGTGTGTGTATATATGTGTGTGTGTGTGTATATATGTGTGTGTGTGTGTGTGTGTGTGTGTGTGTGTGTATATATATATATATATATGTGTGTGTGTGTATTCAAAGTGTTTCTATTGTTGTAACTGTTACATCCTATCGCCTTACCTCTCAAGTGTCCCTGATTTGGGGGGGACTGTCCCTCTTTTGAGTCTGTGTCCCTCGTTGTTCTCCTTCATCCCGCTTTGGGGTGTAACATGCAGATTTGCAGCAATAAATGATTAATTTGCCTATTTAAGGTGTTTCTATTGTTTTAACTGATATCTCCTATCCATCCCTCAGTGAGGGGGCGTGGCCTAATTTAACAAATGTCCCTCTTTCCCACCCTGAAAAGTTGGGAGGTTTGAGATTACGCCTGAAGAAGAAGCTCGAATCGCTTCGAAAGCTTGCATTTTCAATCTTATTGCGTTAGCCAATAAATGCTGTTACCTTAACCTTGGATTTCCTGATCGAACCCAATGAATAACCATTGTTCCTGTGAGTTGTTGTTCGCATACAGTCGATCTGATCAGATTTATAATCAAACGTTCGGCACATATGTCCATTAGGCTTTTGATCAAACCAAATGAGAATCACATGACCACTTTAAAGTGAACCGAAACCTAGCGTGATCGGCCTGGGAATCTATAAGATCGGGGGCCCCGGGGGAAAGGACCAAAATCCTGGGTTTTGCTCCACTTTGTCAATTTTTTTTTTTTCTCCAATCAATCAAAACTTTGGTAAATCTGATTGTTGCGTGCGCGTAGTATAGCCATTGATATGGTTTTTCGTTTCCCGAATGTAATTGTTCAGATTTTCAATGATTACACTCATTTGATTTGAGTTTTTGATTAAATCTAATTAAAATCTTTTATTCACCTTTTTACTACTTTGTGCTGAACTTTGGTAACAACCAAAAATAAGATCAATCGGACGATCGCTCCTTTTTAACTGAGTTTTAGATCGACCACTTTTAAATTGGGCCGCGCCCCCCTCGTTGAGGGATGGATGAGGCCGCGCCCCCCTCGTTGAGGGATGGATGACGCCACGCCCCCTCGTTGAGGGATGGATGACGCCACGCCCCCTCGTTGAGGGATGGATGACGCCACGCCCCCTCGTTGAGGGCTGGATGACGCCACGCCCCCTCGTTGAGGGCTGGATGACGCCACGCCCCCTCGTTGAGGGCTGGATGACGCCACGCCCCCTCGTTGAGGGCTGGATGACGCCACGCCCCCTCGTTGAGGGCTGGATGACGCCACGCCCCCTCGTTGAGGGCTGGATGACGCCACGCCCCCTCGTTGAGGGCTGGATGACGCCACGCCCCCTCGTACTTTTTACTACTTTGTGCTGAACTTTGGTAACAACCAAAAATAAGATCAATCGGACGATCGCTCCTTTTTAACTGAGTTTTAGATCGACCACTTTTAAATTGGGCCGCGCCCCCCTCGTTGAGGGATGGATGACGCCACGCCCCCTCGTTGAGGGCTGGATGACGCCACGCCCCCTCGTTGAGGGCTGGATGACGCCGCGCCCCCCTCGTTGAGGGATGGATGACGCCACGCCCCCTCGTTGAGGGCTGGATGACGCCACGCCCCCTCGTTGAGGGATGGATGACGCCACGCCCCCTCGTTGAGGGCTGGATGACGCCACGCCCCCTCGTTGAGGGCTGGATGACGCCACGCCCCCTCGTTGAGGGCTGGATGACGCCACGCCCCCTCGTTGAGGGCTGGATGACGCCACGCCCCCTCGTTGAGGGCTGGATGACGCCACGCCCCCTCGTTGAGGGCTGGATGACGCCACGCCCCCTCGTTGAGGGCTGGATGACGCCACGCCCCCTCGTTGAGGGCTGGATGACGCCACGCCCCCTCGTTGAGGGCTGGATGACGCCACGCCCCCTCGTTGAGGGCTGGATGACGCCACGCCCCCTCGTTGAGGGCTGGATGACGCCACGCCCCCTCGTTGAGGGCTGGATGACGCCACGCCCCCTCGTTGAGGGCTGGATGACGCCACGCCCCCCTCGTTGAGGGCTGGATGACGCCACGCCCCCTCGTTGAGGGATCTATCAAGAGAGAGGGTGTAACAGTTACAACAATAGAAACACTTTGAAAAGGCAAATGAATCATTTCTTGCTGCAGATCTGCATGTTACACCTCAAAGAGGGACAATATGTAAATGAAGCCACGCCCCCTCATTGAGGGATTATAGGAAATAGATTGTAATAGTTACAACAATAGAAACATGTTGAATAGGCAAATGAATCATTTCTTGCTGCAGATCTGCATGTTACGCCTCAAAGAGGGATGATATGTAAATGAAGCCACACCCCTCATTGAGGGACAAATGAGAACAACGAGGGACAGGTGGGCATGGACTCAAAAGAGGGACAGTCCCTCCAAATCAGGGACACTAGGGAGGTATGAATGCACAGACATGGAACAGTCTATCTTGTTACATTAGTAACCTCATCAGCGTTCGCCCTGCCTCTCACCCGTGTGGACCAATTGGCGTCTTACCGGGTACTAAAAGCTGATAAGACACAAACAATGAACACTCTATATGTCCTGCTTCTCCTTTATACTGGAGGCTTTGGTGTTGCCAACCTGTGTCTTATCGGGTAACGACGCACAGACAATGAACAGCGCGCCCCGTTCTAAGTTACCCTGTGATAATCATACAGAGGTAAGTGTAGTGTCATTACCCACAATCCTCCTCACAGAGAACGTGGATGTCTGTAACCACAGTGGCGCCCGCTGCAGGAAGTGGGATCTGTCATAGGACTAATATGGCGGCACCAGAACTGTCTGACTATTGCTGGGGAATCGCATCTATGTAAGCTAGCGACCTTCCCTCTTCTGTAGATAAATGTGATCATTTAGGAATAGGACGATCAGATCCCATGAGGATGGCCAGCTTTAAGGTGTGTCAGAATTCCTCTATATACACTTCAGCCTATTATATTACTAATGGAAGCAGCAGGATTCCCCTTAACTTCTTCTTTGCTATTAAGGGACTGTTTGTAGGTAGGTCTGATCATTTAGGAATAGAACGATCGTACCCCACATGGATGGCCAGCTTTAAGGTGTGGTGGTATTCCTTTAGAAATGCTTTAGTCTATTTTATTACTGATGGAAGCAGCAGGATTCCCCCTAACCTCGCCTTTGCTATTAAGGGTCTGATCATTTAGAAAATGAACAATCAGATCCTATGCGGATGGCCAGCTTTAAGGTGTGTCAGAATTCCTCTACATACGCGTCAGCCTATTATATTACTAATGGAAGCAGCAGGATTCCCCTTAACTTCTCCTTTTGCTATTAAGGGACTGTTTGTAGGTAGGTCTGATCAATGTCGATAGGTCTGATCATTTAGAAAATGAACGATCAGATCCCATGCGGATGGCCAGTGTTAAGGTGTGTCAGAATTCCTCTATAGATGCTTCAGCCTATTATATTACTGATGGAAGCAGCAGGATCCACCTTAACTTCTTCTTTACTATTAAGGGACTCTTTGAGGGTAGGTCTGATCATTTAGGAATAGAACGATCAGATCCCATGTGTAAGGCCAGCTTTAAGGTGTGTCAGAATTCCTCTATAGATGCTTCAGTCTATGGAAGCAGCAGGATTCCCCCTAACCTCACCTTTGCTATTAAGGGTCTGATCATTTAGGAATAGAACGATCAGATCCCCTGAGGATGGCCAGCTTTAAGGCGTGTCGGAATTCCTCTATATACGCTTCAGCCTATTATATTACTGATGGAAGCAGCAGGATTAACCCTAACTTCTTTTCTATTAAGGGACTGTTTGTAGGTAGGTCTGATCATTTAGGAATAGAACGATCGGACCCCACATGGATGGCCAGCTTTAAGGTGTGGTGGTATTCCTTTAGAAATGCTTTAGTCTATTTTAACACTGATGGAAGCAGCAGGATTCCCCTTAACTTCTCCTTTTGCTATTAAGGGACTGTTTGTAGGTAGGTCTGATCAATGTTGATAGGTCTGATCATTTAGAAAATGAACAATCAGATCCCATGTGGATGGCCAGCTTTAAGGTGTGTCGGAATTCCTCTATATACACTTCAGTCTATTTTAATACTGATGGAAGCAGCAGGATTCCCCTTAACTTCTTCTTTGCTATTAAGGGACTGTATATAGATAAGTCTGATCATTTAGAAATAGAACGATCAGATCCCATGTGTAAGGCCAGCTTTAGGATTATCCCCCCAGAACTGGATCTATTACTGGGGAATCACATCTATATAAGCTAGTAAGGGGGAGTCCCCTGACCTACCCTCGTCTGTAGATAAATCTGATTGTTTAGTAAATGAACGATCAGAACCCACGTGAATGCCAGCTTTAGGGTGTGGCAGAATTCCTACTTGGATGCTTCAGGCAATTTTATTACTGATGGAAGCAGGAGGAAACCCAACCCTCTCCTTTGTTATTAAGGGACTGTTTGTCGATAGGTCTGATCATTTAGGAAATGAACGATCGTACCCCACATGGAAGGTCAGCTTTAAGGTGTGGCAGTATTCCTTTAGAAATGTCTATTTTATGGCTGATGGGAGCAGGAAGATATCTTCACCTTCCTATTAAGGGGCTGTAGGTAGGTCTGATCATTTAAGAATAGAACGATCAGATTCCATGTGGATGGCCAGCTTTAGGGGTAAAATAGATGCTTCAGGCGATTTTATTACTGAAGAAATCGGGAGCATGTCACGAACTCTCCTCAGCTATCAGGAGACGGATCAGTTTATCGATCGGTCTGATCGTTTACGAAATGTCTGATCAGATCCCCCATGGACGGCCAGCTTTAGGGTGCTGTGTTGTTGACTATTGCTGGAGAATAGCAGCCAGCATTCATACAGGATAGCGAGAGGATCCCCAACCTCCTCCTCTGCTGTAGATGAATCTGATCGTTTAGGAAATAACTGATCAGAACCTACGTGAATGGCCAGCTTTAGGGTGTGGCAGCATTCCTATAGGGATGGTCGATTCCCTGCTGTAGATAAATCTGATTGTTTAGAAATGGTCTGATCAGATCCCCCATGGATTGCCAGCTTTAGGGTATGGCAGCGGAATACTTCAGCGGGTCGATTCCCTTACCACCTCCTCTGCTGTAGATGAATCTGATCGTTTAGGAAATGACTGATCAGATCCCCCAATGGATGGCCAGCTTTAGGGTGTGGCGGAATTCCTTCTTAGATGCTTCAGGCAATTTTATTACTGAAGAAATCGGTCTGATCGTTTAGGCAATGATCAGACCCCCCCATGGATGGCCAGCTTTAGGGTATGGCAGCATTCCTATAGGGATGGTCGATTCCCTGCTGTAGATAAATCTGATCGTTTAGGAAATGTCTGATCAGATCCCTCATGGATGGCCAGCTTTAGGGTATGGCAGTGGAATGCTTCAGCGGGTCGATTCCCTGACCACCTCCTCTGCTGTAGATGAATCTGATCGTTTAGGTAATGTCTGATCAGACCCCCCCATGTATGGCCAGCTTTAGGGTATGGCAGCGGAATGCTTCAGCGGGTCGATTCCCTTACCACCTCCTCTGCTGTAGATGAATCTGATTGTTTAGGAAATAAATGATCAGAACCCACGTGAATGGCCAGCTTTAGGGTGTGGCAGCATTCCTATAGGGATGGTCGATTCCCTGCTGTAGATAAATCTGATCGTTTAGGCAATGTCTGATCAGATCCCCCCCGTGGATGGCCAGCTTTAGGGTGCTGTGTTGCTGGAGAAAAGCAGCCAGAATCCATACAGGATAGTGAGAGGATCCCTGACCTCCTCCTCTGCTGTAGATGAATCTGATCGTTTAGGCAATGTCTGATCAGATCCCCCCCATGGATGGCCAGCTTTAGGGTGCTGCGTTGACTATTGATGGAGAAAAGCAGCCAGCATTCGTATAGGACAGCGAGAGGATCCCCGACCTCCTCCTCTGGTGTAGATAAATCTGATCGTTTAGGTAATGTCTGATCAGATCCCCCTGTGAATGGCCAGCTTTAGGGTATGGCAGTGGAATGCTTCAGCGGGTCGATTCCCTTACCACCTCCTCTGGTGTAGATAAATCTGATCGTTTAGGTAATGTCTGATCAGACCCCCGTGGATGGCCAGCTTTAGGGTAGGTCTCTCTGCTGTTTTTTAGAGAAGCCTGATCATCTAGGAAGCGAACAATCGCTAAACCACCGACCTGGAACAGGTGAGCAGAGCAGGGGAAGCCGGAGGGGAGCCATAACGGCCATCGGGTACAGAAAGGGTTAAACACCTTTAGACATGAGCGATCAGATCATGGAAGTGCCGCGCTTCCTGTGACTAATTCCCTCCACAGGCCGCAGAGCATTGGGGGGGGGGGGGGTGAGTCACCGTTTCTTACCCACAATCCCTCGGTGCAGGGAGGGGGCGCGCCCACATCCTCCAGGGCGAATTTTGGACAAAGCGTTTTTTTTTTTTTTTTTTATGAATTTAATCGAATTGCGCAATAAATCTCACCGTCTATTGGCTGCCGGTATTTAAAGGGCCGCTGTCAGCATCAATACTGGAGGAGCAGAAGCAGCAGTCACTCACTCACCCTCTCCCTTCCTTCCATCTCTCACAGCTTAAAGTGGACCAAAACCCAGGATTTTGACTGCCCTGGGTTTTGGTCCTTGCCCTCCGATCAGGGATGCCCCGCTGTGTGAAACCCCCCCGATCGCCCAATCTCACTGCCCCTTCCTACGGTGCATGTGCAGCCTTCCAATCAGTGCGCAGCCGCATTGCTCTGCCCTTTAATGGGGAACGTACCATTCACAAATGCCTGGGGCGGGTATGCACCCTGCTAGAGGGATAGCGGGGATGCGCCATTGAAGGTGAGTTCCCTGGTGACCTGGGGGATTCCACACAGCGGGGCATCCCGATTCCGGAACCCACAGAGGCCCTGCAATCTTATAGATTTCAGGGCTGTTTGGGGTATGAATAAAGGGGGGTGGGAGCAGCTCAATCACTATTATTTATACAAAATTATTATTATTATTATTCAGGGCCTGGGAACTAATTTACCGCCCAGTTTAACCCTCTCATCAACTAAATATCAAGCACCAAACATGTCTAGCTGTGTGGAAAGACAGAGATTTGGTTGCATATATCTGCAGATACATGTGGAAGCCACACTGCCCCGGCAAGGCAACTCTGTGTTTAGTGTGGTCCCTACTCTTAATTCTGAGTCCCCAAAGTTGGGACATGCAATGCAGACAAATATCTGAGAGCTACTCACCTGGGAAGCAGCCAGCTGTTTGGGGTATGGACGGAGATCGGCCCGGGAATCCTAATAGGTTCCAGGGCTGCTTGATTATCTCTCCCCCCCCCCCCCCCCGGGCATCCAAAATCGGGTGTGTGAACCCCCCAGTCACCAAAAAACTCACCAATGGTCCAATGCTGCATGTGCGAGCAGTGGCCGCATCCCCGCCATTTGTGAATGCACGCTTCCTGCTAGAGGAAAGCTCCCGCCAGTGCACTCTGATCCGCTGGCCTTAGACGACGTGACATCCGGGCCTACAAGCGCGGCTGATTGGACGAGCGGCCGCGTATGCGCCGTAGGATCGGGAAGAGGTGAGTTGCGCTCAGCGATCTGGGAGGTTTCACACAGCGGGGCATCCCCGATCGGCGAAAGGACCGAAACCCAGGATAGTCAAAATCCTGGGTTTTGCTCCACTTGAATATCGGTTTAAAGCACTTAAATCATGTCTATACATAATAAAGGAAGTATTCGAAACGTTGCTGCATTTTTGTCGCTTCCTGTTTTGATACATTTGTTACTTCTAAGACATTGGCTGAGCCACATCCTGACAGCAGGGGGAGCCTGCGAGACTGGCGACGGCAGGGGGAGCCTGCGAGACCGGCGACGGCAGGGGGAGCCTGCGAGACCGGCGACGGCAGGGGGAGCCTGCGAGACCGGCGACGGCAGGGGGAGCCTGCGAGACCGGCGACGGCAGGGGGAGCCTGCGAGACCGGCGACGGCAGGGGGAGCCTGCGAGACCGGCGACGGCAGGGGGAGCCTGCGAGACCGGCGACGGCAGGGGGAGCCTGCGAGACCGGCGACGGCAGGGGGAGCCTGCGAGACCGGCGACGGCAGGGGGAGCCTGCGAGACCGGCGACGGCAGGGGGAGCCTGCGAGACCGGCGACGGCAGGGGGAGCCTGCGAGACTCGTGATGATCCCGGACGAGCCCCCAAATTTGGGAAAACCTTTTATTAAGAGGCCGATTCTTTAATAGCGCCAGGTAGCGACAGTTGAGCGACTGTAGCAGTATTTTCACAGCGCCCGCTAGTAGTCGCTGTGCTTGGCCGTTGTTCGGTTGTTGATAGAGTCGGTGTGCAGTAATGTTGAATATTGGGTGAGGAGTCGCTATTTGACAGGTTCCGCGCTGTATGGGTGCGCATGATAGCGACTGGTCAGAGCGACCGGCTCCCATCAAATTCATCAAAAAATCACGCTCCAAAAATTCTCGCGCTGTGAAATGCATGTTTATACCCCAGAGCGCTGGCGGCGATGTGTTTAAAAGTCGTTTTTTAACCCCCCAAACAACCATATTTTTGGAAACCAAAAAAAAAAGATTTTTTTAAAGAATTTAGTAATATGAATACAATAATATCAAACCTGTAATATCAATTCTGCACAATTTTTTTTTTTTTTCTTACCTTAAAAAAATTATCTAACATGGCAGAAGTGGTCACAGAATGTTTCACATTGAAAAAAAACATTAATAACAATTAATTATTAATATTTAAAGATTGTTCCATTGCAATGCATTGGAGAGCGCCAGGTAGCGAGAGGTCATACCTGTCGCTGTTCAAGGTCGGACGCTGGCGCTGTGGGCTGAGGCTGGAATAATGATGAATGAGTCGCTATATGGCGCTATCTCAGTCGCTAAGCAGGATTGGCTTGATAAATGTGTGATTGTGGTGGGGAGCCGGCGTTCTCGTGGCGGGGCCCGGCTTTACCGGCCGCTCACCTGTCGCTATTCCTTCATAAATAAGGGCCTATGTGTTTCTAACGCTCTCCCTGATCCGCGTAAGCATCACAACACATTCTGGGGCCCTAAATCACAAAAGCAAACGATCACCCTGAGGTCACATAGAGGTCACAAATAAATATTGGAGACAAGCAGCAAGCACGCCCCTCCCTAGTTATCTTTGCTTCCCCCCCCCCCCCCCCCCCCCCATTAGGGAAGACCAGTGACCTTTATAATGTTGGCTTTACAAAGGGCCCCATAGCAGCAGCATAGGTTGCTGGGGTGATTGTTAGACCAAACCAATACAGAATAAGGGAGGCCAACCATGCAAAACATAAAAGGCAGCTATACTTAAAGTGAACCTAAACCTACTCTGGACGCTCGGCTGGGCTCCCTGCAAACCAAGACTCCTTCTAGAGCAATGGTGGCATGCTTTAAAGTTCACGTAGTTGGGAGGAAGCCTGCCCTTGTGGCACAGGCTTCCCTTCAGCACTCTTTCCTATTTGCCCCTCTTTGTCCCCAAGCAATGGGGACTGGAAGCCACAGCACTTGAGGTGTTGGAAGTCTGTTGTGTGGCTTCCAGGTGCGTGCAGGGGGTGTGGCCACACAGGCTGTGGTGATTTGGAGCTGCACACAGTCGAGCATCTAATCTGACCAGTTGTCCCACTTTCGGTGGGACAGTCCCGCTTTGAGGCCCCTGTCCCTCTGAAAACTCTGGGGACGCCTAAATGCCCCACTTTGCTGACACGGGGAAGACCGTCCCACCAAATGCACAATGCTGGATGTCTGGGTCCTCTTTGATTGGATGGTGGCAGTAGAATGCATTGGCTCCTCCTCTTTTATGGACCAAATATTCTTAGATCATGTGACTCAGAATTAAGCCACATGCTAAACCTACCACACCCATCACCCGCAAACTCGTTTAAACTGACCCACTTTGAGGACCTCAAGAAATGGTGAGTTTAGGGGCATCCCACATCGGAGGACTAATTTTGGTCCTCTTTAAACTAGGAGCATCCCACATCGGAGGACTAATTTTGGTCCTCTTTAAACTAGGAGCATCCCGCATCTAAGTCCTCTTTAAACACCAGGCTTCTTCTCTTCAATGATCCAGTTTTAAGGTCCCTTTGCACTTGTATCGTGTTGAAATAAATAACTAAAGTGGACCCTGTTGCTTCTTTGTGCTGCGTTTTCATCTCCATAGAAATCTATGGTCTGAGCAGGTAGAGGAAAAGTATTGCGTTTTACCTGCAGTGAAATGCTCGCAGTCGCCCCCTAGGCCATCGCTACCATCTCATGTCATGGCGTCCTCTGCGATTTTGTGTGCCGCCTCCATCGGGTCCCTCCTGATGTCGCCCGCCAGTTATGAGAGGGGGGCCACCCCGGGGCCTTTGTCACTTGCCCTGCAAAGGAAACCTCCAGCAACCTTTTGGCTTATGGTCTGGTCCAGGAAGCTTTTCAGTCTTTGGTCTGAGCTCAATGCAGGGAACTGTTTTCTGCTGAGCGGCTACAAAGCCCCCGGCCCGAATGGCAAAGCAGGAGTTCCCGAGCAGCACACACCCGCACAAGGGGGGACAAGGGACTCCATCTGACATTCCAGTAAGTGGGCGGGTGCCAGACAACCACCAATCAGTTACTTGGCTGGACTATTATTTTATACTGTATCTGGGGCCTCCACCACATTTTGTGCCCAGGGGCCTCCAACGCACTTAATCCGGCCCTGCCGCCTGCGGTGAGATGGGTAACCAGGGATGCTATGGTGACTAGAGATTAGCGAACTTTTGAAAAGTTCGATTCGCCCGAATTTCACAAAGAAATTCGGGTTCGGCCGAATCGAACTTTTACGAAGTTCCCCATCAAAAATGCCGGCATGGTGGGAGCGGGCCGGTAAAGCTGGCCGGCCCGCTCCCACCATGCCGGCATTTAAAAACCAAACAAAAAAAAAAAAAAGCATTTTTGCCGGCATGGTGGGAGCAGGCCGGCCGGCTCCGCTGTCAGCGGAACCGGCCGGCCCGCTCCCACCATGCCGGCATTTTTTTTTTTTTAATTTCAGGAAAAATTCGATCGGCACGAACCACAAAATATTCGGGTTCGTGCCGAATCGAATATTTCCTGAAATTCGGAGCGAATTCCGGTTCGTCCGAACCGGTTCGCTCATCTCTAATGGTGACCCATGAGGCTGCCACTAATTGAGGCCCAGCGCAGTACACAAATGTGTTCTACCCTGCACTTGTGCGTTTCCATTGGTTAAATGTAATATTTACTGATACATTTGTATCCTTGTGGTTACACTACAGGGTTTCCACCTCTCATTGTACAATTTTCTCAAATACCAGCTCCAACAAGGGTGTTTTACCATCAGAATTAATTAGAATATTATTATTAATAATAATATATATAATTATAATAATTAGATTAATTAGATTAAATGTAACACTTACTGATACATTTGTATCCTTGGGTTACACTACAGGGTTTCCACCTCTCGTAAAATTTTCTCAAGCACCAGCTCCAACAAGTGTTGTTTTCTTTTCAATAATTTTTATTGAAGATATATATAAACACTTTTGATATAACAGATCATAGCAGATATATATATATATATAAACACTTTTGATATAACAGATCATAGCAGATATATATATATAAACACTTATTGATATAACAGATATAACAGATCATAGCAGATATATATAAACACTTTATATATATATATATCTGCTATGATCTGTTATATCCAAAGTGTTTATATATATATCTGCTATGATCTGTTATATCCAAACACTTTTGATATAACAGATATAACAGATCATAGTAGATATATATAAACACTTTTGATATAACAGATCATAGCAGATATATATATAAACACTTTTGATATAGCAGATATATATATATATATAAACACTTTTGATATAACAGATATAACAGATCATAGCAGCTATATATAAACACTTTTGATATAACAGATATAACAGATCATAGCAGATATATATAAACACTTTTGATATAACAGATATAACAGATCATAGCAGATATATATAAACACTTTTGATATAACAGATCATAGCAGATATATATATAAACACTTTTGATATAACAGATATAACAGATCATAGCAGATATATATATAAACACTTTTGATATAACAGATATAACAGATCATAGCAGATATATATAAACACTTTTGATATAACAGATATAACAGATCATAGCAGATATATATAAACACTTTTGATATAACAGATATAACAGATCATAGCAGATATATATAAACACTTTTGATATAACAGATATAACAGATCATAGCAGATATATATAAACACTTTTGATATAACAGATCATAGCAGATATATATATAAACACTTTTGATATAACAGATATAACAGATCATAGCAGATATATATATAAACACTTTTGATATAACAGATATAACAGATCATAGCAGATATATATAAACACTTTTGATATAACAGATATAACAGATCATAGCAGATATATATATAAACACGTTTGATATAACAGATATAACAGATCATAGCAGATATATATAAACACTTTTGATATAACAGATATAACAGATCATAGTAGATATATATAAACACTTTTGATATAACAGATCATAGCAGATATATCTGTTATATCAAAAGTGTTTATATATATCTGCTATGATCTGTTATATCAAAAGTGTTTATATATATCTACTATGATCTGTTATATCTGTTATATCAAAAGTGTTTATATATATCTGCTATGATCTGTTATATCTGTTATATCAAAAGTGTTTATATATATCTACTATGATCTGTTATATCTGTTATATCAAAATTGTTTATATATATATCTGCTATGATCTGTTATATCTGTTATATCAAAAGTGTTTATATATATCTGCTATGATCTGTTATATCTGTTATATCAAAAGTGTTTATATATATATATAACAGATCGTAGCAGATATATATAAACACTTTTGATATAACAGATCATAGCAGTATATATATATATATATATATATATATATATGCCAAATACAACAAAGTGGTGCACCGCCACACTATACAATAATGCTGTGCTACACTGCCAATATTAATGTACAACAGAGAAACATGAGCTCATGGGACCTAGCCCAGAAACCCAATAACAGGAGCACCAATCCAATGAAAGTTATAATTTCATTTATTACAAAGTCACATAGATCGAGAACAACAACAACACACAACACACAATACCAAACACATTAAAATACTGTATATCCCCAAAAATTCATCCAGTGCTGCATACACAGCGACATATACCTGGGTAACTCCTATAGTATAAATACGTGTAAAAATCCCCAAAAATATTTACTAATTTTGTGCCGGCACAAAAAAAAACCCCACCCCCCCCATCCAAAAAGAGGGAAGGAAAACAGGGGGGGAGCCTCCAAACTTACTCAAATATATTAAAGTGACCGTGCATAATCAACATAGCAGCAATAACCATAACATTCATATCTACTTCATACAATAAGTCCTATTAATCCATGAGTGCACAATAATCTACAATACACGTGAATATATACACACAAAATAATCAAATTAGCAGTGTTGAGAAACAAGTGTTCAAAATAATACTGGTCATGGACACAAAATTACCAATTAAAGACAAACATTGCAAAACAGATCAACACAAACACCAGAGCAAATAAAGAGAAAAACTACTTAGCCAGGCAACGGGGTATATCACGTGGAATAAGGAGTGGGGAGTGAACAGCAGGGACACCTTCGATCGCGGCTGCCCGTGCCGCTTCGCTGGGTGGATCCATCCATGCATGCACAGGCTCTTGTCCAATCAGTGCTCTGTTCAAACATGCAGTGGGCACGAACCCGTGTCTCATGTATTCTGTGGCGTGCTTCCGCGCCCAGCTAACCATCGTAAATATCTTCCTGCGGGGATACACTCAGTGGGGCATCCCAAACCGGGAGACCCCAGGGACAGTAAATGGACCAGCTATGGAGTCTTTTAGACTGGACCATCCCTGGTTTTGTTCCTTTTCTCTCCGGGGAACAGGATTTGGGATGCCCCACTGTGCGACCCCCCCCCCCCCAATCGGCCTCAAAACTCACCTTTCTGCCAGTCCCACTGCACATGCTCGGCCTCTCATGATCCTTTTATTGCACGGCCTACAGCCTTCACACCCCGAGTTTCCATGCGGTCTGTGGTGCGCTCCTGAATGGCCGGGCGCCGGAGTGCGCTTTGAACAAAAGATGGCGGGGGTGTGGCTGCAGGATGCTCATGCACCATGGGATTGCCTGAAAGGTAAGATTTGTGAGGATTTCTCACAGTGGGGCATCCCAAATAGGGCCAGCCATAAATGGTTTTGGTCCACTCTTTTCGTTCTTTCTCTGGGGTATCCCGATTTGGCGCTGATTGCCTACCTGCCTGCACTGTGGGATTGCCTGAAAGATGAGGATGGGGACCTGTGCTGTGGGATTGCCTGAAAGATGGGGATGAGAACCTGTGCTGTGGGATTGCCTGAAAGATGGGGATGGGGACCTGTGCTGTGGGATTGCCTGAAAGATGGGGATGAGAACCTGTGCTGTGGGATTACCTGAAGATGAGGATAGGGACCTGTGCTGTGGGATTGCCTGAAAGATGGGGATGGGGACCTGTGCTGTGGGATTGCCTGAAGATGAGGATAGGGACCTGTGCTGTGGGATTGCCTGAAAGATGAGGATGGGGACCTGTGCTATGGATTGCCTGAAAGATGGGGATGGGGACCTGTGCTGTGGGATTGTCTGAAAGATGAGGATGGGGACCTGTGCTGTGGGATTGTCTGAAAGATGAGGATGGGGACCTGTGCTGTGGGATTACCTGAAGATGAGGATGGGGACCTGTGCTGTGGGATTACCTGAAGATGAGGATGGGGACCTGTGCTGTGGGATTGCCTGAAAGATGGGGATGGGGACCTGTGCTGTGGGATTACCTGAAAGATGGGGATGGGGACCTGTGCTGTGAGATTGCCTGAAAGATGGGGATGGGGACCTGTGCTGTGGGATTGCCTGAAAGATGAGGATGAGGACCTGTGCTGTGGGATTACCTGAAGATGAGGATGGGGACCTGTGCTGTGGGATTACCTGAAGATGAGGATGGGGATCTGTGCTGTGGGATTACCTGAAGATGAGGATGGGGACCTGTGCTGTGGGATTGCCTGAAAGATGGGGATCGGGACCTGTGCTGTGGGATTGCCTGAAAGATGGGGATGAGGACCTGTGCTGTGGGATTACCTGAAAGATGAGGATGGGGATCTGTGCTGTGGGATTACCTGAAAGATGAGGATGAGGACCTGTGCTGTGGGATTACCTGAAGATGAGGATGGGGACCTGTGCTGTGGGATTACCTGAAGATGAGGATGGGGACCTGTGCTGTGGGATTACCTGAAAGATGAGGATGGGGATCTGTGCTGTGGGATTACCTGAAAGATGAGGATGGGGACCTGTGCTGTGGGATTACCTGAAAGATGAGGATGAGGACCTGTGCTGTGGGATTACCTGAAGATGAGGATGGGGACCTGTGCTGTGGGATTACCTGAAAGATGAGGATGGGGATCTGTGCTGTGGGATTACCTGAAGATGAGGATGGGGACCTGTGCTGTGGGATTACCTGAAGATGAGGATGGGGATCTGTGCTGTGGGATTACCTGAAGATGAGGATGGGGACCTGTGCTGTGGGATTACCTGAAAGATGAGGATGGGGATCTGTGCTGTGGGATTACCTGAAGATGAGGATGGGGACCTGTGCTGTGGGATTACCTGAAAGATGAGGATGGGGATCTGTGCTGTGGGATTACCTGAAGATGAGGATGGGGACCTGTGCTGTGGGATTACCTGAAGATGAGGATGGGGACCTGTGCTGTGGGATTACCTGAAAGATGAGGATGGGGATCTGTGCTGTGGGATTACCTGAAAGATGAGGATGGGGACCTGTGCTGTGGGATTACCTGAAAGATGAGGATGAGGACCTGTGCTGTGGGATTACCTGAAGATGAGGATGGGGACCTGTGCTGTGGGATTACCTGAGGATGGGGATCTGTGCTGTGGGATTACCTGAAGATGAGGATGGGGACCTGTGCTGTGGGATTACCTGAAGATGAGGATGGGGACCTGTGCTGTGGGATTACCTGAAGATGAGGATGGGGACCTGTGCTGTGGGATTGCCTGAAAGATGGGGATGGGGACCTGTGCTGTGGGATTGCCTGAAAGATGGGGATGGGGACCTGTGCTGTGGGATTGCCTGAAAGATGGGGATGGGGACCTGTGCTGTGGGATTGCCTGAAAGATGAGGATGAGGACCTGTGCTGTGGGATTACCTGAAGATGAGGATGGGGATCTGTGCTGTGGGATTACCTGAAGATGAGGATGGGGACCTGTGCTGTGGGATTGCCTGAAAGATGGGGATGGGGACCTGTGCTGTGGGATTGCCTGAAAGATGAGGATGGGGATCTGTGCTGTGGGATTACCTGAAGATGAGGATGGGGACCTGTGCTGTGGGATTGCCTGAAAGATGGGGATGGGGATCTGTGCTGTGGGATTACCTGAAAGATGAGGATGGGGATCTGTGCTGTGGGATTACCTGAAGATGAGGATGGGGACCTGTGCTGTGGGATTGCCTGAAAGATGGGGATGGGGACCTGTGCTGTGGGATTGCCTGAAAGATGAGGATGGGGACCTGTGCTGTGAGATTGCCTGAAAGATGAGGATGGGGACCTGTGCTGTGGGATTACCTGAAAGATGAGGATGGGGATCTGTGCTGTGGGATTACCTGAAGATGAGGATGGGGACCTGTGCTGTGGGATTGCCTGAAAGATGGGGATGGGGACCTGTGCTGTGGGATTGCCTGAAAGATGAGGATGGGGACCTGTGCTGTGAGATTGCCTGAAAGATGAGGATGAGGACCTGTGCTGTGGGATTACCTGAAGATGGGGATCTGTGCTGTGGGATTACCTGAAGATGAGGATGGGGACCTGTGCTGTGGGATTGCCTGAAAGATGGGGATGGGGACCTGTGCTGTGGGATTACCTGAAAGATGAGGATGGGGATCTGTGCTGTGGGATTACCTGAAGATGAGGATGGGGACCTGTGCTGTGGGATTGCCTGAAAGATGGGGATGGGGACCTGTGCTGTGGGATTGCCTGAAAGATGAGGATGGGGACCTGTGCTGTGAGATTGCCTGAAAGATGAGGATGGGGACCTGTGCTGTGAGATTGCCTGAAAGATGAGGATGGGGACATGTGCTGTGGGATTGCCTGAAAGTTGAGGATGGGGACCTGTGCTGTGAGATTGCCTGAAAGATGGGGATGGGGACCTGTGCTGTGGGATTGTCTGAAAGATGAGGATGGGGACCTGTGCTGTGGGATTACCTGAAAGATGAGGATGGGGACCTGTGCTGTGGGATTGCCTGAAAGATGGGGATGGGGACCTGTGCTGTGAGATTGCCTGAAAGATGAGGATGGGGACCTGTGCTGTGAGATTGCCTGAAAGATGGGGATGGGGACACACACAGCAATGCATCCTGATTTGGGATGCCCCAAGGAAACTCCAGGGCTGGCGAAATAGCTGTTGCCCCTCTTTAAAGGGGACCAAAACCATTTGTAGCCTAGTTGCGCGAATGTAAAGATACCAGCGCCTGTTGCTGGGAGCGGCTGCGGTGTTGCAGGAATTCCATCTATTGTCCCTATGTTTTTACAGCATCCCCCGCCAACGCCCTCGCCCTGCGCCTGCAGCGGCATGTCCGTGTGTCGTGGGCCGGGCGTGTCCTCGCACATGCGTGTTACCTGACATTCCTCAAATATTCCCCAAGAGAAAGTGCTCCGATTAACTTTCCCCGCGACACCCGTGGCTTTCCCGCGAGCTCAACTTCCTGTAGCTTCCTACTGTATGCATGCCTACCAACCTTATAGGGTGGGAAAGAGGGACAAGTGTTAAATTAGGCCACGCCCCCTCATTGATCGTTGGATAGGAGACAGGATGTATCAGTTACAACAATAGAAACACTTTGAATAGGCGAATGAATCATTTATTGCTGCAGATCTGCATGTTACACCTCAAAGAGGGACAATATGTAAATTTACATAGTTATATAGTTACATGTAGTTACATAGTTATATAGTTACATGTAGTTACATAGTTACATAGTTACATGTAGTTACATAGTTACATGTAGTTACATAGTTACATGTAGTTACATAGTTACATGTAGTTACATGTAGTTACATGTAGTTACATAGTTACATAGTTACATGTAGTTACATAGTTACATGTAGTTACATAGTTACATGCATGCCTCCCAACTGTCCCGATTTTCCCGGGATTGTCCCGATTTTTGAGAAGGATCCCGCAGTCCCGGAACATTACCAAATGTCGCCGGCGCGAAGATAACTTCCTGGCGCGTGGGGTGAGAGAGTGGGGCGGGCGCACGGGGGTGGGTGGGCAGGCGCACGGGGGTGGGGGGGCGGGCGGTATGCTGGTTTGGGGATACGTACGCATGCAGGGGTGA
The DNA here is from genome assembly GCA_027917425.1 of Gastrophryne carolinensis. Lineage (NCBI taxonomy): Eukaryota > Metazoa > Chordata > Amphibia > Anura > Microhylidae > Gastrophryne > Gastrophryne carolinensis. Next base: position 158,525,907 of record CM051244.1, on the reverse strand, counting down.
AGGCAGCCGACATTGCTGGAGCTGGAGAGCGTGGCCGGGGCGTGACGGGGGCGTGGCCGGGGCGTGACGGGGGCGTGGCCGGGGCGTGACGGGGGCGTGGCCGGGGGCATGGCTTGTCCCGCTTTCACGTTTTCAGAAGTTGGGAGGTATGTTACATGTAGTTACATAGTTACATGTAGTTACGTAGTTACATGTAGTTACGTAGTTACATGTAGTTACATAGTTACATGTAGTTACATAGTTACATGTAGTTACGTAGTTACATGTAGTTACATAGTTACATAGTTACATGTAGTTACATAGTTACATAGTTACATGTAGTTACATAGTTACATGTAGTTATATAGTTACATGTAGTTACATGTAGTTACATAGTTACATAGTTACATGTAGTTACGTAGTTACATGTAGTTACATAGTTACATGTAGTTACATGTAGTTACACAGTTACATGTAGTTACATAGTTACATGTAGTTACATGTAGTTACATAGTTACATGTAGTTACATAGTTACATGTAGTTACATAGTTACATGTAGTTACGTAGTTACATGTAGTTACATAGTTACATGTAGTTACGTAGTTACATGTAGTTACATAGTTACATGTAGTTACGTAGTTACATGTAGTTACATAGTTAAATACGGTTGAAAAAAAAGACATATGTCCATCAAGTTCAACCAAGGGTGTTGGGGTCGGCGAAGTTATTTTTTATTTTATAGGGGAAGCTATTTATTTTATTTTTTGTTTTATTTTTTTTACTGATAACCGCTAATAGTAACTGTTAATGTCATTTTCTTCTAAATAAGCATCTAATCCTTTTTTGAAGCTGTCAGCAGTTGATGCTGTAACAAGCTTCTGCGGGAGGCTGTTCCACAGATTTATAGTTCTTATGGTAAAAAACGATTGTCGCCTCCGGAGATTGAATTTCTTTTTTTCCAGCCAAAGGCAGTGCCCCCTTGTCTTTAGAGAGGATTTTACCTGAAATAGTGTTCCCCCATATTTTTTGTATGGACCATTTATATATTTATACAAGTTAATCATGTCCCCCCTCAGCCGCCTCCTCTCAAGACTAAACCGATTTAATTCTCCTAATCTTTCCTCATAACTAAGATCTTTCATTCCCTTTTATTAGTTTGGTGGCTTTCCTTTGCATGAAGCCACGCCCCCCGCATTGAGGGATGGATGAAGCCACGCCCCCTCATTGAGGGATGGATGAAGCCACGCCTCCTCATTGAGGGACGGATAGGAGATAGGATGTAACAGTTATAACAATAGAAACACTTTGAATAGGCAAATGAATCATTTATTGCTGCAGGTCTGCATGTTACACCTCAAAGAGGGACACATGAGAACAATAAGGGACATGGACTCCAAAGAGGGACAGTCCCTCAGGGAGGTATGTGTCCACTAAGTGCAGGGAGTGAATGTCGGTGCCTTTTTTAAAGCGGCAATGGCTTTAGGTTTCTGTTAAATAGGAGCAACAGCATCATTTAATGAAAAGAACAAACCCTTAAACTATTCCCCAGCATCTAAAATTAATGTATTTTAAGTTTTTAGTCGCTTACTTATTATTCTTTCCCCCACTGGGCTGCAACTCTGTTCAGGACTCTAGGATCCCGGAGCCACCATCTTGCCTCAGAAGCATCACATACTGAGAAGAGGAAGGGGGGGGGGGCAAGTGCAGGGAGTGGGGTATAGACAGAGCAGAGCTGGGGTCAGGAAAAGGTCAGCAATCCCAAAATGCAGAGCGGCACAGTCAGAAGACACTTCCTGTCTGAAACTCCACGGGCCACCATCTTGGATGTTAAAAAAACTCAACAGGTGCAGGGAGGTAGGATGATTTTTAATGTGGGCAATCTGTATGTACAGGGGGGGAAACATACAAAATAGGCTCTTATTCAGGGTGAAGGTCCGGATTAATGTGAGCAATCTGTATGTACAGGGGGGGAAACATACAAAATAGGCTCTTATTCAGGGTGAAGGTCTGCTATTATGTCTCTTGGTGGGTTGCTCTACCTCTTCATGGGGCATCCTGGTTTCTAAATAGCTGGCGCGGGCACAACCACAGCTAGAGGCGGCAGTGATCGCTTCATTCATATTTCCTTGCCGCAAAGGAATGAAACGAGTGCCACTGATTGGCTATGCCGACCAGGCATTTGCAGTGGGAGCAAGAAAAAGGTAAGCTTATGGGCAATCCCAGGGAATAAACACAGCAGGGCATCCCAATAAAGCCAAGTCAATTCTTGGGTGTATTTCTTTTTTAACATGTGACTCTTGGGCATCCTATTTAAAGGGTAAGTCCACAGACCTCAGATCAGGGTTGCCCTTTGACACAAGACACTCCACTTACCTTCCACATGTTCTCTGTGGTTAAAGGTTACCATCGATGGTTACAAATATAAGGGCGGTTGTCCTCATTCCTCTGCTTTTTCTTTTTTTTTTAGGCAAAACCTTGCCCACCCTCAGAAACCGAGCGCTCCATGGAGAGGATCATCACAATCTTCCAGCGCTACTCCGGCAAGCAGGGCAGCCAGGCCACCATGAACTACGCGGAGTTTGAGGAATTCATGAAGACTGAGCTGGGCTCCTTCACCAAAGTGAGTGCTCCTGGTCCTGATGGAGTTTCCAGTCTACTGGGAAATGCTTTGACTCCTTAGTTGTGCCTTGGACCCAGGGCAGTTTCTAGGCAAAATAGCACTCCCTGTTCATCCTATGGCGCTGCTGTTGTCCCATACAGGCCATGCTGTGCCGCTACCATAGCAGTAGGCAGTGCTCCCTCTCCATAAGCCTCCCTTGACATGGACTCCAAAAAGGGATGGTCCCTTCAAATGAGGGACACTTGAAAGGTATGCTCTCTGGTGTGCATCGACCACTCTAACACATTGTGTAGGGATAAAGGTACCCCTAATAGCCTTGACGCCCAGGGGGGATTGCCTTACAAACTGCCCTGCTTGGACCTTTATCTCCTCTTCAGGAGTAGGTCTGCAAAGGAATGTCTCCTTCAGGGTATATGGGGGGGGGGGGGGGTAAGTAAGTTGCAGTAAGGCCACTGGGTATGAAAGTAAAGGTGAAGAATGATCACTCTGACTAACAGGGTGTTACAGGAGGTAGGGTGTGAGAAGATATCTGGTTGAGGGTTAACTTCGTATTGGGTCTATAGGCATTGACTAGTTCTACATAAACGTACCTGGGTGTCATTGGAATGACCTGGCTTCAATGGTATTTTTAGGTTTATGCAAGGTGCTTTTAGAAGTTCTATACAGGGCTAGGGTTGGAATCGTGTGTAGGTCTAGGAGCTGGTCTAGAAGGCCATTGACCAGGAGTCTCAGGATTCATGAGCTAGCTTTGACCGCATTTGTAGTTCTACACAAGGTTTATACAGGGCTAGGACTGTAGTCATGGGTTGTTCGTCATTGGCTGGGCCACATGACTTGGCTTTGGAAGCATTTGCAAGTCTACCCAAGATGCCTTTTTAAAGGTATATATTGCTAGAGCCACATGGGCTGGCCCAGGAGTCATTAGTTGGCTCACATAAGAGGGTTTTGTGGGTCTTTGTATGTCTTGGTGAATATAGAAAGCTAGAGTTTAATGTAGGTGTGCATGAGATGGCCAGCAAGTCTTTGGTTGGGCCACATCACATGAGCTGACTTTGAGGGCATTTGTATGTCTACACAGGGTCCCCTCAGAATATCTGCAATATATAACTAGTGCTAGAGTCATTGGAGGGTCTACATGATTTGGCTCATGAGTCATTGGTGGGTTTATGCGATGTGGCCCATAAATCATTGATGTGCTGGCCCAGAAGCTATTAAGTCATGTCGCATGAGATGTAGTTCTACACAAGGCACCTCAAGAGGGTCTATACACGGATAGGGTGGTAGCCATGTGTAGGTCTACAAAAGTTGATCAAGAGGAGAAGAGCTATATGGCTAATGCTAGAGTAGTTGGTGGGTCTAGGAGTTGATCTAGGCATCACTGGCAAGGCTACAAACACTGTCCTTGACAATTTTGGTCTATACAAGGTATCTGTAGAAGGTCTATACAGGGCTTGGGCTGGACTCGTGTGTAGGTCTCCACAGGAGTCATTGGTCAGGTCATGTTTGGTCGCTTGATTTGGCTTGGTGTGGTTTGATAGGTTCTCATAAGCTATCCTATGAGGAGGAGCTCTCCTATAACCTTAATTATAGGTCTTAATGAGCTGGTCTGTGTAGACCAAATCCAGAACTCCAAAGGACCTACAGTCCAGCTCATTAAGACCTATAATTAAGTTATAGGAGAGCTCCTCCTCATAGGATAGCTTATGAGAACCTATCAAACCACACCAAGCCAAATCAAGTGACCAAACATTACCTGACCAATGACTCCTCTGGAGACCTACACATGAGTCCAGCCCAAGTCCTTTTATAGACCTTCTAAAGATACTTTGTGTAGACCAAATCCAGAACTCCAAAGTATCTGTAGAAGGTCTATACAGGGCTTGGGCTGGACTCGTGTGTAGGTCTCCACAGGAGTCATTGGTCAGGTCATGTTTGGTCGCTTGATTTGGCTTGGTGTGGTTTGATAGGTTCTCATAAGCTATCCTATGAGGAGGAGCTCTCCTATAACCTTAATTATAGGTCTTAATGAGCTGGTCTGTGTAGACCAAATCCAGAACTCCAAAGGACCTACAGTCCAGCTCATTAAGACCTATAATTAAGTTATAGGAGAGCTCCTCCTCATAGGATAGCTTATGAGAACCTATCAAACCACACCAAGCCAAATCAAGTGACCAAACATTACCTGACCAATGACTCCTCTGGAGACCTACACATGAGTCCAGCCCAAGTCCTTTTATAGACCTTCTAAAGATACTTTGTGTAGACCAAATCCAGAACTCCAAAGTATCTTTAGAAGGTCTATACAGGGCTTGGGCTGGACTCATGTGTAGGTCTCCACAGGAGTCATTGGTCAGGTCATGTTTGGTCACTTGATTTGGCTTGGTGTGGTTTGATAGGTTCTCAAAAGCTATCCTATGAGGAGGAGCTCTCCTATAACTTAATTATAGATCCTAATGAGCTGGTCTGTAGGTCCTTTGGAGTTCTTGATGATTTTGAATTTTTGGTTATTCTTTAGTATTTGAATTTTAGTACAGGTTTGGGTTGTTTTTGGATGCAGAAAAGTACATTTAAGAATCCATGTCCACCCACGAACTAACTGCTCTAGTGCTGCTTCTCAAGGTTTCCTAACTTGACCAGGAGATGACCTTGCCAGGGTGGGACATCTAACATTCCACAACCAAATCTGTGTTTTTCAATAATTTATATATTAAAGTGACCTTTAGTCCCTTCCGGCAACAGCTGATGGGTTAAGATAGATAAGGACAGCAGCAAAGTATCCACTCAACCCTAGGAGTTGGCCGGGTTCAGGTAGCAATGTGGTACAGATGACAAGTGGAGGTCTGGAGACAGGGCCAGTGCCAGCACAGGGCAAAACTGGGCGATTTCCAGGGCCCCTGGCATCTTCAGGGGCCCACTCAGGCTCACACTTGGCCATGGTATTATTTTACAGTGGACCTGAACCACCGAATGCCGGCTGCTGTGTGCAGACCTGCTCATGGCTGGCCTCAGCAACATGGGAAGATTAGCAACGAAGGAGGAGGTGGCATGGAATGGAGGGCAATTGATGAAACCTTAGAAGAGACGAGAACCAGGAGACAAGGACTGGAGGGCAATCAGCAGCAGGATATGACCCATTTGTGGCAGCGGAGATTTGGGGCCCACTAAAACTCTCTTGCCCAAGGCCCCCCCCCCAACCTGCAGCCAGCCCTGTCTGAAGATATCTGGAATAAAATGAGGCTATGCTGCAATGGATTAATGCTATGATCCAGCTGCCCTCAGATTTCTCATCATGTATGTTGTTCCTTTGTTGGGTCCTGATCACAGCTACTCTCTTTCCCCTTCCAGAACCAGAAGGACCCCAATATTTTGAAGAAGATTATGAAGTCCGTAGATGGTGGTGTGGATGGAAGGCAGGACGACAAGTTGGACTTTCAAGAGTTTCTCAACCTTACTGGAGGCATGATGGTGGCCTGCAACGAAGCCCTGAGCACATGCCCTCCCAGCAAACAGGTATTACCCCCCCCCCCTTCCCAGCCTTTGTGTTCTCGGTTTGTTGGTGTTGCGATTGAATAAATGCAGACGGGCTTGTCGCTCAGCAATATGTGTTTTGATAGAATTAGTCATGTTGGTGAGCAGGTTTGGCTGGCGTCACCAGAAGTGTCGCAAGACGTCAAGCTAAAGTCGAGTAGTTAGAAGGAATTTTAAAGGGGTCGGAAATGTTGTCAATGTCCTTCTAGTGGAGCGTTAAAATGGCTTCTAAATGGGAAGCTTTATGGTGTCCCCAGCCATTAGTTTTACTGTCTTAGCTGACTTTTCATGTAGAGCAGTAGCGAGGTAACTGCCCCTTAGTTTATCCCCTATATTATTATATGGTCTCTGCACCCTAATGCACTCTCAAAAGGAATATATGGAGGATTATGATGTTATGGGCAGCTAGTGCATGCTAGGATAAATGGAAGGGAATGGGGGTCATTACCACCTCGTAGACTCTCTACAGGAATATTGAGCATTATGATGTCACTGCTCCTCTAGTGGACTTGTTTCTAGTGGAGGTATCTGTATAGTTAGGAGGTCACCGGAGCCCTAGTTCACTCCTCATTGGGAATATATAGAGGACTATGATGTCATGTCCGGATAGTGCATGCTCAGTAGGATAAATGGAATGTAATAGGGGTCATTACCACCTCGTAGACTCTGTACAGGAATATTGAGCATTATGATGTCACGGCTCCTCTAGTGGAGGTATCTGTATAGTTAGGAGGTCACCGGAGCCCTAGTTCACTCCTCCATTGGGAATACCTGGAGTATTAAGATGCCATGTCCAGCAAGTGCATGCTTAGTAGAATACATTGAATGAATGTAATAGGGGTCATTGCCACCTCGTATATGCTTTACAGAAATATTGAGCATTATGATGTCACTGCTCCTCTAATGGACTCGCCTTTAGTGGAGGTATCTGTATAGTTAGGAGGTCACCAGAGCCCTAGTTCACTCCTCATTGGGAATATATAGAGGACTATGATGTCATGTCCGGATAGTGCATGCTCAGTAGGATAAATGGAATGTAATTGGGGTCATTGCCACCTCGTATACTCTGTACACGAATATTGAGCATTATGATGTCACCGCTCCTCTAGTGGAGGTATCTGTATGGTTAGGAGGTCACCGGAGCCCTAGTTCACTCCTCATTGGGAATATATAGAGGACTATGATGTAATGTCCGGATAGTGCATGCTCAGTAGGATAAATGGAATGTAATAGGGGTCATTACCACCTCGTAGACGCTTTACAGAAATATTGAGCATTATGATGTCACTGCTCCTCTAATGGACTCACCTTTAGTGGAGGTATCTGTATAGTTAGGAGGTCACCGGAGGCCTAGTTCACTCCTCATTGTGAATATATGGAGGACTATGATGTCATGTCCAGATAGTGCATGCTCAGTAGGATAAATGGAATGTAATTGGGGTCATTGCCACCTCGTATACTCTGTACAGGAATATTGAGCATTATGATGTCACTGCTCTTCTAGTGGAGGTATCTGTATAGTTAGGAGGCCACCAGAGCCCTAGTTCACTCCCTATTAGGAATATATAGAGGATTATGATGTCCTGTCCAGCTAGTGCATGCTCAGAAGGATTAATGGAATGTAATTGGGGTCATTGCCACCTTGTAGACTCTCCACAGAAATATTGAGCATTATGATGTCACTGCTCCTTTAGTGGAGGTATCTGTATAGTTAGGAGGTCACCGGAGGCCTAGTTCACTCCTCATTGTGAATATATGGAGGACTATGATGTCCTGTCCAGCTAGTGCATGCTCAGAAGGATTAATGGAATGTAATTGGGGTCATTGCCACCTTGTAGACTCTGTACAGGAATATTGAGCATTATGATGTCACTGCTCCTCTAATGGACTCGCCTTTAGTGGAGGTATCTGTATAGTTAGGAGGTCACCGGAGGCCTAGTTCACTCCTCCATTGGGAATATATAGAGGACTATGATGTCATGTCCGGATAGTGCATGCTTAGTAGGATAAATGGAATGTAATAGGGGTCATTGCCACCTCGTAGACGCTCTACAGAAATATTGAGCATTATGATGTCACTGCTCCTCTAATGGACTCGCCTTTAGTGGAGGTATCTGTATAGTTAGGAGGTCACCGGAGGCCTAGTTCACTCCTCCATTGGGAATATATAGAGGACTATGATGTCATGTCCGGATAGTGCATGCTTAGTAGGATAAATGGAATGTAATAGGGGTCATTGCCACCTCGTAGACGCTCTACAGAAATATTGAGCATTATGATGTCACTGCTCCTTTAGTGGAGGTATCTGTATAGTTAGGAGGTCACCGAAGCCTCTCTACACTAGTTCACTCCTCATTGTGAATATATGGAGGACTATGAGGTCATGTCCGGATAGTGCATGCTCAGTAGGATAAATGTAATGGAAACTGGGGTCGTTGCCACCTCGTAGACGCAGAAATATTTAGCATTATGATGTCACTGCTCCTCTAGTGGACTCTCCTCTAGTGGAGGTATCTGTATAGTTTGGAGGTCACCAGAGCACTAGTTCACTCCCTATTGGAGGACTATGATGTCATGTCCAGCTAGTGCATGCTCAGTAGAATAAATTGAATGTAATAGCCACTTCGTAAACGCTCTACAGAAATATTGAGCATTGTGATGTCACTGCTCCTCTAGTGGACTCGCCTCTGTATAGTTAGGAGGTCACCGGAGCCCTAGTTCACTCCTCATTGGGGATATATGGAGTAAGAGGAGACATAAATATATGTAGGAAATCTGAATGTAAGCCTCTCCTGTATTGTTCCCTCCGCAGAACCCTGTCTTTGCCACCAAGCCAACTGACATGGAGGTGGCCATGGAGAGCATCGTTAGGGTCTTCCAGAATTACGCCGGCAAGAAGGGCAGCAAATCGGAAATGGATTACACAGAGTTTGAGGCATTCATGAAGAGCGAGCTGAAATCTTTCACTGAAGTAAGTCTTACCGCTTTACTCCTCTGAGTATTTTTATTACCAGAGCTGCAGTTTATGAATACACAGTCTGGAGATCTCCAGTCCATTCTGCAGGCCGAGGAATCTGCTCCCTCTAGTGTTCAGTGTGTGATATTATACCTGCTCCCTGTCTGCCATTATAAGTGCCATTGGCTTAGTGTGTTATTACAGTGTGCTCCCTCTAGTGTTTATTGTGTGGTATTATACCCGCTGTCTCGCTGCACCCTCCCCACTAGACAAAGCTCCCTGCCTGCCATCTTAAGCTCCATTGGCTTAGTGTGTTTTTGCAGTGTGCTCCCTCTAGTGGTCAGTGTGTGGTATTACACCCGCTGTCTCTAGTGTACTAGTTGGTGTAATAACTTGTATTGACCACTAGAAGGAGCACACGCCTACATCACACTAAGCAGAAGGCGCTCATGATGGCAGTGCTCCCTCTAGTGGTCAGTGTGATGGAGGGTGTAATACACACACTGACCACTAGAGGGAGACGCTCCTACATCACACTAAGCAGAAGGAGCTCATGATGGCAGTGCTCCCTCTAGTGGTCAGTGTGCAGTGTGATGGAGGGTGTAATACACACACTGACCACTAGAGGGAGTGCATCCATACATCACACTAAGCAGAAGGAGCTCATGATGGCAGTGCTCCCTCTAGTGGTCAGTGTGCAGTGTGATGGAGGGTGTAATACACACACTGACCACTAGAGGGAGCACACTCCTACATCACACTAAGCAGAAGGAGATCATGATGGCAGTGCTCCCTCTAGTGGTCAGGGTGTGGTATTATGTCTGCTAGCACACTGACCACTAGAGGGTGGGGTATTCGCCCGTACTGACCCCTTGTGTCTCCCCGTAGAACCAGAAGGACCCGAACATAGTGCGCCGCTTGCTGGAATCGGTGGACGGCTCGGTGGACGGAAAAAAGGACAAATGCCTGAACTTCCAGGAGTTCATGAATCTGATTGGAGGAATCATGGTGGCCTGCAACGACGCCATGCTGCGACGCCCTAAGAAGGTGTGAGATCGCCGGGGAGGAGCGCTGCACAATTCCCACCATTCCGCTGTTATTCCTGTGAATGTTTTTTTGTTCTAATAAAATGTCTGACTGATCTGAGGTCTCTGCTCATTACATCAATCTATAGCTGGTCACCCCAATCCCGCCTTTGGCTGGGGGCTTCTTGGCTCCTCCCCCAACTGTGACTGATCTGAGGCCTCTGCTCATTACAGGGAAATCGATTGATAGCCGGTCACACCAATCAAATGCCTGTCTGTCTTTGGCCGGGGGGCTACTTGGCTCCTCCCCCAACTATGACATCAGAGTTAAAGGAACAGTTCCGGGAGGGGAAATAAGGCAGCAAGGAGCTCACCTGAAGTCTGCCCCATGGGCCTTTCCTCCAGGGTGCTGTAGATGCTGTAGCAGGTCTCCAAACTTTGCCCTTTCCCCTTTCCATTCCTCCATGTCCATTCTCAAAATGTGGTCGCAGGACCACCCCTGTCCCAGTGTGAGCCACCCTAGTGCGTGCTGTCTTGTTGGGCTTGCTCGTGCTGGAAGCGTTGAGGAACTGGCGAGGACGTGCAAACACAATGGGTGGAATGGTCTTTGGAGAAATGAAATCGATCAGAGGGACAAACATTGGAAAATATAAACTTACATGAGTCTCGCGCCCGCTGTCCCTGCTCTGGCTTCCGGCTCCACCACTGCCTCTCGGTCAGCGCCGGAACCAGATTGGGGACAGCGTTCATGTCATTTTCCTTTATTTTCTGGAGGGATGGGGGAATGCCACACTGATAAAGATAATGGGGGGAGCCACACTGCCTATATGGGGAATGGGAATGCCACACTGCCTATATGGGGAATGGGAGGGGGGTGCCACACTGCCTATATGGGGAATGGGAATGCCACACTGCCTATATGGGGAATGGGAGGGGGGAATGCCACACTGCCTATATGGGGAATGGGAGGTGGGAATGCCACACTGCCTATATGGGGAATGGGAGGGGGGAATGACACACTGCCTATATGGTGAATGGGAGGGGGGAATTCCACACTGCCTATATGGGGAATGGGATGGGGGGAATGACACACTGCCTATATGGTGAATGGGAGGGGGGAATTCCACACTGCCTATATGGGGAATGGGAGGGGGAATGCCACACTGTCTATATGGTGAATGGGGGGGGGATTCCACACTGCCTATATGGTGAATGGGAGGGGGGAATTCCACACTGCCTATATGGGGAATGGGAGGGAGAATGCCACACTGCCTATATGGGGAATGGGAGGGGGGAATTCCACACTGCCTATATGGGGAATGGGAGGGGGGAATGCCACACTGCCTATATGGTGAATGGGAGGGGGGAATTCCACACAGCCTATATGGGGAATGGGAGGGGGGAATGTCACACTGCCTATATGGGGAATGGGAGGGGGAATGCCACACTGCCTATATGGGGAATGGGAGGGGGGAATGCCACACTGCCTATATGGGGAATGGGAGGGGGGAATGCCACACTGCCTATATGGGGAATGGGAGGGGGAAATGCCACACTGCCTATATGGGGAATGGGAGGGGCGGAATGCCACACTGCCTATATGGGGAATGGGAGGGGGAGATGCCACACTGCCTATGCGGAATGGGAGGGGGGATGCCACACTGCCTATATGGGGAATGGGAGGGGGGAATGCCACACTGCCTATATGGGGAATGGGAGGGGGAGATGCCACACTGCCTATATGGGGAATGGGAGGGGGGATGCCACACTGCCTATATGGGGAATGGGAGGGGGAAATGCCACACTGCCTATAATGGGGAATGGGAGGGGCGGAATGCCACACTGCCTATGGGGAATGGGGGAGGGGATGCCACACTGCCTATATGGGGAATGGGAGGGGGGATGCCAAACTGCCTATATGGGGAATGGGAGGGGGGAATGCCACACTGCCTATATGGGGAATGGGAGGGGGGAATGCCACACTGCCTATATGGGGAATGGGAGGGGGAAATGCCACACTGCCTATAATGGGGAATGGGAGGGGCGGAATGCCACACTGCCTATGGGGAATGGGGGAGGGGATGCCACACTGCCTATATGGGGAATGGGAGGGGGGATGCCACACTGCCTATATGGGGAATGGGAGGGGGGAATGCCACACTGCCTATATGGGGAATGGGAGGGGGAGATGCCACACTGCCTATATGGGGAATGGGAGGGGGGATGCCACACTGCCTATATGGGGAATGGGAGGGGGAAATGCCACACTGCCTATATGGGGAATGGGAGGGGGAATGCCACACTGCCTATATGGGGAATGGGAGGGGGAGATGCCATACTGCCTATATGGGGAATGGGAGGGGGGATGCCACACTGCCTATATGGGGAATGGGAGGGGGAAATGCCACACTGCCTATATGGGGAATGGGAGGGGGAATGCCACACTGCCTATATGGGGAATGGGAGGGGCGGAATGCCACACTGCCTATAATGGGGAATGGGAGGGGCGGAATGCCACACTGCCTATAATGGGGAATGGGAGGGGCGGAATGCCACACTGCCTATGGGGAATGGGACGGGGGAATGCCACACTGCCTATGGGGAATGGGAGGGGGGAATGCCACACTGCCTATATGGGGAATGGGAGGGGGGAATGTCACACTGCCTATATGGGGAATGGGAGGGGGAATGCCACACTGCCTATATGGGAATGGGAGGGGGGAATGCCACACTGCCTATATGGGGAATGGGAGGGGGGAATGCCACACTGCCTATATGGGGAATGGGAGGGGGGAATGCCACACTGCCTATATGGGGAATGGGAGGGGGGAATGCCACACTGCCTATATGGGGAATGGGAGGGGCGGAATGCCACACTGCCTATGGGGAATGGGAGGGGGAGATGCCACACTGGTCTCAAAATGCTGATTCAGGGTTTACAGCTTCATCCCCTTTTTGCTCAAAAGAAATCAGTGTCACAGATTCCTCAGCAGAGAAATCCCCAATTATAGGATGACCAGTAATTGGGAGCTGTGAGACAGAGGCGGATATGCGGCAAACCGTGTTTAATGATAAACAGTAGCAAGTATACATAGCACACAGCAACCAGGCTGCTGTACAGATACACAGGTGAGCATAGTAAACATGTACGTGCTGAGGCAGCTGTACAGAATACAGGTGAACCTGGCAAACATACACACGCTGAGGCTGCTATACATATATACAGGTGCTGAGGCTGCTGTGCAGATAAACACTGCAACATACATGCACTGGGATTCTAGTTCAAAAGTCTTTGCACAGTACCCAGTCCAAGGACAGATAGCATTACCCATCTATCCTTGCAGTAGGCGGAGCTATGCAAATAATCTCTTTATGTCTCTGTGCCATCCAAGGCCCTTAGAAACGCTAAGGGTGCAATGCCGAGGATTAGCTTTAAATTTTACACAGCCAAACACATCCAACTAGTGGACACGTGTTTCGAGCTTTAGGCTCTCATCAGCACTAGGACAGATGCCTCTTGCTGTATGGGGGGTGAGACTTGGAGAGTACCAAAACATAGTCGCAAGCCAGTATGTGGAGAGACCCATGTTAGGCTTAATATAGGGGGGGGGCTAAAGAGACCAAAAGCGCTTCTTTTCCTTTACCTAAGTAGAGGGTTTTTTGGTCTCTTTAGCACCCCCTACATGGGTCTCCACATCCTGGCTTGCAACTATGTTTAAGTTCAAAAGTCCAAAGTCCAAAAACGGATAACAAGGCTATGGTAGGGGGTCTGGGTCTGGATCTAGGTATAGGAAGACAATGCAATGCTGATCCACCGGCTGCAGGAGTGGAACCGCTTATAAAGGAAAGGAAGTAACACAGGTGCTGGCTAATTACCAACACATCTGCAGGAGAGACCCACATGCTGCTGATACAGAATAGGGCAGGGGAAAACCCAGGAAAGGGAGCCGGCCAAAGGCAGTACAGAGCAGATGCATGCTCCCATATTGAGGAGGATGTCCACACCAGTAAGCATATAGATCCATCTGCCAATTTCTTTATGGATAAGCAGGAGTCTGCTTTACTCCTCCTCCTTACATGTTAAGCTCATTTATTTTCATATTCCATGCTCTGGCAGCTTGTTTTAGACTGTATACACTCCTCTGAAGTTTGCATACTAGGTCTGTCCTTTCTTCATTTTTGAACCCTGGTGGTTGTTCCATGTAGATGTCTTCTGTTAACTTGCCATGTAGAAACGCAGTTTTCACATCAGTGTTTCACTTGCATTTTCCTTGTCCTTCCTACTGTCAGCAAAGTCCTTCTTGTAGCATGTTTATCTACTGGAGTAAATGTCTCCTCATAGTCCTCTTCATATTTTTGAGAATATCCCTTGGCTACGAGTCTTGCTTTGTATCGCTACACTGTGCCATCTGTATTGTACTTCACCTTAAAAGTCCATTTACAGCCACTGGCTTTCCTTCCAGGTGGTAGTTCTGTAAGTGGCCATGTTTTAGTGTCATGCATAGATTTTATCTATTCCTTTGCAGCCTTTATCCATTATCTGGCTTCCCCTTCTGAAAGCTGAGATATGTCTTCCCAGGTTGCAGGTTCACTGGTACTGGCAGCGCTTGACTTATATGAGAGACGTACAGGTGGTTTACCTTTGTTTTCTCTTGTTGAGCGTCTTGGTTCTGTGTCTGAGCTCGCTTGTGTCTGCTCCTCAGTACTGGTAGGTTCTGCGCTCACGTCAGCGGTTCAGAAGTTATAGATGACAGCTGATCAGTGTCAGATTTCTCTTCTGTTCTTACTTCCTTTGTTGTCATCACATTGTCTCTCCGATCGTCAACAAACGTTATGCTGTTTCTAATTGTAACCTTGTCTGTTTTGAGATTTAAGACTCTTTGACCTCTAATATTGTTACTGTATCCAACGATGACTTCTTCAAATGCTCCGTTTTAGAATTTGGTGCATTTTTCGGGATGTAGATGAATGCTTTGCATTCAACTCAATATCCCTTGGCTACGAGTCTTGCTTTGTATTGCTGCATTGTGCCATTTGCATTGTGCTTCACGTAAAAAGTCCATTTACACCCTTTGACTTTCCAGGTGGTGGTTCTGTAAGTCTCCATGTTTTAGTGTCATGCATAGATTTTATCTCTTCCTTTGCAGCCTTTATCCATTTACTGGCTTCTCCTTCTGAAAGCTGAGATATGTCTTCCTAATTGCAGCTACATTGGTACTGGCAGCGCTTGACTTGTATGAGAGACGTACAGGTGGTTTAACCTTGTTTTCTCTTGTTGAGCGTCTTGGTTCTGTGTCTGAGCTCGCTTGGGTCTGCTCCTCAGTACTGGTAGGTTCTGCACTCACGTCAGCTGTTTGTTCAGATGTTATAGATGACAGCTGATCAGTGTCAGTTTTCTCTCCTGTTCTTACTTCCTTTGTTGTCATCACATTGTCTCTCAGATCGTCAACAAAAGTTAGGCCGTTGCTAATTGTGACCTTGTCTGTTTTGAGATTTAAGATTCTTTAACCTCTAATATTGTTACTGTATCCAACGATGACTTCTTCAAATGCTCCGTTGTAGAATTTGGTGCATTTTTCCTCTGGAATGTAGATGAATGCTTTGCATTCAACTCAATATCCCTTGGCTACGAGTCTTGCTTTGTATTGCTGCACTGTGCCATTTGCATTGTGCTTCACGCAAAAAGTCCATTTACACCCTATGGCTTTCCTACCAAGTAGTGGTTCTGTAAGTGGCCATGTTTTAGTGTCATGCATAGATTTTAGCTCTTCCTTTGCGGCCTTTATCCATTTACTGGCTTCTCCTTCTGAAAGCTGAGATATGTCTTCCTAATTGCAGCTACATTGGTACTGGCAGCGCTTGCTTTGTATGAGAGACGTACAGGTGCCTTACCTTTGTTTTCTCTTGTTGAGCGTCTTGGTTCTGTGTCTGAGCTCGCTTGTGGCTGCGCTTCAGTACTGGTAGGTTCTGCGCTCATGTCAGCGGTTCAGAAGTTATAGATGACAGCAGATCAGTGTCAGTTTTCTCTCCTGTTCTTACTTCCTCTGTTGTCATCACATTGTCTCTCAGATCGTCAACAAAAGTTAGGCCGTTGCTAATTGTGACCTTGTCTGTTGCTGTCTGTTGCTTGCTTTGCATTCAACAACTAGGTGTGTACATTTGGCTTCTCATTGTGCCACAGTTCTTATGGAGTTTTCTCCACTGTTCTAGAAATGAGTCTGTTCTGCAAATAAGTGGCTGTCATTGCTGCCTCACCCCAGTATTTTTTGTGGTAGTCCAGAGTCTGTCAGCATACATCTGATCATTTCAGAGTTTGGTTCTTTCAGCTACCCCATTTTGCTCTGGTGTGTATGGCATGGTCATTTAAAGCTCTATTCCATTCTGGTTTAAGTACTCTCTTACTTTGCGTCCTATGAATTCATTTCCATTATCACTCCGAAGTATGAGAGGTTTCCTCTGAAACTTGTTACTTGTCTTTACTACATAGTACTATAATTTGTCAAGAACTTAACTCTTGTGTTGCATAAGGTAAGTGACTGTGTATCTATGAAAGTCACTTTGTACCGGTTGCCTCCATGTGTAGGTGGGTTGATGGAGCACATACATCACTGTGAACAAGTGGTCTTGAAGCTCTATTCTGACTGACATTATGAAGTGTTGCTCTGGCAGCTTTGGATTTGATGCAGCATTCACACTTAACAGTAACTGGGCAATGGGATACTGTTAAATCATTTGTCAGAATCCTCTTTTGTAGTTCTTGTATGCATTCTGAGTGTCTGTGACCTAAACGCCTGTGCCACATATGCCGTTGTTCTGGGTCCTCCGAGTGTCAGAGTGTCATTGTTCTGGGTCCACGAGTGTCAGGGTGTCATTGTTCTGGGTCCCTGAGTCTCGGGGTATCATTGTTCTGGGTCTCTCCAGTGTTAGGGTGTCATTGTTCTGGGTCCCCGAGTGTCAGAGTGTCATTGTTCTGGGTCCCTGAGTTTCAGGGTGTCATTGTTCTGGGTCCCCCGAGTGTCGGAGTGTCATTGTTCTGGGTCCCCCAAGTGTCAGGGTGCCATTGTTCTGGGTCCCCCGAGTGTCAGGGTGTCATTGTTCTGGGTTCCTCCAGTGTCTTGGTGTCATTGTTCTGGGTCCCCCGAGTGTCAGGGTGTCATTGTTTTGGGTTCATCCAGTGTCAGGGTGTCATTGTTCTGGGTCCCCCAAGTGTCAGGGTGTCATTGTTCTGGGTCCCCCGAGTGTCAGGGTGTCATTGTTCTGGGTTCCTCCAGTGTCAGGGTGTCATTGTTCTGGGTCCCCCGAGTGTCGGGGTGTCATTGTTCTGGGTCCCCCGAGTGTCAGGGTGTCATTGTTCAGGGTCCCTCCAGTGTCAGGGTGTCATTGTTCTGGGTCCTTCCAGTGTCAGGGTGTCATCGTTCAGGGTCCCTCCAGTGTCAGGGTGTCATTGTTCTGGGTCCCTCCAGTGTCAGGGTGTCATTGTTCTGGGTCCCTCAAGTGTCAGGGTGTCACTGTTCTGGATCCCCCGAGTGTCAGGGTGTCATTGTTCTGGATCCCCCGAGTGTCGGGTGTCATTGTTCTGGGTCCTCCGAGTGTCAGGGTGTCATTGTTCTGGGTCCCCCGAGTGTCAGGGTGTCATTGTTCTGGATCCCCCGAGTGTCGGGGTGTCATTGTTCTGGGTCCTCCGAGTGTCGGGGTGTCATTGTTCTGGGTCCCTCGAGTGTCAGGGTGTCATTGTTCTGGGTCCCCCGAGTGTCAGGGTGTCATTGTTCTGGGTTCCTCCAGTGTCAGGGTGTCATTGTTCTGGGTCCCCCGAGTGTCAGGGTGTCATTGTTCTGGGTTCCTCCAGTGTCAGGGTGTCATTGTTCTGGGTCCCCCGAGTGTCAGGGTGTCATTGTTCTGGGTCCCTCTAGTGTCGGGGTGTCATTGTTCTGGATCCCCAGAGTGTCGGGGTGTCATTGTTCTGGGTCCCTCGAGTGTCAGGGTGTCATTGTTCTGGGTCCCCCGAGTGTCAGGGTGTCATTGTTCTGGGTCCCCCGAGTGTCAGGGTGTCATTGTTCTGGGTTCCTCCAGTGTCAGGGTGTCATTGTTCTGGGTCCCCCGAGTGTCGGGGTGTCATTGTTCTGGGTCCCCCGAGTGTCAGGGTGTCATTGTTCAGGGTCCCTCCAGTGTCAGGGTCTCATTGTTCTGGGTCCTTCCAGTGTCAGGGTGTCATTGTTCTGGGTCCTTCCAGTGTCAGGGAGTCATTGTTCAGGGTCCCTCCAGTGTCAGGGTCTCATTGTTCTGGGTCCTTCCAGTGTCAGGGTGTCATTGTTCTGGGTCCTTCCAGTGTCAGGGTGTCATTGTTCTGGGTCCTTCCAGTGTCAGGGAGTCATTGTTCAGGGTCCCTCCAGTGTCAGGGTGTCATTGTTCTGGGTCCTTCCAGTGTCAGGGTGTCATTGTTCTGGGTCCTTCCAGTGTCAGGGTGTCATTGTTCTGGGTCCTCCGAGTGTCAGGGTGTCATTGTCCTGGGTCCCCCGAGTGTCAGGGTGTCATTGTTCTGGGTCCCCCGAGTGTCAGGGTGTCATTGTTCTGGGTCCCCCGAGTGTCAGGGTGTCATTGTTCTGGGTCCCCCGAGTGTCAGGGTGTCATTGTTCTGGGTCCCCCGAGTGTCAGGGTGTCATTGTTCTGGGTCCCCCGAGTGTCAGGGTGTCATTGTTCTGGGTCCCCCGAGTGTCAGGGTGTCATTGTTCTGGGTCCCCCGAGTGTCAGGGTGTCATTGTTCTGGGTCCCCCGAGTGTCAGGGTGTCATTGTTCTGGGTTTCTCCAGTGTCAGGGTGTCATTGTTCTGGGTCCCCCGAGTGTCAGGGTGTCATTGTTCTGGGTCCCCCGAGTGTTGGGGTGTCATTGTTCTGGGTCCCCCGAGTGTCAGGGTGTCATTGTTCTGGGTCCCCCGAGTGTCAGGGTGTCATTGTTCTGGGTCCCCCGAGTGTCAGGGTGTCATTGTTCTGGGTCCCCCGAGTGTTGGGGTATCATTGTTCTGGGTTCCTCCAGTGTCAGGGTGTCATTGTTCTGGGTCCCCCGAGTGTCAGGGTGTCATTGTTCTGGGTTCCTCCAGTGTCAGGGTGTCATTGTTCTGGGTCCCCCGAGTGTCAGGGTGTCATTGTTCTGGGTCCCCCGAGTGTCAGGGTGTCATTGTTCTGGGTCCCCTCGAGTGTTGGGGTGTCACTGTTCTGGGTCCCCCGAGTGTCAGGGTGTCATTGTTCTGGGTTCCTCCAGTGTCAGGGTGTCATTGTTCTGGGTCCTCCGAGTGTCAGGGTGTCATTGTTCTGGGTCCCCCGAGTGTCAGGGTGTCATTGTTCTGGGATCCTCCAGTGTCAGGGTGTCATTGTTCTGGGTCCCCCGAGTGTCAGGGTGTCATTGTTCTGGGTTCCTCCAGTGTCAGGGTGTCATTGTTCTGGGTCCCCCGAGTGTCAGGGTGTCATTGTTCTGGGTCCCTCTAGTGTCGGGGTGTCATTGTTCTGGATCCCCAGAGTGTCGGTGTGTCATTGTTCTGGGTCCCTCGAGTGTCAGGGTGTCATTGTTCTGGGTCCCCCGAGTGTCAGGGTGTCATTGTTCTGGGTCCCCCGAGTGTCAGGGTGTCATTGTTCTGGGTTCCTCCAGTGTCAGGGTGTCATTGTTCTGGGTCCCCCGAGTGTCGGGGTGTCATTGTTCTGGGTCCCCCGAGTGTCAGGGTGTCATTGTTCAGGGTCCCTCCAGTGTCAGGGTGTCATTGTTCTGGGTCCTTCCAGTGTCAGGGTGTCATTGTTCTGGGTCCTTCCAGTGTCAGGGTGTCATTGTTCTGGGTCCTTCCAGTGTCAGGGTGTCATTGTTCTGGGTCCTTCCAGTGTCAGGGTGTCATTGTTCTGGGTCCTTCCAGTGTCAGGGTGTCATTGTTCTGGGTCCTTCCAGTGTCAGGGTGTCATTGTTCTGGGTCCTCCGAGTGTCAGGGTGTCATTGTTCTGGATCCCCCGAGTGTCAGGGTGTCATTGTTCTGGGTCCTTCCAGTGTCAGGGTGTCATTGTTCTGGGTCCCCCGAGTGTCAGGGTGTCATTGTTCTGGGTCCCCCGAGTGTCAGGGTGTCATTGTTCAGGGTCCCTCCAGTGTCAGGGTGTCATTGTTCTGGATCCCCCGAGTGTCAGGGTGTCATTGTTCTGGGTCCCCCGAGTGTCAGGGTGTCATTGTTCTGGGTCCCCCGAGTGTCAGGGTGTCATTGTTCTGGGTCCCCCGAGTGTCAGGGTGTCATTGTTCTGGGTCCCCCGAGTGTCAGGGTGTCATTGTTCTGGGTCCCCCGAGTGTCAGGGTGTCATTGTTCTGGGTCCCCCGAGTGTCAGGGTGTCATTGTTCTGGGTCCCCCGAGTGTCAGGGTGTCATTGTTCTGGGTCCCCCGAGTGTCAGGGTGTCATTGTTCTGGGTCCTCCGAGTGTCAGGGTGTCATTGTTCTGGGTCCCCCGAGTGTCAGGGTGTCATTGTTCAGGGTCCCTCCAGTGTCAGGGTGTCATTGTTCTGGATCCCCCGAGTGTCAGGGTGTCATTGTTCTGGGTCCCCCGAGTGTCAGGGTGTCATTGTTCTGGGTCCCCCGAGTGTCAGGGTGTCATTGTTCTGGGTCCCCCGAGTGTCAGGGTGTCATTGTTCTGGGTCCCCCGAGTGTCAGGGTGTCATTGTTCTGGGTCCCCCGAGTGTCAGGGTGTCATTGTTCTGGGTCCCCCGAGTGTCAGGGTGTCATTGTTCTGGGTCCCCCGAGTGTCAGGGTGTCATTGTTCTGGGTCCTCCGAGTGTCAGGGTGTCATTGTTCTGGGTCCCCCGAGTGTCAGGGTGTCATTGTTCTGGGTCCCCCGAGTGTCAGGGTGTCATTGTTCTGGGTCCCCTGAGTGTCAGGGTGTCATTGTTCTGGGTCCCCCGAGTGTCAGGGTGTCATTGTTCTTGGTCCCCCGAGTGTCAGGGTGTCATTGTTCTGGGTCCCCCGAGTGTCAGGGTGTCATTGTTCTGGGTCCCCCGAGTGTCAGGGTGTCATTGTTCTGGGTCCCCCGAGTGTCGGGGTGTCATTGTTCTGGGTCCCCGAGTGTCAGGGTGTCATTGTTCTGGGTCCCCCGAGTGTCAGGGTGTCATTGTTCTGGGTTCCTCCAGTGTCAGGGTGTCATTGTTCTGGGTCCCCGAGTGTCAGGGTGTCATTGTTCTGGGTCCCCTGAGTGTCAGGGTGTCATTGTCCTGGGTCCCCCGAGTGTCAGGGTGTCATTGCTCTGGGTCCCCCGAGTGTCGGGGTTTCATTGTTCTGGGTCCCCGAGTGTCAGGGTGTCATTGTTCTGGGTCCCCCGAGTGTCAGGGTGTCATTGTTCTGGGTCCCCCGAGTGTCGGGGTGTCATTGTTCTGGATCCCCCGAGTGTCGGGGTGTCATTGTTCTGGGTCCCCCGAGTGTCAGGGTGTCATTGTTCT
Organism: Gastrophryne carolinensis; assembly: GCA_027917425.1. Lineage (NCBI taxonomy): Eukaryota > Metazoa > Chordata > Amphibia > Anura > Microhylidae > Gastrophryne > Gastrophryne carolinensis. Next base: position 158,504,350 of record CM051244.1, on the reverse strand, counting down.
GGGTCCCCTGAGTGTCAGGGTGTCATTGTTCTGGGTTCCTCCAGTGTCAGGGTGTCATTGTTCTGGGTCCCCCGAGTGTCAGGGTGTCATTGTTCTGGGTCCCCCGAGTGTCAGGGTGTCATTGTTCTGGGTCCTCCAGTGTCAGGGTGTCATTGTTCTGGGTCCCCCGAGTGTCAGGGTGTCATTGTTCTGGGTCCCCCGAGTGTCAGGGTGTCATTGTTCTGGGGTCCCCCGAGTGTCAGGGTGTCATTGTTCTGGGTCCAGTGTGTAAGTATGGAGGAGGGGACATTAGAGTGTGAGCTCTGAGGGACAGGAGGTCATGTGACTGCGTCTATGTACAGCGCTGTGGTATATGTCAGCGCTATATAATGTATAATAACAGTGTGTGAGTGTGGAGGAGACATTAGAGTGTGAGCTCTGAGGGACAGGAGGTCATGTGACTGCTTCTATGTACAGCGCTGTGGTATATGTCAGCGCTATATAATGTATAATAACAGTGTGTGAGTGTGGGGGAGACATTAGAGTGTGAGCTCTGAGGGACAGGAGGTCATGTGACTGCGTCTATGTACAGCGCTGTGGTATATGTCAGCACTATGTAAATGTATAATAACAGTGTGTGAGTGTGGGGGAGACATTAGAGTGTGAGCTCTGAGGGACAGTGGGTAATGGCTGTAATACCCCAGAGCCGCCAGTAGGGGATGCTCTCCCTCTATATAATGTCAGTACAAGCCATCTCTCTATTACAGACTGTATTATACACAGTGGCGCTGCTTATAGGGTAAATCTGCTATTGATTACATTAGAAGTGTCTTTTAATGTGTTCTAACAGCCTGGCGCAGCTGTAACAGAAAGGCGGCGGCCATTTTGGAGCTTCCTCTCCCCGCGTCTCAGCCGTGCTGCTGCCTGGGTGTAAGTGACATAACTGACAATGCGCAGTAACAGGAAGCCCAGCAGCACTTCCTGTTTTCAGGCGGCCTGCAGATGCATGAGCCGCCATTTTGCTAACCGCCCCCGAAATGTTGGTGTGTTTCCTGTGGTTCCTAGGAACCGCGTCCCAGTCCCAAAACTTCTCCTAAACCAATCAACTGTCACCTAAACTCAAAACCTCTCAGCAAGCTTCTCATCAACTGTCATCCTGTGTCAAAACTTCCCATATACAGTATTGTCATCCATCTAGAAAACACCTCATCAACTGTCACTCATCCCTAAAGTATCTCATCAACTGTCACTCATCTCTAAAATATCTCATCAACTGTCACTCATCCCTAAAACATCTAACCAACTGTCACCCACCCATAAAACATCCCATCAACTGTCACCCATCCCTAAAGCATCTCATCAACTGTCACCCACCCATAAAACATCTCATCAACTGTCACCCATCCCTAAAGCATCTCATCAACTGTCACCCACCCATAAAACATCTCATCAACTGTCACTCATCCCAAAAACATCTAATCAACTGTCACCCATCCCTAAAACATCTAATCAACTGTCACCCATCCCTAAAACATCTAATCAACTGTCACCCATCCCTAAAACATCTAATCAACTGTCACCCATCCATAAAACTTCTAATCAACTGTCACTCATCCCTAAAACATCTAATCAACTGTCACTCATCCCTAAAACATCTCATCAACTATCACCCATCCCTAAAACACCTCATCAACTGTCACCCATCCCTATAGCACCTCATGAACTGTCACCCATCCCTATAGCACCTCATCAACTGTCACATGCCTCTATAGCATCTCATCAACTGTCATCTGTTCCTGTCGCACCTCATCAACTGTCACCCTTCCCTATACCACCTCATCAACTTTCACCCATCCCTATAGCACCTCATCAACTGTCACCCATCCCTCATCAACAGCCTTAAAATATCTCATTCAAGTGCCTAGCATCAACTATCATCCAGCCCCAAAGCATCTCATCAACTGCCTCCCAGCCCCAAAATTCCTCATCAACTGCCACCCAGACCCAAAACTCCTCATCAACTGTCACCCATCCCTATAGCACCTCATCAACTGTTACCCATCCCTATAGCACCTCAACTGTCACCCACCCCTATAGCACCTCATCAACTTTTACCAATCCCTATAGCACATCATCAACTGTCACCCGTCCCTATAGCACCTCATCAACTTTCACCCATCCCTATAGCAACTCATCAACTGTCACCCGTCCATATAGCACCTCATCAACTGTCACCCGCCCCTATATTACCTCACCAACTTTTACCAATCCCTATAGCACCTCATCAACTGTCACCCACCCCTATAGCACCTCATCAACTTTTACCAATCCCTATAGCACATCATCAACTGTCACCCGTCCCTATAGCACCTCATCAACTTTCACCCATCCCTATAGCAACTCATCAACTGTCACCCGTCCATATAGCACCTCATCAACTGTCACCCGCCCCTATATTACCTCATCAACTTTTACCAATCCCTATAGCACCTCATCAACTGTCACCCGTCCCTATAGCACCTCATCAACTGTCACCTGTCCCTATAGCACCTCATCAACTGCCACCCAGCCCCAAATTTTCTCATCAACTGCCACCCAGACCCAAAACTCATCAACTGTCACCCATCCCTATAGCACCTCATCAACTGTCACCCGTCCCTATAGCACCTCATCAACTGTCACCCGTCCATATAGCACCTCATCAGACCCAAGATGTCTCATCAACTGCCACCCAGCTCCAAAACTTCTCAGCTGCCACCCAACTCCAAAGATTCTTGTCAAATGTCATTCAGCCTCAAAATATCTCATCAACTGCCACCAAGCCCCAAAACCTCTTATCAACTGTCATGCAGCCCTAAAAATTCTCATCAACTGCCACCCAGCCCCAAAACTTTTTATCAACTGCCACCCAGCCCTAAAAAAAAACGCTGTGCAACAATCATCCAACCCTGAAACCTCTTATCAACTGTCACCCTGGGTAAAAACTTCTCATATAATGTTATCCAGTCTCCAAATACAACTGTCACCCATCCCTAAAACTTCTAATCAACTGTCACCCATCCCTAAAATTTTTCATCAGCTGTCATCCATCACTAAAATGTCTTATCAGCTGCCCAGGCCTAAAATTTCTCATCAACTGTCACCCTAACTTCTCAGCTACCACCCAGCCCCAAGATGTCTTGTCAACTGCCACCCAGCCCCAAAACTTCTTATCAACTGCCACCCAGACCCAAACGTCTCATCAACTGCCACCAAAAATTCTTGTCAACTGTCATCCTGACCTGAAGCTCTTCATCAAACACCACCCAGACCCAAAACTCATCAACTGCCACCCAGCCCCAAAACTTCTCATCAACTGCCACCCAGCCCCAAAACATCTCATCAACCGCCACCCAGACCCAAAACTTCTCATCAACTGCCACCCAGACCCAAAACTTCTCATCAACTGCCACCCAGACCCAAAACTTCTCAACCGCCACCCAGCCCCAAAACTTCTCATCAACCGCCACCCAGACCCAAAACTTCTCATCAACTGCCACCCAGCCCCAAAACTCATCAACTGCCACCCAGACCCAAAACTTCTCATCAACTGCCACCCAGCCCCAAAACTCATCAACTGCCACCCAGACCCAAAACTTCTCATCAACTGCCACCCAGACCCAAAACTTCTCATCAACTGCCACCCAGACCCAAAACTCATCAACTGCCACCCAGACCCAAAATTCTCATCAACCGCCACCCAGACCCAAAACTTCTCATCAACTGCCACCCAGCCCCAAAACTTCTCATCAACCGCCACCCAGACCCAAAACTTCTCATCAACTGCCACCCAGCCCCAAAACTTCTTATCAACTGCCACCCAGACCCAAACGTCTCATCAACTGCCACCAAAAATTCTTGTCAACTGTCATCCTGACCTGAAGCTCTTCATCAAACACCACCCAGACCCAAAACTCATCAACTGCCACCCAGCCCCAAAACATCTCATCAACCGCCACCCAGACCCAAAACTTCTCATCAACTGCCACCCAGACCCAAAACTTCTCAACCGCCACCCAGCCCCAAAACTTCTCATCAACTGCCACCCAGACCCAAAACTTCTCATCAACTGCCACCCAGACCCAAAACTTCTCAACCGCCACCCAGCCCCAAAACTTCTCATCAACTGCCACCCAGCCCCAAAACTCATCAACTGCCACCCAGACCCAAAACTTCTCATCAACTGCCACCCAGACCCAAAACTTCTCATCAACTGCCACCCAGCCCCAAAACTCATCAACTGCCACCCAGCCCCAAAACTCATCAACTGCCACCCAGACCCAAAATTCTCATCAACCGTCACCCAGACCCAAAACTTCTTATCAACTGCCACCCAGCCCTAATTTGTTTGTCAGCTGTCATTAAGTCCCAATAAACCTCTGATCAACATTCATTCAGCCTTAAAATAACTCACAGATTGCCATTTACTTTGATATCTCTAAGCAACAGCACCACCAAAATCTCCCAACTGTCACCCAAGAACAGCTCTGCAGCGAGCGGCCACCAGCAGGGGGCGTCCGGACATACGCAAAGCCTCCAACACTAAGGGGCCCCGCCCACACCACACAATGTATATCACCCATCACCTGTACTGCTGAGACTGATGGGTGTGAGGCTCAGTGTGATCTGTACAGCGCTGTGGTATATGTCAGCGCTATATAATGTATAATAACAGTGTGTGAGTGTGGGGGAGACATTAGAGTGTGAGCTCTGAGGGACAGGAGGTCATGTGACTGCTTCTATGTACAGCGCTGTGGTATATGTCAGCGCTATATAATGTATAATAACAGTGTGTGAGTGTGGGGGAGACATTAGAGTGTGAGCTCTGAGGGACAGGAGGTCATGTGACTGCTTCTATGTACAGCGCTGTGGTATATGTCAGCGCTATATAAATGTATAATAACCGTGTGTGAGTGCGGAGGAGACATTAGAGTGTGAGCTCTGAGGGACAGGAGGTCATGTGACTGCTTCTATGTACAGCGCTGTGGATTGATGGGTGCGGCTCAGTGTGCTCTGTACAGCGCTGTGGTATATGTCAGCGCTATATAAATGTATAATAACAGTGTGTGAGTGTGGAGGAGACATTAGAGTGTGAGCTCTGAGGGACAGGAGGTCATGTGACTGCTTCTATGTACAGTGCTGTGGTATATGTCAGCGCTATATAATGTATAATAACAGTGTGTGAGTGTGGGGGAGACATTAGAGTGTGAGCTCTGAGGGACAGGAGGTCATGTGACTGCTTCTATGTACAGCGCTGTGGTATATGTCAGTGCTATATAAATGTATAATAACAGTGTGTGAGTGTGGAGGAGACATTAGAGTGTGAGCTCTGAGGGACAGGGAGTCATGTGACTGCTTCTATGTACAGCGCTGTGGTATATGTCAGCACTATATTAATGTATAATAACAGTGTGTGAGTGCAGAGGAGACATTAGAGTGTGAGCTCTGAGGGACAGGAGGTCATGTGACTGCTTCTATGTACAGCGCTGTGGACTGATGGGTGCGGCTCAGTGTGCTGTGTACAGGGCTATAGCCTATGCCAGAGCCATAGAGGTTGGAATGTGGGATACAGGGAGAGGTGGGGATGGAATTCTTGGAGGAGGAGGAGGCAGCTCAGGCCTGGAAGTGACTCAGGGAAGCTTCAGATTTCAGGGCTGGTCCTGTTATAGGGAGGTTCCCCTCCAGGCTCCGATCACTGTGTGCTGGACTCTGCTCGCTGCCACAGCCGCCGCCTTTTCCGTCCTACCCAAAGGTAAGAATTCATTTCGAACAATGAAAAAAAAATATCCCTTACAATCTGATTGTACAATCTCTGCACGACCTTACCAAAATCTTGGTGCATTAATGCGCACACCCAAAAAATTTATTGTACAATGCAATTGTTGTGGGTGTGTGTGTAGAGCAAAGTGTTGCGCAATCACATAGTAAGGGGTGTGCACTTACTACAATGCACAGGGGATCGTACAATCAGATTGAAAGGTCTATGGTCATTATTATGCTTCGATTAGGTTTAATAATGATTTGATTAATTAGATTAGAAAGACCTATGGTCATTATTATGCTTCCATTAGGTTTAATAATGATTTGATTAATTAGATTAGAAAGGCCTATGGTCATTATTATGCTTCGATTAGGTTTAATAATGATTTGATTAATTAGATTAGAAAGGTCTATGGTCATTATTATGCTTCAATTAAGTTTAATAATGATTTGATTAATTAGATTAGAAAGGTCTATGGTCATCATTATGCTTCGATTAGGTTTAATAATGATTTGATTAATTAGATTAGAAAGGCCTATGGTCATTATTATGCTTCGATTAGGTTTAATAATGATTTGATTAATTAGATTAGAAAGGCCTATGGTCATTATTATGCTTTGATTAGGTTTAATAATGATTAAATTAGATAGAAAGGTCTATGGTCATTATTATGCTTCGATTAGGTTTAATAATGATTTGATTAATTAGATTAGAAAGGTCTATGGTCATTATTATGCTTCGATTAGGTTTAATAATGATTTGATTAATTAGATTAGAAAGGTCTATGGTCATTATTATGCTTCGATTAGGTTTAATAATGATTTGATTAATTAGATTAGAAAGGCCTATGGTCATCATTATGCTTCGATTAGGTTTAATAATGATTTGATTAATTAGATTAGAAAGGCCTATGGTCATTATTATGCTTCCATTAGGTTTAATAATGATTTGATTAATTAGATTAGAAAGGCCTATGGTCATTATTATGCTTCGATTAGGTTTAATAATGATTTAATTAATTAGATTAGAAAGGCCTATGGTCATTATCATGCTTCGATTAGGTTTAATAATGATTTGATTAATTCGATTATAAAGGTCTATGGTCATTATTATGCTTCGATTAGGTTTAATAATGATTTGATTAAGTAGATTAGAAAGGCCTATGGTCATTATCATGCTTCGATTAGGTTTAATAATGATTTGATTAATTAGATTAGAAAGGTCTATGGTCATTATTATGCTTCAATTAGGTTTAATAATGATTTGATTAATTAGATTAGAAAGGCCTATGGTCATTATTATGCTTCGATTAGGTTTAATAATGATTTGATTAATTAGATTAGAAAGGCCTATGGTCATTATCATGCTTCGATTAGGTTTAATAATGATTTGATTAATTAGATTAGAAAGGCCTATGGTCATTATTATGCTTCGATTAGGTTTAATAATGATTTAATTAGATTAGAAAGGCCTATGGCCATTATCATGCTTCGATTAGGTTTAATAATGATTTGATTAATTAGATTAGAAAGGCCTATGGTCATTATTATGCTTCGATTTGGTTTAATAATGATTTGATTAATTAGATTAGAAAGGCCTATGGTCATTATTATGCTTCGATTAGGTTTAATAATGATTTGATTAATTAGATTAGAAAGGCCTATGGTCATTATTATGCTTCGATTAGGTTTAATAATGATTTGATTAATTAGATTAGAAAGGTCTATGGTCATTATTATGCTTCAATTAGGTTTAATAATGATTTGATTAATTAGATTAGAAAGGTCTATGGTCATCATTATGCTTCGATTAGGTTTAATAATGATTTGATTAATTAGATTAGAAAGGCCTATGGTCATTATTATGCTTCGATTAGGTTTAATAATGATTAAATTAGATTAGAAAGGTCTATGGTCATTATTATGCTTCGATTAGGTTTAATAATGATTTGATTAATTAGATTAGAAAGGCCTATGGTCATTATTATGCTTCAATTAGGTTTAATAATGATTTGATTAATTAGATTAGAAAGGCCTATGGTCATTATTATGCTTCGATTAGGTTTAATAATGATTTAATTAGATTAGAAAGGCCTATGGTCATTATCATGCTTCGATTAGGTTTAATAATGATTTGATTAATTAGATTAGAAAGGCCTATGGTTATTATTATGCTTCGATTAGGTTTAATAATGATTTGATTAATTAGATTATAAAGGCCTATGGTCATTATCATGCTTCGATTAGGTTTAATAATGATTTGATTAATTAGATTAGAAAGGCCTATGGTCATTATTATGCTTCCATTAGGTTTAATAATGATTTGATTAATTCGATTAGAAAGGCAGATGGCTATTATCATGCTTCGATTAGGGTTTGATATTGATTAAACCTGACTTTTTGATTCATTAGATTGAAAGGTTTATTAATAATTAGTAAATCTGACATTTGGATTAATTATATTGAAAGGTCTATGGTCATTATCATGCTTTGATTAGCTTTAATAATAATTAAACCTGACTTTTTGATTAATTAGATTAGAAAGGTCTATGGTCATTATCATGCTTCAATTAGATTTAATAATAATTAAACCTGACTTTTTGATTAATTAGATTAGAAAGGTCTATGGTCATTATCATGCTTTGATTAGGTTTAATAATAATTAAACCTGACTTTTTGATTAATTACATTAGAAAGGTATATGGTCATTATCATGCTTCAATTAGATTTAATAATAATTAAACCTTTAATTTTTTGATTAATTAGATTGAATGGTTTATTAATAATTAAATCTGAATCTGAGGGATGCCCCTCTGGGTTTGCTTGCACTCCCACAGCACATGAGCAGGCCGCGGCTACATCCCTGACAAGGTGTGTTAAAGGGCTACAGAAGACAATGGCGATTGTTAACACCATTGCGTTGGGCTACATTTGACTCTGTCCTAAACTTTTTCCAGTTTTTTACATTGAAAAAGAAATGCCCAAGATATCAAGGTTTAAAGTTTCACCTTATAACTAATCTTTTGAAATATTTGGGTGTGGTCCTTGGCTCTGTGATGCCGCATAATAATCAGCATAAGGGGCGGGGTCTGTAAGACAGGCATTCTCATCACCCTGCCTGTTCACCCTCTCTCCCAGTGTCCATATGATGTGGAGCTTTAGACCACCAGCTTATCCCTATGACTGGTGGTCTATGGAAAAGGAATTCAGTCTATCGATCACATGAAATACCCGATTGATTGACATTGTACAGGGATTATACAATCAGATTGTAAAGCGCCTACACTGAACTATACTAAAAAGGTTTAAATACAGACAGTGAAATTACCGCGCAAACACTAAATGTTAATATAAAGCTCAACGTGTGCAAAGTGTGCGAGTAAAAGAACAGAAGGAATGAATAAGAGATTGAAAAAAGAAAGCATCGAAGGAATGAAAGACCGAAAAAGAAAGCATAGAAGGAATGAAAGGAAGAATAGAAGGAATGAAAGACCGAAAAAGAAAGCATAGAAGGAATGAAAGGAAGAATAGAAGGAATGAAAGACCGAAAAAGAAAGCATAGAAGGAATGAAAGGAACAATATAAGGAATGAAAGACTGAAAAAGAAAGCATAGAAGGAATGAATAGACAAGATGAAAGAAAGAGTAAAAGAATAGAAGGAATGAATGAAAGGTTGAAAAAGAAAGCATAGAAGGAATGAATAGACGAGATCAAAGAAAGATTAAAAGAACAGAAGGAATGAAGGATTGAAAAGAAAGCATAGAAGGAATGAAAGGAAATAGATGGAATTAACATATGACATCAAAGAAAGAAAGAATAGAAGGAATGAAATAAAAAACAGGAATTGAAGAAAGAAATTGAGAAGACCTAGAAGTCAGAAAATTAGAGAAAGAAAAAAGAAAGCATAGAAGGAATGAATAGGTGAAATCAAAGAAAGAACGAGTAAAAGAACAGAAGGAATGAATAAGAGATTGAAAAAGAAAGCATAGAAGGAATGAATAGGTGAAATCAAAGAAAGATAGAGTAAAAGAACAGAAGGAATGAATAAGAGATTGAAAAAGAAAGCATAGAAGGAATGAATAGGTGAAATCAAAGAAAGATAGAGTAAAAGAACAGAAGGAATGAATAAGAGATTGAAAAAGAAAGCATAGAAGGAATGAAAGGAAGAATAGAAGGAATGAAAGACTGAAAAAGAAAGCATAGAAGGAATGGATAGATAAAATCAAAGAAAGAAAGAAAGAATAGAAGGAATGAAAGCAAAATTGACAAAGAAAGCATAGAAGGAATGAAAGGAAATAGATGGAATTAACATATGACATCAAAGAAAGAAAGAATAGAAGGAATGAAATAAAAAACAGGAATTGAAGAAAGAAATTGAGAAGACCTAGAAGTCAGAATAATAGAGAAAGAAAAAAGAAAGCATAGAAGGAATGAATAGGTGAAATCAAAGAAAGAACGAGTAAAAGAACAGAAGGAATGAATAAGAGATTGAAAAAGAAAGCATAGAAGGAATGAAAGGAAGAATAGAAGGAATGAAAGGAAGAATAGAAGGAATGAAAGCAAGATTGACAAAGAAAGCATAGAAGGAATGAAAGGAAATAGATGGAATTAACATATGACATCAAAGAAAGAGAAAGAATAGAAGGAATGAAATAAAAAGCAGGAATTGAAGAAAGAAATTGAGAAGACCTAGAAGTCAGAATAATAGAGAAAGAAAAAAGAAAGCATAGAAGGAATGAATAGGTGAAATCAAAGAAAGAACGAGTAAAAGAACAGAAGGAATGAATAAGAGATTGAAAAAGAAAGCATAGAAGGAATGAATAGGTGAAATCAAAGAAAGATAGAGTAAAAGAACAGAAGGAACGAATAAGAGATTGAAAAAGAAAGCATAGAAGGAATGAATAGGTGAAATCAAAGAAAGATAGAGTAAAAGAACAGAAGGAATGAATAAGAGATTGAAAAAGAAAGCATAGAAGGAATGAAAGGAAGAATAGAAGGAATGAAAGACTGAAAAAGAAAGCATAGAAGGAATGGATAGATAAAATCAAAGAAAGAAAGAATAGAAGGAATGAAAGCAAAATTGACAAAGAAAGCATAGAAGGAATGAAAGGAAATAGATGGAATTAACATATGACATCAAAGAAAGAAAGAATAGAAGGAATGAAATAAAAAACAGGAATTGAAGAAAGAAATTGAGAAGACCTAGAAGTCAGAATAATAGAGAAAGAAAAAAGAAAGCATAGAAGGAATGAATAGGTGAAATCAAAGAAAGAACGAGTAAAAGAACAGAAGGAATGAATAAGAGATTGAAAAAGAAAGCATAGAAGGAATGAAAGGAAGAATAGAAGGAATGAAAGGAAGAATAGAAGGAATGAAAGCAAGATTGACAAAGAAAGCATAGAAGGAATGAAAGGAAATAGATGGAATTAACATATGACATCAAAGAAAGAGAAAGAATAGAAGGAATGAATTAAAAAGCAGGAATTGAAGAAAGAAATTGAGAAGACCTAGAAGTCAGAATAATAGAGAAAGAAAAAAGAAAGCATAGAAGGAATGAATAGGTGAAATCAAAGAAAGATAGAGTAAAAGAACAGAAGGAATGAATAAGAGATTGAAAAAGAAAGCATAGAAGGAATGAATAGGTGAAATCAAAGAAAGATAGAGTAAAAGAACAGAAGGAATGAATAAGAGATTGAAAAAGAAAGCATAGAAGGAATGAATAGGTGAAATCAAAGAAAGATAGAGTAAAAGAACAGAAGGAATGAATAAGAGATTGAAAAAGAAAGCATAGAAGGAATGAAAGGAAGAATAGAAGGAATGAAAGACTGAAAAAGAAAGCATAGAAGGAATGGATAGATAAAATCAAAGAAAGAAAGAATAGAAGGAATGAAAGCAAAATTGACAAAGAAAGCATAGAAGGAATGAAAGGAAATAGATGGAATTAACATATGACATCAAAGAAAGAAAGAATAGAAGGAATGAAATAAAAAACACGAATTGAAGAAAGAAATTGAGAAGACCTAGAAGTCAGAAAATTAGAGAAAGAAAAAAGAAAGCATAGAAAGAATGAATAGGTGAAATCAAAGAAAGATAGAGTAAAAGAACAGAAGGAATGAAAGCAAGATTGAAAAAGAAAGCATAGAAGGAATGGATAGATAAAATCAAAGAAAGGAAGAATAGAAGGAATGAAAGAGAAAACGAAAGAGGGAAACATAAAAAAGAAAGCATACAGGGAATGAAAGAAATGAAAACACTAGGAGTGACAGAAGGTGACAGAGAGGAGGAATCTCCCAATGGCCAGGATGCATGGGAATGATCACCACTGAGAAGAGGTGTGTCACATGACTACCATGCAACATGATTGGTTGATATGCACCATGTCGCTATGGAAGCCATTTGAGCCCTAGCTGGTCATACTTGGACACTTAGGTCGATACTGGAAATAAAATGTTGCTGATCTGTAACATTTTCCATGTTCCATGTTCGGAATTCTCTGCCCTCCTTGAAGGGGTTAATCTGGGCGTCGGTGTAACACTGCGGATGTGCTGCTCGGGGCGTCCTGCCAGAACACACCCAGGCCCAGCGCCACGCTCGCCTTCCTTCTGCTTAACCCACAGCGTCCTGCCCTGTGTGCGTTCTCTTACCTGTTCCAGGCCCGTGGCTTTCTAAAGAGGCTCACCCAAATTCCCAGGCCGATCGATTCCCCATCCCTAGCATCCAAAACTCGGGATGCCCCATTGTGTGAAACCTACCTGGTCGCCCCATTCACTTACCTTGTTTTCCGGTCCAACGGCGCATGCGCGAGCCTCATCCCCACTATCCCTCTAGCAGGACGCGTGCCCGCGCCAGGCATTTGTGAATGGCACCTCCCTGTTAGAGGGAAGCGGGGGATGCGGCCGTCAACATGCTTGGAGCCAATGGAAGGCTTAAAGTGGACCAACACCCAGGATTTTGACTATCCTGGGTTTTGGTCCACTTCGGCGGGGCACCCCGATCGGGTGTGCCCCGCTGTCTGAAACCCCCCAGAAAGCCCCAAAAAACTCACCTCTCCCCGCTCCCACGTGACAGCGCCAGCCAATCACAGCGCTCTGAGCGCTGGAGGCCGCGTCTCGCGCTTCCCTCTAACAGGGAGCGCGCCTGCACCGGCCATTCACAAATAGCCGGCGCGGGTGCGTGTCCTGCTAGAGGGAAGCATGCGCCGATGGAACGGGGCTGAGGTAAGGTTTGTGGGCCTCCTGGGGGGTTCCTCCCCGCGGGACATCCCGATTTCGGATGCCCCGCGGGGAGGGATCTGATCGGTCCGGGAATCTTATAGATTTCCGGGCCGATCCCCCCTGGGTGTTGGTCCACTTTAAACGATGTGATGTCAGCGGCTCCGAGTGCGCTGATTGGATGAGCAGCCGCGCAAGGGGTGAGTTGGCACCGGCGATCTGGGGGGTTTCACACAGCGGGCATCCCCAATCAGGGTACCCCAGGGGCAAGTTAGTTGAAATCCTGGGTTTTGGTCCACCTTAAGTTAGGTCATGGGCAGGAACAAAGTTTGGGGGAGAGGGTACAAGGGGTTAAATGCAGAGTGTGGATGGTGCAAGGGACTAATGCAGAGTGTGTAAAGGGGGAGAGGGTGCAAGGGGTTAAATGCAGGGTGTAAAGGGGGAGAGGGTGCAAGGGGTTAAATGCAGGGTGTAAAGGGGGAGAGGGTGCAAGGGGTTAAATGCAGGGTGTAAAGGGGGAGAGGGTGCAAGGGGTTAAATGCAGGGTGTAAAGGGGAGAGGGTGCAAGGGGTTAAATACAGTGTGTGGAGGGGGAGAGGGTGCAAGGGGTTAAATGCAGGGTGTAAAGGGGGAGAGGGTGCAAGGGGTTAAATACAGTGTGTGGAGGGGGAGAGGGTGCAAGGGGTTAAATGCAGGGTGTGGAGGGGGAGAGGGTGCAAGGGGTTAAATACAGCGTGTGGAGGGGGAGAGGGTGCAAGGGGTTAAATGCAGGGTGTGGAGGGGGAGAGGGTGCAAGGGGTTAAATGCAGGGTGTGGAGGGGGAGAGGGTGCAAGGGGTTAAATACAGAGTGTGGAGGGGGAGAGGGTGCAAGGGGTTAAATACAGGGTGTGGAGGGGGAGAGGGTGCAAGGGGTTAAATACAGGGTGTGGAGGGGGAGAGGGTGCAAGGGGTTAAATGCAGGGTGTGGAGGGGAGAGGGTGCAAGGGGTTAAATGCAGGGTGTGGAGGGGGAGAGGGTGCAAGGGGTTAAATACAGGGTGTGGAGGGGGAGATGGTGCAAGGGGTTAAATACAGGGTGTGGAGGGGGAGAGGGTGCAAGGGGTTAAATACAGGGTGTGGAGGGGGAGAGGGTGCAAGGGGTTAAATGCAGGGTGTGGAGGGGGAGAGGGTGCAAGGGGTTAAATGCAAAGTGTGGAGGGGGAGAGGGTGCAAGGGGTTAAATGCAGGGTGTGGAGGGGGAGAGGGTGCAAGGGGTTAAATGCAGGGTGTGGAGGGGGGGAGGGTGCAAGGGGTTAAATGCAGGGTGTGGAGGGGGAGAGGGTGCAAGGGGTTAAATACAGGATGTGGAGGGGGAGATGGTGCAAGAGGTTAAATACAGTGTGTGGAGGGGGAGAGGGTGCAAGGGGTTAAATACAGGGTGTGGAGGGGGGGAGGGTGCAAGGGGTTAAATACAGGGTGTGGAGGGGGAGAGGGTGCAAGGGGTTAAATGCAGGGTGTGGAGGGGGAGAAGGTGCAAGAGGTTAAATACAGGGTGTGGAGGGGGAGATGGTGCAAGGGGTTAAATACAGGGTGTGGAGGGGGAGAGGGTGCAAGTGGTTAAATACAGGGTGTGGAGGGGGAGAGGGTGCAAGGGGTTAAATACAGGGTGTGGAGGGGGAGAGAGTGCAAGGGGTTAAATACAGGATGTGGAGGGGGAAAGGGTGCAAGGGGTTAAATACAGGGTGTGGAGGGGGAGAGGGTGCAAGGGGTTAAATACAGGGTGTGGAGGGGGAGATGGTGCAAGGGGTTAAATACAGGGTGTGGAGGGGGGGAGGGTGCAAGGGGTTAAATGCAGAGTGTGGAGGGGGGGAGGGTGCAAGGGGTTAAATGCAGAGTGTGGAGGGGGAGAGGGTGCAAGGGGTTAAATGCAGAGTGTGGAGGGGGAGAGGGTGCAAGGGGTTAAATGCAGAGTGTGGAGGGGGAGAGGTTGCAAGGGGTTAAATGCAGGGTGTGGAGGGGGAGAGGGTGCAAGGGGCTAAATACAGGGTGTGGAGGGGGAGAGGGTGCAAGGGGTTAAATGCAGGGTGTGGAGGGGGAGAGGGTGCAAGGGGTTAAATGCAGGATGTGGAGGGGGAGAGGGTGCAAGGGGTTAAATACAGGGTGTGGAGGGGGAGAGGGTGCAAGGGGTTAAATACAGGGTGTGGAGGGGGAGATGGTGCAAGGGGTTAAATACAGGATGTGGAGGGGGAGAGGGTGCAAGGGGTTAAATACAGGATGTGGAGGGGGAGAGGGTGCAAGGGGTTAAATGCAGGGTGTGGAGGGGGGGAGGGTGCAAGGGGTTAAATGCAGAGTGTGGAGGGGGAGAGGGTGCAAGGGGTTAAATGCAGAGTGTGGAGGGGGAGAGGGTGCAAGGGGTTAAATGCAGAGTGTGGAGGGGGAGAGGTTGCAAGGGGTTAAATGCAGGGTGTGGAGGGGGAGAGGGTGCAAGGGGCTAAATACAGGGTGTGGAGGGGGAGAGGGTGCAAGGGGTTAAATGCAGGGTGTGGAGGGGGAGAGGGTGCAAGGGGTTAAATGCAGGATGTGGAGGGGGAGAGGGTGCAAGGGGTTAAATGCAGGATGTGGAGGGGGAGAGGGTGCAAGGGGTTAAATACAGGGTGTGGAGGGGGAGAGGGTGCAAGGGGTTAAATGCAGATTAGCATGGCAGCATATTATATTTTACTGGCTTCTGATTGGCTGTAGTGGGGCAGCTGATGGGTCGGGAGTGGGCGTGGCCCGGGAAGACCTGTTTCACTGTGACACCCTTGCGCTTCCCGGCACGGCGCTGCTGTTTGTTCCTAGGCCAGACAGCTGATTGGTCAGCAGTGTTCTAATGCTGGGCATCATCCAATCAGATTGTACGGCCTCTGCTCAATCAGACCAAAGCCTGAGGCCAGCTATACATTAATCTGCCCTATGGCTGTCCACACACTGTGACGTTTACACAGGTAGATACATGTGATCAGACTGAGGAATGTGGTCCTCACCAGCAGATTGCAGGTAGGTGGACACATCCCTGCGATCCCATTGGACAATCTCACTGTCACTGACATTCGGGGGGTTGGGGACCAATCACATGGCAGTACCATGAAAAAACTCTGATCCAATCACACCGATACTGGATATTAGATAGAGGATGGGGGATCAGAAACAGCGCACAATGTTTGGGGAGCGCGCTCCATAATGACCCGGGTCCCGGAGCTGGGTGTGGCAGAATGCGGCTGGAGGAGCGCGCCGGATTCCAGGGATGTTTGGATGGGATCCCGCTATTGTTCGAGGCAATCGCTGCGTCTGACCGCGACCCGTGAGGTTGACGCCACCCCCCAGCCACCTGCAGCAACCCTCCTGTCCCCCATCTAACCCGGCCTGGATCAGATCAAGAAGGTGTGATCATTCCTGTGATTGCTGGGCATTGTGGTGCTCCTCTGGGCAGGAGAAGATGCAATAATTTCTGTGATTGCTGGGCATTGTGGTGCTCCTCTGGGCAGGAGAAGATGCAATAATTTCTGTGATTGCTGGGCATTGTGGTTCTCCTGCACAGGTGAAGGTGTGATCATTCCTGGGATTGCTGGGCATTGTGGTGCCCCTCTGGGCAGGAGAACGTATAATCATTCCTGGGATTGCTGGGCATTGTGGTGCTCCTCTGGGCAGGAGAAGGTGTGATCATTCCTGGGATTGCTGGGCATTGTGGTTCTCCTCTGCACAGGAGAAGGTGTGATCATTCCTGGGATTGCTGGGCATTGTGGTGCTCCTCTGGGCAGGAGAACGTATAATCATTCCTGGGATTGCTGGGCATTGTGGTGCTCCTCTGGGCAGGAGAAGGTGTGATCATTCCTGGGATTGCTGGGCATTGTGGTTCTCCTCTGCACAGGAGAAGGTGTGATCATTCCTGGGATTGCTGGGCATTGTGGTGCTCCTCTGCACAGGAGAAGGTGTGATCATTGCTGGGATTGCTGGGCATTGTGGTGCCCCTCTGGGCAGGAGAAGGTGTGATCATTCCTGGGATTGCTGGGCATTGTGGTGCTCCTCTGCACAGGAGAAGGTGTGATCATTGCTGGGATTGCTGGGCATTGTGGTGCCCCTCTGGGCAGGAGAAGGTGTGATCATTCCTGGGATTGCTGGGCATTGTGGTGCTCCTCTGGGCAGGAGAAGGTGTGATCATTGCTGGGATTGCTGGGCATTGTGGTGCTCCTCTGCACAGGAGAAGATGTGATCATTGCTGGGATTGCTGAGCATTGTGGTTCTCCTCTGCACAGGAGAAGGTGTGATCATTCCTGGGATTGCTGGGCATTGTGGTTCTCCTCTGAACAGGAGAAGGTGTGATCATCCCTGGGATTGCTGGGCATTGTGGTGCCCCTCTGGGCAGGAGAACGTATAATCATTCCTGGGATTGCTGGGCATTGTGGTGCTCCTCTGGGCAGGAGAAGGTGTGATCATTCCTGGGATTGCTGGGCATTGTGGTTCTCCTCTGCACAGGAGAAGGTGTGATCATTCCTGGGATTGCTGGGCATTGTGGTGCTCCTCTGCACAGGAGAAGGTGTGATCATTGCTGGGATTGCTGGGCATTGTGGTGCCCCTCTGGGCAGGAGAAGGTGTGATCATTCCTGGGATTGCTGGGCATTGTGGTGCTCCTCTGCACAGGAGAAGGTGTGATCATTGCTGGGATTGCTGGGCATTGTGGTGCCCCTCTGGGCAGGAGAAGGTGTGATCATTCCTGGGATTGCTGGGCATTGTGGTGCTCCTCTGGGCAGGAGAAGGTGTGATCATTCCTGGGATTGCTGGGCATTGTGGTGCTCCTCTGGGCAGGAGAAGATGTGATCATTCCTGGGATTGCTGGGCATTGTGGTGCTCCTCTGGGCAGGAGAAGGTGTGATCATTGCTGGGATTGCTGGGCATTGTGGTGCTCCTCTGCACAGGAGAAGATGTGATCATTGCTGGGATTGCTGAGCATTGTGGTTCTCCTCTGCACAGGAGAAGGTGTGATCATTCCTGGGATTGCTGGGCATTGTGGTTCTCCTCTGAACAGGAGAAGGTGTGATCATCCCTGGGATTGCTGGGCATTGTGGTGCTCCTCTGCACAGGAGAAGATGTGATCATTCCTGGGATTGCTGGGCATTGTGGTTCTCCTCTGAACAGGAGAAGGTGTGATCATCCCTGGGATTGCTGGGCATTGTGGTGCTCCTCTGCACAGGAGAAGGTGTGATCATTCATGGGATTGCTGGGCATTGTGGTGCTCCTCTGGGCAGGAGAAGGTGTGATCATTCCTGGGATTGCTGGGCATTGTGGTGCTCCTCTGCACAGGAGAAGGTGTGATCATTCCTGGGATTGCTGGGCATTGTGGTGCTCCTCTGCACAGGAGAAGGTGTGATCATTCCTGGGATTGCTGGGCATTGTGGTGCTCCTCTGGGCAGGAGAAGGTGTGATCATTCCTGGGATTGCTGGGCATTGTGGTTCTCCTCTGCACAGGAGAAGGTGTGATCATTCCTGGGATTGCTGGGCATTGTGGTGCTCCTCTGGGCAGGATAAGATGTGATCATTCCTGGGATTGCTGGGCATTGTGGTGCTCCTCTGGGCAGGAGAAGGTGTGATCATTCCTGGGATTGCTGGGCATTGTGGTTCTCCTCTGCACAGGAGAAGGTGTGATTATTCCTGGGATTGCTGGGCATTGTGGTTCTCCTGCACAGGTGAAGGTGTGATCATTCCTGGGATTGCTGGGCATTGTGGTTCTCCTGCACAGGTGAAGGTGTGATCATTCCTGGGATTGCTGGGCATTGTGGTTCTCCTCTGGGCAGGAGAAGGTGTGATCATTCCTGGGATTGCTGGGCATTGTGGTGCTCCCCTGGGCAGGAGAACGTATAATCATTCCTGGGATTGCTGGGCATTGTGGTGCCCCTCTGCACAGGAGAAGGTGTGATCATTCCTGGGATTGCTGGGCATTGTGGTTCTCCTCTGCACAGGAGAAGGTGTGATCATTCCTGGGATTGCTGGGCATTGTGGTTCTCCTCTGGGCAGGAGAAGGTGTGATCATTCCTGGGATTGCTGGGCATTGTGGTGCTCCTCTGGGCAAGTGAAGGTGTGTTAAGGGCACCCTGGGATTTCTAGACATTGTAGTTCTCCTATGGGCTGGTGAAGCTGTGGTCAGGGCACCCTGGGATTGCTGGGCATTGTGGTGCCCCTCTGGGCAGGAGAACGTATAATCATTCCTGGGATTGCTGGGCATTGTGGTGCCCCTCTGCACAGGAGAAGGTGTGATCATTCCTGGGATTGCTGGGCATTGTGGTTCTCCTCTGCACAGGAGAAGGTGTGATCATTCCTGGGATTGCTGGGCATTGTGGTGCTCCTCTGGGCAAGTGAAGGTGTGTTAAGGGCACCCTGGGATTTCTAGACATTGTAGTTCTCCTATGGGCTGGTGAAGCTGTGGTCAGGGCACCCTGGGATTGCTGGGCATTGTAGTGCCTCTCAGGGCAGGGGTGAGGTCTCAGCAATCAGTGATGGCCTTGATAGACAAGGAGCACCCATGGGTGACCCCACCCTGATCTGACCTAACTATCCTGATGTGTCCTTGGCCCACCCCACTGAGGAATTCTGGGAATGTTTTTCCCAGTGATCATTGACCCCATCGCAGCCGGGTTAAGGTCCAACCGCAGAGACTTCCTCGTCTGCTGAGCTCACGATTTATTGTCGCCAGAGGAGATTCCGTACAGTGATCAGCACAAATAACTGGCTGTGATGTCATCACCACGTCTATGAGGTCATGCCACCCCTTTCTTGCAGAGCTCCATCCAATGGGGGACAGGAAACAGTGGCACTGCGAGCCAGGGAGGGTCCTGTCGCCCCTTTATAGCAGAGCTTCATCCGATGGGGGACAGGAATAGTAGCCTCTGACCCGGAACAAGTGAGCAGAACAGCATTGAGCAGGACAAATCAAAACGTGCTGTTTCCGGGGTTCCCCTATAAGTCGGGCTGCAGCCAGAATGTCCTGTTTCATGAATGAAGGGTGTGGCGGGTTGGGAATCAATCACTGGGGGGGGGGGGGCATGGCGGTGCTCAGAGCTGTCCTCAAGCTAAAGGTCACTGCCCCTCCCCCTTCCCTCACCACCATACAAGAACAGTCTGCTTTAAAACAGCGTGTTATGCTTAAAGTGGAACAAAACCCAGGATTTTGACTATCCTTGCACCACCACCATGCACAGCCTCTCCATTGTCCACCATTATGTATTAGACTCCAGGGTGGGCTTTGGTCCACATTAAAGGGACAGTCCGGGCTAAAAACTTCTCTTACCTGGCAGCCCAGGCTAGATCCCATGTCTGCTTGCAGCGCTATCAGCTCTAAGGCTCCAGAAGTGCATTTAAAGTGGACCAAAACTCAGCACGATTCCCTCCCCCCCCCGGGACATCCAAAATCCCCCCTATGTGAAACCCCCCAGGTAGCCCCATTTACTTATCTTGCTTCCTGGTCCAACGGCGCATGTGTGAGCCGCGTCCGCGCTATCCCTCTATAGCAGGATCAGGCATTTGTGAATGGCTGGCGCGGGCACCCTCCCTGTTAGAGGGAAGCGGGGGATGCGGGCGTCAGCTGGCCTTAGATGAAGGCTTAGACAACGAGACTTCAGCGGCTCCGAGCTCACGGATTGGACGAGTGCCCGCGCATGTGCCGTAGGACTGGGAAGAGGTGAGTTGCGCTTGGTAATCTGGAGGGCTTCAGACACCCCCAACCAGGGGAGCCCAGGGGAAAGGAAAAACCCAGGATGGTCAAAATCCTAGGTTTTGGTCCACTTTAAAGCAGTCCTTCACTCTGAATAAGAGCCTATCTTATATGTTTCCCACACCCTGTACAGACAGATTGCCCACATTAATCCAGACCCTCACCCTGAATAAGAATCTATCTTATATATTTCCCACACCCTGTACATACAGATTGCTCACATTAACAATCATCCTACCTGCATCTACTGCATGTTATGAGCCTATAAACATCCAAGACGGCGGCTCATGGAGCATCAGGCAGCCTGCAAACAGGAAGTGCCTTCTGACTGTGCTGCTCTGCATTCTGGGATTGCTGACCTTCCCCTGACCCCCCGCTCTGCTCTGTCTGAGCAAAGCACAGCTATAACCCGCCCCCCTGTACTTTATCTCACTCTCCTCAGTAAGTGTGATGCTTCCGAGTCAAGATGGCGGCGCCCGTATCCTAAAGTCCTGAACAGAGTTGCAGCCCAGTGGGGGAAAGAATAATAAGTGACCTAAAACGTAATATTAATTTTAGATGCTGGGGAATCGTTTTATTTAAGGATTTGGGCTTTTCAATAAATCATGGTGAAGGTCCGGTTTAAGGGACCACCAAAGATAACCCATCAGTGGTGGACACTCATATCGGTGATTACCCGGTGGAGCCCAGCAGGGGGCGTGGCTTCTGCATTCCCCAGCTGCCCCAAGGGATGAGCATGTGACTGCTGCTGGGACATCAATGTCTTGGGTGACACCTTAACAGCCCGCTCCTCCTCCTGTGTACTAAGCTCCTCCTCCTTCAGAACCTGAGCTCCCGCCTCCTCATCCCTGTGGCTGCTTTCCTTGCTACATAGTCATTGCCTGGCCGGAGGGGTCTGGACCCCAGGAGGGGTCTGGACCCCAGGACCACCCATTGGGTGCTCCCCATGATGTGCCTTAGGGGGCCGAATTGGGATGCCCCGCTATGTGAAACCGCTCCAGGTCGTTGGCATTCACTTCCCTTTACATTGCATGCGTGGGCTCTCGTCCAATCAGAGCCCTTGGCAGTGCCTATGTAATTCGCAGCTCTGGAGAATGAAAGCAGTCGCATCCCCCTGCATCTTCAGGCTCCCGAGCCATTCAGACTCTCGCTCCCCATTGAAGCCGAATGACATAGTCAAGGCAAACGGCTCTGACTGGACGAGAGTCCGCACATGCGTAGTTGGAACAGGGAAATCGTACTGGGCGAAGGCGACCAATTAGCCTTCAATTCGTCCGCGTCCAAATTCGAGCCGTCCGTTCGCATACGGGTTGCGCGTTCACTCGCTCGCTCACTCAACAAATCTTTTTGTGCCAATCAAAGATGGGCCAGCAGCAGGGATGCACACTAAGAGGCCCGACGGGGAGTGTACTGTCACCATTAAGGACTTCTGGTCACATGGGGCCATTGTAGCCAAAAATATTGCAGAACTCCAGTTCTCTTTTTCAACACAAGACGCTTTTCACCATCCCGGGCTTGTTCCTTGCCCCGATTTGGGATGCCTTGCCTCAGAATCACCCATAAAAATGTACCTTTCCGCCAAGGGAGCCAGGTAAAAGGTGATTGACTTGGAGGGGTTTCACACCTGATTTTGGATGCCCCAGGGAAAGGCCAGCAGCCAGCCCTGGATTCTTCTAGAATCTTTATGTCCGGTCACTGTGGGTTTTGTTATGGTCTTTTAAAAGAGTCTGAATGGCTGAAGTGCTGCTGCTTCTCTCCTGTACTAAGAGGGAGAAAAGGCAGACATTCACCCTCAGGCCTGTTATACTTCTGCTTGAACATGTAGTTCCCGCGGCATCAGGAGTGACAGGGGCATCCGCTCCTGAGTTGCACACACGCCGCTGACGCCGCTGACGTTTAGTGCTCATTTTCCCGGCAGCCAATTCTGAGAAGCATTAGTCTCCATTAGGAGTCCTTACTGGTTTTCTGCACTCAGAGTAATTGACTAATATCCTTTCTCCGAAGAGACAATCGATACGCAACAATCAAAATGGCGAGCGGATAATGTTCGCCGCCCATCACCCCACCGCAACAACTACGAGGGCGCTGCACTGTCTTTGCCATGAAGATTACAGTTTTATAGATTATGTAGTTGTGTGTGTGTATATATATATATATATATATGCAAATAGAATCTATATACATATAAACATGACTATATATATATATATATATATATATATATATATATATATATATATATGCAAATAGAATCTATATCCATATAAACATGAAAAAAAATAAAAAATATATATATATATATATATATATATTATTAATAATGATAATAATAATAATATAATTATTATTGTCTATTACTACTACTTCTATATCTTATACGTATACAATTACGATAAGACACTATTACTTTTGTACCTGATATTATACTATTACCACTTGGCAAATGAAGGTCAATGTGGAGAAATGTAAAGTCAGGCACTTGGGGTCTAATAACGGCCACATATGTCCTCGGGGGGAGTAAAACTGGGAGAAACACTAGCTGAGAAGGATCTGGGGGTGCTGGTAGACCACAGGCTAAATAACAGCATGCAATGCCAAGCAGCTGCTTCCAAGGCCACCAAGATACTATCATGCATTAATAGAGGCCTGGAATCACGGGATAGGTGAGTAATTTCGCCTCTTTACAAGGCACTGGTGCGCCCTCACCTGGAATAGGCCGTCCAGTTCTGGGCACCCGTTAATAGAAAGGACGCTCTGACTATAGAAAGGGAGCAGAGGAGCCACCAAACTAATAAGAGGAATGAAGGATCTTAGTTATGGGGGGCGTGGCGGCTGCCGAGGAAGATGGCCGCTTGCTAGAGCAGCTCTGCTCCCCGGGGATATAGAGGCAGCTAACATCCCGACGCAGGCAAGCAACACTTACCTCCTTGACACTGCTAGCGATCCCAGCATCCACTGCCCCACTATGGGCAAAACCGGTGGCAAAACAAGGAGCCATGGGCCTGGAAAGAGCAGCGGGACCCCAGCGCGCTCCCAACAGTAGTCTCGCATCATGGAGGCGACGGAGGAGAGGGGGGAGGGGCCTGCCTCCCGCACGCAGCATGGCCAGCAGCGCTCGGCGGCACGGATTGCCACCGACATGGAGGAGGTAGGAGAGGCGGCCGTCCCCTGCAGCACACAGGGGGGACGGCTGCGGACCCCACCCTGCATCCCCCAGAAAACGGCCCCCAGCGCAATGGCGGCTCAGCAACAGGCGCACATCATGGCGGCGATCGAGGATGGGGGGAGGGGCTCACCTCCCACACGCAGCATGGTCAGCGGCGCTCGGCGGACCGGATTGCCACCGACATGGAGGAGGTAGGAGAGGCGGCCGTCCCCTGCAGCACACAGGGGGGGCGGCTGCAGACCTCTGCGGAGCCCACCCCGCACCCTTCAAAAACGGCCCCCAGCATATTGGCGCCTGCCTCCCAGCGCTTCCCATCACCTGCAGCAAGTCCAGCCCTGGGCTACAATAGCGAGGGGGGATCCCCCCCTCCGTCACTGACATCAATATCACCCCCACCATTCTCCCCCCTAGAAGAGGGGGCTGCCCCTGGAAGGGGCCCATTGCTCCATAAGCAGCGGGGGTGCGCAGTCCTTGAGGGAGACACCTGCCATGTGGATGGCGACTCGGGCTGATGAAGAAGGATGCCCCAGCCCTTCCCCTGTGCCCACAGGTCATTTTCTGTGTCTGCAAGGCAGCTCACCCCTGTCACTTTTCTAGAGTGGAGTTCAGCTCTCGCCGAAAGGCAGTGATTTTTCCCAGCTATTGATCGATGGTGTAGTCGAGGATGGGTCACTATCTGGACGGGGGGGGGGGCCCTGAATCGTAAGTCTCTGACCTGATAGTGCGGGATGCTAACCTACTGGCCAAATTCAAAGTCTTGTTGCAACAGGAGCTGGCGGCGACCGTAACCCAACTCTCAACCAGCTACTCTAAGGAAATCAAGGACCTGGGAGACAGGACCAACATACTAGAGGAGAAAATGGACGTCATAGTGGTGGCCATGGAGAACAGAGGGTCTGAGTCCGCAGCCCTCAGAGACGACATGGACTCACTGCAACAAAAACTAGAGGACTTAGAGAACCGATTCAGGAAGGTCAACATTCGTATTCGGGACCTTCCAGAATCAATAGAGGACATGCCACCGTTACGGCCCTCCTACAGGAGCTGATCCCCTCTATGCCTATCGAACGCTTGGAGCTGGATCGCACTCACAGGGCTCTGGGCCCCAAAAGATCTGATGGTCTCTCCAGGGACATTATTGTCAAGCCTACCTTCTATCATACCAAGGAAACGATCTTGATGGCCGCCAGAGAATAGGGGGACTTGTGCTTCCAGAATCACCGCTACCACATTTTCCCAGATGTAGCACCCCAAATCCTGCAACGGAGGAGAGCTATGAAACCCAACCTAGAGATACTACGAAGCCACAGCATAAAATACAGGTGGGGCTTCCCCTTCAAGCTTGCGTTCACGCAGGCCGTCAGTATGCGGTCAGCTCCCCAGAGGATCTGCGAGACACACTGAGGGATCTACACCTAACCTCCGCCGACTCCCCGACCCGCACGTCTGATATGGCCGCTCAGCAGGCTTCCAGGCGGGAGAAGGTGCGTCCCCGCAGGAGAAGGGATCGAGCCGCCGGGCGCCCCATGAGGTCCGGCCTGGAACCCAGGATGAGGACTTGGACTCGTCTGAGTGGTAATATGAATAGTTTTTGATTTCCTGGAGTGAAAGTTTTGAATTTCAAAATGGTTAATGGTTTGTTGTTCTAAAGTTGTTAACTACCCTTGGTGGGTGGGCCCTACTGTGTCGGCCTCCTGGCTGGGGGGCCCCTGCTGCGGCGGCCCAGATTGGGCCCCCGTGGTAGCGGCACACCGCATGTGAACTGGGTTGGCCCACCTGTGGGGCTCGGGCCCAGGGCTGGGCTCACACTACATGTTGCTGGGTTTCGTGTCGGGCGGCGGCTTCGGCTGATGGCCGTGCGGATCCACCAATAGTCGTGCTACTCACGAAGTTCTGAATACTTGTTTGTAACTTTTCATGCCTGCCGAAAGTTATAGTTGAGACATGTTATTCCATGCTGGCCTCTCTCTGACTCAATATTGAGTCCTATAGTACCGCTAAATGCTGGGTTATTTCATTATACTATGCTTCCCTGTTTTTGCCTGAATACGTTGTTTATTCCGCAGGTTTGTCCTATGTCCCCGGGGTAAGCCCCCTGATTGACAAGTTGTCAAATGGTCCAGTCGGGGCCATGTTTGGCCTTGACTAACGGTCCTATTTATGCTACTGCAGATTCCGGACGGGTGGTATTGCACCACGCATTGACCCAAGGTTCTTTGTTTTTATGTGTTATATGCTTCCCAATCTTTTTTTCTGCCCTCCCTATATTCCGTTCCTGCTCCCACTTCCATCCCCCCCTCCTCATCTGGGTTTCCCGCTGAACATTAAGGCTGTATCGCACAATGTCCAAGGCTTTAATGTTCCCACTAAGCGTAACAAGGCCTTCCACTACTATAAGTCCTGTAAAGCGGATGTGATTTTTTTGCAAGAAACCAGACTCTCCACCCATTCCAGGCCAAGGTACCTTAGTGGCCACTTCCCCTTGGCCTATCTCGCTTGTGCCAGAGAAAAAAAAAGGGGAGTCCTGATCGCCTTCCGCAAGAACCTCCCGTTTATCTGCTCTAAGGGGATCTCAGATCCCACCGCCAGATATCTCATACTACAGGGTACCCTCTATGACGTGGAGATCACCCTGGTCACGTACTATGCCCCCAACACCTTCCAAACCCGTTTTTTCAAGCACCTGCTGACGGTTGTCCAGAATAACACCAAGGGGGTCCTGATAATGGGAGGGGATTCAAACCTGGTAATAAATCCTGGATTGGACAGGCGGCGCACAGGGCGACCAGTCCGTGGTCTTCCGTGACCTCCTTAATCTCCACAGCTTGTGCGATGTCTGGAGGGAAAAGAACCTCAGAGTACGTGATTTCACATTTTATTCTAATCCCCACGGTACGTTTTGTAGGATAGATCACATATTAGTCCCTCAGTGCTACCTGCTGCTATTGATTCTAAAATTTACACTACAGCCTGGTCCGATCACAGGCCATTAATGGCAGTCTTGGACCTCCTGGTCACAACTAAGCATTCTTACAGCTGGCGGCTCAACGATTCCCTTCTATCGAAAAAACCCACCTGCCTTAAAATCCAAGAGGCCCTTCAGGAATATTTCTTGCTCAACTCTGGCTCGGTCTCTTCCCCGATCTCCTTGTGGGAAGCCCATAAGGCCAACATGAGAGGGAATATTATCTCTATAGCCTCTGCTGAAAAGCGAGAAAGACAAAAGAGATTGAGGGAGCTGACCTTCAGTTTTGAGCGAGCTGAGATACAGTGGAAGGGGGCCCCGAACGCTAGAAATAAAGAGAGTTGTGGACAAACTGCGATTGGAGCTTAATGCTCTCCAGGACAAACAGGCCGCGAAACGACACAGGTGGTCGAAACAAAAATTTTATTCGAGAGGCAATAAGCCGGACATGATGTTAGCTCGGAAGCTGAGGGCCGCTGACCTTGATAGGTGGCAACCCATAAAACTGAAGCTCAGTTCGGATGTTGTTACGGCGGACCCCAATAAAGTTGTATCGACCTTTGGGGATTTTCTTTCGGCTCCTTACTCAGCGCCAGCAGGCACGAATACGGCTGTACGGGATGAGTTCTTTGAACAGGTTGAATTACCCCACATTGAGCAGAGATATGTGGACAGGATGGAGGCACCCATTACACAAAATGAAGTGCTCCTTGCCATTAAGTCCCTGAAAACCGCCAAGACCCTGGGCCCGGACTTGTGTGCAGATACCTCGCTTAACCCTAGTTCGCTATTGGCGGACATCTGAATGATCCCCAAGCTAGATAAAGACGGTCTGCTCACTCAAAATTATAGGCCTAAACATTGACGTGAAGCTGCTGGCTTAAGTTTTGGCGGCGAGGTTGAACACATTTGTAGCTGACCTCATACATGGAGATGAAGTAGGGTTTGTCCCAACCCGTCAAGCCGGAGATAACATCAGGAGGGCTGCTCATCTGGTCCACCACGCCCACTTCAGAGATATCCCGGTCCTTTCTACTCTCCTTAGACATCCAGAAAACGTTAGATTCCCTATCTTGGGACTATCTGCTGTGGGTGCTCAGGAGATGGGGCTTTGGGCAACGGTTCCTGGAATGGGTGGAAGCTCTCTACAAGTCACCTGCAGCTTGAGTACGGTACCTAGGCTTTACCTCAGGGACATTCGGTATTGCTAGGGGAACTCGGCAGGGTTGCCCTTTATCCCCGCTCCTCTTCATCCTGGCCATGAAACCGTTAACTCTCCTAGTATTAAAGGTCTGGAGGTAGCAGGCGTCCACCACAAAGCCTTGTTTTTCGCAGACGATGCCCTGCTTGTCATAACTCAGCCGCTCACCTTGCTCCTGAACCTGTACAAAGTCCTTGACCAATTTGCCCAAATCTAAGGCTTAACAATAATAAGAAGTCAAGGGCATTAAATGTGGGCATTAAATGGAGGTCTGGAGGTCATACCCCTTTTGGATAGGCCGCATTAACGTGGTTAGGATGACGATCCTCCCGAAATTGCTTTACTTCTTCAGAGCGCTGCCAACTAAAATCCCACTGTATATGCTCCGGGTGATGCAGAGGGGGATCTTGGCTTTTGTATGGTCTACAGGGCGCCCAAGGGTATCCAAACGTACTATGCTAGCTCATAGAGCACAAGGGGGGCTGGGAGTGCCAGACATATTTAAATATTATAAAGCCTCGCAAATCGCCCAGCTGGTCCCCATGCACTTCCCCCTCAAACCCCCATTGTGGGTTTTCCTTGAGCTTCCCAACTGCGCACTGCGCACTGATACCTATCGACAGCCTACTTTGGACAGACCCCAGACTTAGACCCAAAACGCTTAGCCCCCTAATGAGACTATCACTCGCAGTGTGGGACTCGGTCAGGTGTTCCACCTCCTTGATGTCCCCCCATACCCCCCTGGCACATCTATGGGACAATACAAAAGGCTATGTAAATACATAGAGCAGACGCCGCAGGAAATCAAGGGTTAAAAGTCTCTTAGAAGTGCTCGTCTCAAAACACAGCCCGACCACCAGAATCACATTGCACGTACCAGATATCTCTTTAAAGTAAGCCTGTCAGCAATAACTCAGCTCCAAACAGGAACAATGATCCACAATAGTTGTCCTCTATTATTTCATATAACACGCCTCAATGATTTCAAGGTTGCGGGAGAAAATTAAAAACCAGACATAGCATAATACCATTTTCAAATGGATGTATATAAAACTTTATTGCACTTACCCCATAACAATTCAAACTTGCATCTCAAAAGGTCACTTCAAAAGTAATTATTGCCTTGATCCTCCTCTATTCCTGTATGGGTCATTCAAAGCAAGCCTCACCGCCCCGGCCGTGGGCAATAGAGGTAAAAATCCCACTGTTGTAGCTACCAGACAAAATGTAGTGACGTCGTGGAGGGTCCCGCCCAACGCGTTTCATCTATTCTGACTTTCTCATTAGGCGTCTATGGGACAACCTAACCAGGTGAACAGAACAAATTGGCCTTTAAATGGTGGCAGGACCGGGGTATAAATAAAATATCTGACCTACTCATAGAGGGAGGCCTTGGGTCCTTCCGTGACTTGCAGGAGAAATACGGTATCCCCCACAAGGAATATTTCCGTTATATTCAACTAAGGCATTGGATTTTGCCCCTGACAAAACTGTGTCCTTCCTCCCGGGCGAAGACCCCCTTCGAAGAATTATGCGCTAAAGAGGAACAACCTCCCTAATTTATTCAGCGCTAAACGTAACTAAGCCAGAGTCTCACACATATGTGAGTTGCTGGGAAAGGGATCTGGGTCCACCTGGCAAAGAAAGGGGGTGGACAGAGATATGGTCTCGTATCTCAAAATGCTCCATTAACATCCTGACAGTCGAAACAGCCTATAAGGTGATGCTCCGCTGGTACCTAGTGCCGAGCCGCTTGAGCAGGATGTTTCCGGGGCAGGCTGGGTCATGCTTTAGGGGCTGCAGAGCAGAGGGGGAATTTATGCACATTTGGTGGTCCTGCTTGCTTTTGGAACCCGGTATTCAGGATAGCCAATGAAATCTTCCAATCCAGCGTGAGAAAAGATCCCTGGGTTGCCCAACTGCACTGAAAGCCCCGGGAATTGTCCAGTAAGCAACATAGAATTTTTGTCTACCTTCTCCTGGCGGCCAAGCAGGCTATAGCTAGGGCCTGGGAGAAGCAATTTACCCCAATCTCAGAGGTTTCGGACAGGATGAACGGTTTTCTCATCAACGAGAGATTGTCTAGCATCCTGACCGACTCCCATGACAAATTTCTCTCGATATGGAAACCCTGGATAAGATTTGCCTGGCGAATCTCTGCGGATACTATAATAATCATACGTGGTGTCTGGCGGAGCGCGGGAGCGACAACCCCCCCTCTTTCTCTTCCCCCCCCCCCCCCCGTGTGGGGTCACTTTCTTTTCCTTCTCGCAATACAACAGCTCTAATGTTTTTTGATGGTTCCTTTCTGTATATACGCACGGCTGTGTAGGACAGCCCACTGGCATACCCCAATGGACCTTGTGTGACAAGCATGAGATTATGGGTGCGTGGGTGATGGTGCTGGTCGCGGACACCCTGATGTTCCGTGGCCCGTACGATCCCAGAAAAGATCATGATGTAATGTAAATTGCGCTAGTAGTATCAAGCTCATGTCTCGTGCCCCGCCATATTTGCAATTATTATGTAAATTGTTAAAACTGCTGGTTAAACTGCTATGTTGTAAAAATGTATGCCGCTAGTCCTTTTCATCTTCTATATACCTCCCCTGCGCTGGATGGCAGTTATGAAGCTGTATGTTTTGCAGAATTGTATCGTTGAAAATTTCAATAAAAATATTGAAACAAAGAAAGATCTTAGTTATGAGGAAGGATTACAGGAATTAAATCTGTTTAGTCTTGAGAGGAGACGACTGAGGGGCGAGATGATTAACTTGTATAAATATATAAATGGCCCATACAAAAAATATGGGGAAACACTATTTCAGGTAAAATCCTCTCTAAAGACAAGGGGGCGCGCTCCCTTTGACTGGAAAAAAAGAAATTCAGTCCGCGGAGGCGACAATCATTCTTTACCATAACAACTATAAATCTGTGGACTAGCCTCCTACAGAAGCTTGTTACAGCATCAACGCTGACAGCTTCAAAAAAAGGATTAGATGCTTATTTAGAAGAAAATACCATTAACAGTTACTATTAGCTGTTATCAGTAAAAATAATAAAAAAAAAAAAAAAATAACTTCCCCTACCCCAACACACTTGGTTGAACTTGATGGACATATGTCTTATTTCAACCGTATTAACTATGTAACTATTTATACTACAGGTATTATTACTATTTCTATTGTCTAACATGCATGTTATTAAACTAATAAAATTAGGATGTGATATTATTACTGCTATACCGGATATTGCACGATTACTCGATTATACCTAACATTATGCCGTAGGTAATATACTATTACTATCATGCATACTATTACACTAATACAGTTAGAATACAATACTGTACCATTACTGCTATACAAATATACACTATTTCTCTGTTATGCATACTATTACGCTAATAGAAATATAGCTTTCAGCTTTTCCTATTTTTATACATATGTGATTTTTATCATTGGAGCGCACATGCTGAGTCTGGACGTCTGTGTGGTGAGAGCTGCTAATGGCGATTTGGAACTGTGGTTTACCAATGCTTGTTTACATTGATCATTTGTGAGTGCATTTTTTATCTATTAAATTGGCTTTTTAACTAGCAATCTGCACTAGACTTGTATTTATATTTTTTTCACATGGTTCACCATTCCGGATTGGTGTTGTGATTTGTTCTGGATCGATGAATTTGGATTGGAGTCCTTCCTTTATCTGGAATTGTGTGTTGGAGATCAATATAGATCTATCATTCTGCGTTTACATACCAGGTTTCTGGTAAGCAGCTATCGGTGGTGGATCACTCACTTGGTGGAGATTACGTGTGGATTAACTTTCATCACCTTGGACATATATTAGCTCTGTGTATCTTATATGTGTTTTTAGTTGTATTCTTATGGGGTGAGGGATCCCCTTGATTACACGTTGAGCTATTTATTATATTTCTTGAGCAGCGCGGTATTACTCTGTATAAATAGAAATATATATATATAATTATATGTTGGTATTACTATTATAGGTAAAATGCTATTATCTTCATGCATTCTACCCCAATGCAATTAGGATGTCATAATGTTTTTTTAACCCTATTCTCCCCCCCCCCCTCCCTGTGCCTAGCCCAATTTGGGCATTAAAGTAAAATCACCGCAATCCACCTTAGTTCTAGGCATGGGGACGGGCACTGCTCCAGCCAGTTGGTGACTGACCTGTCACTCAAGGTCTCAGCTTTAGCCAAATTTATCAAGGGCAATAAAGCAACCTTTTTTTTTTTGCTCTGTCAAATACTAAATACCTGGGGAAAATGAATCTGACAACAAAGTACTGTCATTGTGTTCTAGCTAGAGCTAACCTGTACCTGAGGTAATGGGTTTGCCACAACAGGGATACACCCTGTGCTTTAGCAAATACTAATGAGAACCTAAAGTGCTCTAAGAGCCAATTTTGTAAACCTGTACCTAGCGTCATAAAAGAGGTTCTTTTACCAGTGTCCTATATAGTTATTATAACATACTGTAGGTATATAGATGACATTCTAGAAATGGCTGCACGACTTGCTGGCCTGTACATAGTAATGAAAGAGCCAGCTTCTCTTCAGCAAGGTGCTGTCTGTGAACCATAGCCAACTTTTTGTAGTGGCACGGGTACATACATAACATCTTTTTGGAATAGGATTTAAAAGAAAAATGTTACTTTGTATCTAGACTGTAAAATGTACAATGTATCTGTAACATTGTACCTTCACAAGCATACAGGAGATGGCCTGTACTCCATCATAAGCAATCACTTTTTTGTAGTGCCACAGGTACCTGGATTACTTTTTTAATAAGTTTGAAGAAAAGCTATATGGTAAAGTTACAATTTATCGGTAAGGAAAACAGACTGTTGACCTTTGCCACCTGTTTTTAGTGGCATGGGTACATTGATGATCCATTTTTAACAGGTTACTGAAGAAAAACTTGACTTAGTTTCCAAAATGTAAAATGTGCTATTTATAAATGTTCCAGCACCTTCACGAGCATACATAAGATTTACTTATGTGTGTGTGATAGGAAAATTTTTTATCTTACAAAAGCTTGCTACAGATCCTCCATGTACTGTCCTGTAGTAGTAGTAGTAGTGATGAAAACCCAGCTTTTTATCAGTAAGGTGCTGTCTGTGTACCATATGCAACTTTTAGTAGTGGCATGGATACATAGACAACATATTTTTTTAATATGTTTTTAAAAGAACAACCTTACTTTGTATCTAAATGTACAATTTATCTGTAATGTTCCAGCACCTTCATGAGCTTACAGCAGCCTCCTTTTTTTTTTAGTGGCACGGGTACACACACATTTTTTTTTATAGATTGTGGGAGAACTTTAATGTATATCTAGACTGTAAAAGTTACATTTTATCTGTAATGAAAACCGCAACTGTCTGTTGCCACATTTTTGTAGTGGCATTGGGACGTAGATTACATTTTTCTTACGTTTTTTTTGAAGAAAAACATTGTAATGTTCCAGCACCTTCATGAACATGCAGAGGGTCTGCATTTTAGCTAACCTTCACTTGATGTGCTAGAACAATTTTTTTTTGTATTTTAATAAATTTTAGAATAAAAACCTTACGATGTACCTAGAATGTAAAAGTTACAATTTATCTGTAATGTTCGAGCACCTTCATGAGCATACAGGAAACAGCCTGTACGCCATCATATGCAACCTCCTTTTTGTAGTGGTACATAGACAAGATCTTTTTTTTCAACCTTACTTTGTATCTAGACTGTAAAAGTTACAGTTTATCTGTAATGAAAACAGCGAATGTCTGACCTTCGCCACCAATTTGTAGTGGCATGGGTACGTAGACGACATCTATTTTTTTTTTTTATAGGTTATTGAAGAAAAACTTTACTATGTATCCAGACTGTGAAATGTACAATTTATCTGTAACATTCCAGTACCTTCATAAGCATA
The DNA here is from genome assembly GCA_027917425.1 of Gastrophryne carolinensis. Lineage (NCBI taxonomy): Eukaryota > Metazoa > Chordata > Amphibia > Anura > Microhylidae > Gastrophryne > Gastrophryne carolinensis. The sequence continues at coordinate 158,470,362 of CM051244.1, read as the reverse complement.
CAGGAGATGGCCTGTACTCCAGCTACTTAAGCAACCACCTTATTGTAGTGGCATGGGTACCTGTACTCCATCTTAAGCAACCACCTTATTGTAGTGGCATGGGTACCTGTACTCCATCTTAAGCAACCACCTTATTGTACCTGTACTCCATCTTAAGCAACCACCTTATTGTAGTGGCATGGGTACCTGTACTCCATCTTAAAGTGGACCAACACCCAGGATTTTGACTATCCTGGGTCTTGGTCCACTTCGGTGGGGCACCCCCGATCGGGGTGCCCCGCTGTGTGAAACCCCCCCGAACCCCCCGAACTCACCTCTCCACGCGCCGACGGACAAGCCGCGGACAAGCGGCTCCGCCGCCGCCGCCTCCCGCGCGTCCCTCTTGACGCGCGCGTGCCCGCGCCGGCCATTCACAGACGGCCGGCACGGGCGCGCGCACGTCTAGAGGGGCGGGAGGGAGGCGGAGATAAGGTAAGGAGTTTGGGGTGTTTGGGGGGGGTTTCACCCCGCGGGACATCCCGATCTCGGATGTCCCGCGGGGAGGGAGGTGATCGGCCCGGGAATCTATAAGATTCCCGGGCCGATCACCGGTGGGTGTTGGTCCACTTTAAGCAACCACCTTATTGTAGTGGCATGGGTACGTTGACAACGTTTTGGGTTTATTTTTAAAGGTTAATGAAGAAAAACCTTTTTTTGTATCTAGACTGAAACATTTTCAATGTAACTTTTAATGTAATTTTCCAGCAGTCTGTACGCCATCACTAGCAGGCTTGCTAGGACAATTTATTTTTGGAAAAAACATGGGGACAGGTCCTCTGTTACATATATTACATTATGTACCTAGAGTGTTAAAAGAGGCCTTTTTTGATAAGCATGTTCCTGTCTGTTGACCTTTGCCACCTTTTTGCAGTGAAACTGGTATGTTGACGACATTGTTCTGTTGTTTTATCGGTTATTGGAGAAAAGCTTAACTTTGTATCTAGACTGTAATGTATGCTGTAACGCAGTCTAGTTTGTAATGTTCCAGCACCTTCACAAGCATACAGGAGACGGCCTGTATTCTATCATAAGCAACCACCTTTTTGTAGTGGCACAAATACATAGGCAACATCTTTTTTATTAGGATATTGAGGAAAAATATTTTATCTGTAGTGTCCTAGCACATTCTTGTGTCATGTATGTATCTCCAAAATGAACTCATAAAAGAACCATTGTTGATTATCCCAGCTTCCCACACTAACTTTTTACCAAACGGACAGCTTTACGCTTGCATCACTGATGGAATAAACACCCTTTCATAAACATGAAGGTTGCTTTTTTGCACTGGTTTCTGGTTAGGACAGATATTTAGATGCTGTTTGATCTAATCCTTTCTCTGTCGAAGACTGATCTCTCACAATGTATTTGTTCTATCTTGCAGAAAACATCTTAGATCTCTGCAAACATGGTTATTCCATCCGGCCTTGAGACAGCAATAGAGACCATGATGATGACCTTCCATAAATATGCTGGAGATAAGAACTACTTAAACAAAGATGACCTTCACAAACTCATGGAAGCTGAGTTTCCCGAATTCCTGAAGGTGGGTGGTGGATTTAGAGCCAGATTAGATGTCTTATCTTTATTAATTGGAACTAATGGTTCCTTTACAGTCATGACTAACGAAGACTCCTTAGCTGGCGAGCCCCGTCTTGCCTCGTGTAATCTCTGGTTGCCTCCCATTGTTGGGTGTGAGGATGCAGACAATGAACAGGATTCAAAATTCAAGTAGTTGCGCAATCCAATAAGTAGGCACCCGGAGGGGAAAATAAACAGGAATTATTTGGTTGGACCAAACTTTCGAATATAAATCGAAGAAGCTTGGATCCTGTCCTACCTGTTTAGGAGGCCTGAAAATAAAACGCACCCACTTGAAGTGCGGCATGCTGTTCATGGTTGTTCTTTTTGCTAAATATTCCAGAACATGAATCTGACAACTATCATTTTATTACAAGTGAATATATTCTTAATCTAAGGCAGTGATGGTCACTTTGTTATGGTGCACCCCAAGTGTGGACCCTGATATCTCCAAAGAAATTCACATTAGATATAGGGTTTTCCTTTTTGATGTTTATACTAGAGCGAGAGGATGGCAACTATCATCTTATTGCCGCAAGTTGAATTTAGCATCCTGAGACCTGCAATGCTCAACATCCTCTGCCCCACCCAGTGCATCTAATACCCTCTCTCCCTATTCATAATTTATAGTCATACGAAGGGACCAGGAACTTATATGTGTTGCAATTTGTAGGGAATGGAGTGGATTTGTGTAGGATTCCCGATCTGTAGTTTGTGAGCCACATGTTGTTCATGGACCCCTGCCCCTGCTGACTGAATAATCAGGTAGGTTGAGATGTGTGTTGGCTTACCCACACTTGGTTTTCCAGTCTCTACATGTGGAGGACCCCTGGTGTAGGGTAAGAAATAAAGAAAACAAGTGTAGCCCTCGGATGTAAGGGACTGCCTGCACTCAGCATCTCATTTTATGGCTGTGGGTTATTTTGTTTCCAATTCGAATGACTCACTCCAGTCTCTTTCTTCCTCCAGAACCAGAACGACCCCCTGGCAGTAGATAAAATCATGAAGGACCTGGACCAATGCCGCGATGGGCGTGTCAACTACCACAGCTTCTTCTCTCTCATCGCCGGTCTCGGCATTGCCTGCAATGACTATTACGTTAAAAATATGAAGACCAGGAAGTAAAGAAGACTTGTCCAGTCTCTCAACACCAATCTTGCTTGACTGCCGTATCCCCATCTCCTAGATGCCCTCATGTTGTCTAAATTGCAGCGCTCTTGTCCACATCCATAATAAATGTCCCCTTGTTTTATACATCTGGTGTTTGTTGTGGTGTCTAATGGCCAGTGTACAATATATAGGGGGCATTAAGAGGAACTCCAATCTAAGCAGAAATTTGACGGAGCTGTGAACATTTCTATAAGATTGGTGTGTGTATGTAAGTATGTGTATATAATATATGCGAGGGGGACATGAATGTGAAAGGATGGAAGACGGCTCAGGAAGGAAGTGTTTTTAAAGTGGACCAACACCCAGGATTTTGACTATCCTGGGTTTTGGTCCACTTCGGCGGGGCACCCCGATCGGGGGTGCCCCGCTGTGTGAAACCCCCCAGAAACCCCAAAAAACTCACCTCTCAACGCTCCCACGTGAGCGCCGCAGCCAATCCCCGCCAACGTCCAGGCGGGGATCAGGAACGTCCAGGCCGCTTCCGCCGCCGCCGCCTCCCGCGCGTCACTCTCGGCGCGCGCGCGCCCCCGCCGGCCATTCACAGAGGGCCGGCGCGGGCGCGCGCACGTCTGGAGGGGTGCGCGGGAGGCGGCGGCGGCGGAAGCGGCGGCGGATCAGGTAAGGCGTTTTGGGGGTTTCTGGGGGGTTTCACCCCGCAGGGCATCCCGATCTCGGATGTCCCGCGGGGTGGGGGGTGATCGGCCCGGGAATCTTATAGATTTCCGGGCCGATCACCCCTGGGTGTTGGTCCACTTTAAGAAAACATGTTAATGATAGAACAAGGGGGCCCAACGTGAAGCTAGTCGGAGGGAAGATCAAGAGCAATGTTAGAAAGTATTATCTTACAGAAAAGTAGTAGATGGCGGCAACAAACTTACTGCAGAGGTACAATAAATGATGCTGCACCGCGCTTCCAAATTAAATAAAGTGAAAAAAATTAGAAATGTACAAAAACCTCAAAAGAACAGCTCAACGTGTTAGAAATATCCCAATAAATCCAAAAAAAAAATGTGAACAAAAAAACACAGAGCTAACTGTTTTTAGATTAAATTACTCCGCTAACTCACTAATGGGTAGCGGAGTATCCAAACATATAATAGTCCAAACATAAAATAGTCCAACAATTTAATTGTGAAAAACTATAGAACAGGTGTAATCTTCTAACATCCACTTCCCAAAGTGCTTGCTTTTTAATCTTCTGTGTGCATCACCCCTTATGTGCAGATCCTTACCAGAATGACATCGTAGCAAAGCCAGAGTGGTTATTAAATGGATCTCCTCCCAGTGTTGCTGAATCACCAATTTCAAAAGCTCATCCACATCCACTTAAATCTCCAGACTACCCGTCTTACTCATAAATTCTCAGGGTATATCAATGGATCATGGTCCATACATGAAGGGAGAAAGAATGTATAGCGAAACTAGTGCAATACCGTTAAAAAACTTTTTAATAAAATTCAAAACTAAGAATCACACTCACATTTCTATAAAAAAGAATCAGCATGTCAGCTCACTACATGGAGCATAATGGATGGAGCAAATCTCACCACCAGTTGTTAATGTTCCCGTCGGCCGATACAAAGAACCCAACAGATGGTGGATATTCTAACAGAGGCTCGTCCTTCCTCCTCCTGTCATCCAATTTGTATACCGCCAAATCCAACGCGTTTCGTCTATGCAACTAATAGCGTGGTGTGATAGCGAGGTTGAAAGACGTGAACTAGTATCTCCTATTTTAGATCCGCCTTAAGCTGCGGCTATCTAGCAATAGAAAGGCTAGCTAAGGCCCTCTGCTTCGCTTCCGCTTTAAATAGTGGTTGCTGAGCGATATGAATGTCAGCAAAGTTTTTTTTGCTCTATGTCTGTTCTAAGCAGCGGTTGCCTAGCAATGGAAATGCTATTGGTATACGTAATAGGAGGTGAAAGGGGAGATTATCCCCCGCCCCTGTTCCCCCGCCCATGGGAAGCGCTGGTTGCTTAGTAACAAAGACGCCAGTAGCGGATGTCATGGGAAGCATAGGTGGTTGGGGAGGTCATCCCCCGCCCCTGTGCGTCTGTCCAGCCTGCTAGTCAGCTGCGGAATAGCTAGAGCGAGCGAGGCACTGATTACTATGACGCCGGAGGTGGAGGGCGGAAACAGCCCCCGCCCTTGCATGTCTGTCCAGCCTGCCAGCCAGCTGCGGAAGAGCTGAAGCGAGCGAGGCACTGACTATTATGACGCCGGAGGGAGATGGCGGAAGCGGCCTCCCCACTTCCGGTATAAAAGTTTCAATCGATCTAATACTGCTGAATACCTGGTAAAAGTCGCTACTTGCGACGAAACGCGTTGGATTTGGCGGTATACAAATTGGATGACAGGAGGAGGAAGGACGAGCCTCTGTTAGAATATCCACCATCTGTTGGGTTCTTTGTATCGGCCGACGGGAACATTAACAACTGGTGGTGAGATTTGCTCCATCCATTATGCTCCATGTAGTGAGCTGACATGCTGATTCTTTTTTATAGAAATGTGAGTGTGATTCTTAGTTTTGAATTTTATTAAAAAGTTTTTTAACGGTATTGCACTAGTTTCGCTATACATTCTTTCTCCCTTCATGTATGGACCATGATCCATTGATATACCCTGAGAATTTATGAGTAAGACGGGTAGTCTGGAGATTTAAGTGGATGTGGATGAGCTTTTGAAATTGGTGATTCAGCAACACTGGGAGGAGATCCATTTAATAACCACTCTGGCTTTGCTACGATGTCATTCTGGTAAGGATCTGCACATAAGGGGTGATGCACACAGAAGATTAAAAAGCAAGCACTTTGGGAAGTGGATGTTAGAAGATTACACCTGTTCTATAGTTTTTCACAATTAAATTGTTGGACTATTTTATGTTTGGACTATTATATGTTTGGATACTCCGCTACCCATTAGTGAGTTAGCGGAGTAATTTAATCTAAAAACAGTTAGCTCTGTGTTTTTTTGTTCACATTTTACTGCAGAGGTAGTTGAAAAAATACAATTCTGTGATTACTCACCTTGTAGAATTGGTATTCTAAGTATGCAGCATGTCCTGCTCCAGATAGTATTCATAACATCTGGGTTATACCTCCACAAGAGGGCGCTTTACTGCAGAGAGGGCAAAAAGAGGCCCCTCCCAGTCCATATATACCGGGGACCTCCCACTAATTCCCCAGTATAGAAAAGCAGTAAGGTAACCAGGAGAAGCCAATAACAAATTTTACAATGGTAACAAGGAACAACAATCACCATATAGAGCAGGGGTGGGCAATTATTTTTTCCATGGGGCCACATGAGAAACTAAAAATATTGTGGAGGGCCGCTGAGCTATGGGCGTCTAAGCGACGTCTAAGCTCAGCGGCTCTGAGTGCGCTGGCGGCTGCATCTCGAGCTTCCCTCTAACAGGGAGCGCGCCCGCGCTGGCCATTCTCAAATGGCTGACACAGGCACGCGCCCTGCTAGAGGGATAGCGGGCATGCGGCCGCAGCTCGTGCATGCGCCGTTGAACTGGGAAAGAAGGTGAGTTTATGGGCGACCTGGGGGTTTCACACAGCGGGGCATCCCGATTTTGGATGCCCCGCGGGGAGGGGATCTATAAGATTCCCAGGCTGATAAAGCAGGGTTTTGGTCCACTTCAAACGTTCTGATGTGATAATTTCCCAGACAATCAGAGAAGCCCTTGGCTTCTGGCAGTCTGGAAGGAGAGCTCATATCAGCTGGGGCAAAGTGTAAGAATGGTGGGCAGCAGGAAGGGGGCATGGTGAGAGCATGTGAACAGCAGGAAGGGGGCATGGTGAGAGCATGTGGACAGCAGGAAGGGGACATGGTGAGAGCACGGTGGGCAGCAGGAAGGGGACATGGTGAGAGCATGGTGGACAGCAAGAAGGGGGCATGGTGAGAGCATGTGAACAGCAGGAAGGGGGCATGGTGAGAGCATGTGGACAGCAGGAAGGGGGCATGGTGAGAGCATGTGGACAGCAGGAAGGGGACATGGTGAGAGCACGGTGGGCAGCAGGAAGGGGACATGGTGAGAGCATGTGGACAGCAAGAAGGGGACATGGTGAGAGCAAGGTGGGCAGGTACATGGTGAAAAAGAGACAGCAGGCAGGAAGGGAAAACACAAGCAAACTACATAATCTTTCTGAGCAGACTTACTGATGCTCTGGAGCTCCTACTCTGTCCTTCCAAAGTCCCCAGGTCTCTATCACCTGCTCATCGGGTCTGGCTTCCTCAGAGGAAGGGAGAATGTGCCAGACCCGACGAGCCGAGCGGCCGATCAGCTGCTGCTTAACCTAAGCCTCTCACACTGTACACAGGCGATCACCTAAGTTAAGCAGCAGCCGATCGGCCACTCGGCTCGTCGAGTCTGGCATGTTTTCCCTTCCTCTGCATCTCTTACTGGCCAGCTCAGCCCGGGCCGGTAAGAGCCTAGCAAAGGGCCGTATACGGCCCGCGGGCCGTACATTGCCCAGGTCTGATATAGAGGATCAAAGAATAAAGCAATCAGGGTGGGATGGAGCAGGACGTGTTGCATACTTATAATACCAATTCTACAAGGTGAGTAATCACAGAATTGTATTATTCTAAGTATGCAGCACGTCCTGCTCCCGATAGTATTCATAACATCTGGGACATCCAATAGCAGTGTCCATAAACGGGTGGGGATCCCAAAAAGGCAACAACGCGCAGTTCAAACCACTGCCACCTGCAGAACCTTGCAGCCAAAAATAGCATCCGCTGAGGCCCGAACATCGACCTTGTAAAAATTGGAAAAGGTATGAACAGAAGACCACGTAGCAGCCTTACAAACTTGTTCCACAGAAGCCTGGTGCTGGAAGGCCCAGGAAGCCCCAACAGCACGAGTAGAATGAGCAGTAACACAGAAAGGAGGATCCTTCCCCCTAGTAGAATAGGCCCTAACAATGGCCTGACGAATCCATTTGCTAATAGTAGACTTAGCAGGAGCCAAACCCTTCTTGGGTCCGTCTTTCTGAAAGGCGCAGTAGCCACCAGGTAGTATTTCACATTCCTGACAACATCCAGAGAATGCAAGGCCCTCTGGATCCTGGATTACCAGGATTAGGGCACAAAGAAGGAAGCACAATATCCTGATTAAGATGGAAGGCAGAGACAACCTTAGGCAAGAAGTCTGGTTTAAAGCGGAAAACCACCTTGTCCTGGTGTAGGAGGACTGAATTGACAGAGCCGCCAACTCAGAAACACGCCGGACAGAGGTGATAGCCACCAAAAAGACAACTTTCAGGGTAAGGATAGACAAGGCACCCTCATGCACCGGTTCAAACGGAGGACCCTGAAGACCCCCTGAAAGAAGGTCTTGACCAGAGGATGTAGAGCAAAGGACTTCTGGAAGAAAACAGCCAAGGCGGACACGTGACCCTTCAAAGTGCTGAGCTGAAAACCCATATCCAAACCATGTTGAAGGAACTCCAGGATCCTAGGAATGGAGAACACCCGACAGGGAAAGGCCCTAGACTCACACCAGTAGATAGTAGAAGAGGATTTCTTCCTAGCCCGTACAAGAGTATGAAAAACCGAATCAGACAATCCTCTCTCCTTCAGGATGGAGGTTTCAGCAGCCAGGCCGTCAAAGCCAGCGTTTGAAAATTGGGATAACAGAGCCGCCCTTGAGTGAGAAGATCCGGAACCAAGGGTAGAGCGTACTGATCCACTGCCAGCTGCACGACGTCTGTGAACCACACCTGTCTTGGCCACCTGGGGGCCACCAGAATGTCAGGCACCCTCTCCTGAACCAACTTGCGCAGAACCTTGCTCAGAAGAGGAAACGGAGGAAAGATGTAAAGGAGACCGAGTCCCTGCCAGGACAGAGACAGAGCATCCACTGCCAGAGCCAGAGGATCCTGGAACAAGGAGACAAATGCTGGTAGCTTGTGATTGTGGCGAGAAGCAAACAGATCCACGTCCGGCATCCCCCACCGGTGACAAAGGGATAGGAAGACCTCGCTGTTGAGGGACCATTCCCCCCAGCGAGAGGTCCCCCGCTCCCGGAATATAAACTGCCGAGATGCACGGGACATTGTCCTCGGCCCAGGACAGAATCAACGGCACCTCCTTGAGGGCACTCTTGCTCCGAGTCCCTCCCTGATGATTGATATAAGCGACTGCCGTCTGGTTTTCGGAGCGAACCTGTACCGGCAGACCCTGAAGGTGAGGAGTCAACTGTGCCAGCACCAACCGAACCACCCTCAGCTCCAGGACATAGATAGGAGCGTGAGCCTCCTGAGGGCCCCACAGCTCCTGGAATTGGAGGGCTCTCCAGTAGCCCCCCCAACCTGACAGACTGGCATCCGTAGTGACCGTCTCCCAACAAGGTGTCAGAAATGACCTGCCTCCAAGACGATTCCTCAAGTCCAGCCACCACAGGAGGGACCGCAGGATCAGAGGAGAAAGAACAAAGGCCTGATCCAGAGACAGGGGACTCGTGTCCCAAACTGAAAGAAGATGGAGCTGAAGGGGTCTCATGTGAAATTGAGCATAAGGGACTGCCTCGAAGCAGGCGACCATCTGTCCCACCTATTGCATCCCTTGCCTGATGGAAAGATGAGGGCTGACCAGCATAAAATTAACCAGAGCTTGAAGAGAATCCACCCTCTGCTGAGGCAGAAAAATCCTGGCCTGAATGGTATCCAGATTCATGCTCAGGAAAGGGGGTCACCCGGGACGGGGAGAGGAAGGACTTGGGATAATTGATCACCCATTCGAACGCGTCCAGGGCAGTCACCACCGTCTGGGTATCCAATTCTGCCTGCTGGATAGAATGAGATGTAATGAGAAGGTCGTCCATATAAGGGAGAATGCGAATGCCCCCGGCTCTGAGGAGGGCCATCACCCCTGGCAACACCTCGGTGAACACTCTGGGGGCCGAGGTGAGACCGAAGGGAAGTGCCACAAATTGGTAGTTCTGGTCCTCCAGGGCGAACCTGAGGAACCGCTGATGCCCTGGGAAGACTGGCACATGAAGGTAAGCATCCTTGATGTCTATGGAGGTCATGAAGTCCCCCGGGCACAAAGAGCTGATCGCAGAGCGCAGAGTCTCCATGCGAAAGCATCTGGTTCTGATGAACTTGTTGGGAAGCTTTAAGTCCAGGATGGGCCTGATGGAACCATCCCTTTTGGGTACTGTGAAGAGATTGGAATAATAACCTTGACCTCTCTCCCCCGGAGGGACCGGACAGATGACCCCCATATCCAATAGGTTCTGTACAGCCAGGAAGAGACCCTGAGCTGCCAGAGGGTCCAGAGGAATCCGAGACCTGAGGAATCTTGGAGGGGGGTGTGCAGCGAACTCTAGCTTGTAGCCGGAGGACACAACCTCCAGAATCCACCTGTCTGAGACCTGTTGCCCCCAGACATGAGCGAAGAGCCGCAGCCGCCCCCCCCACCCGAAAGGGTGAGGGCGCCCCTTCATGGCTGAGCGGGCTTGATGACAGATTCGGGCTTGGATCCCCAGGAGGATCCGGGACGGGCACGGCCTCTGCCCTTGCCCCAGAAATCTCCCCTGTGCCACGCAAATGATACCCCCCCTCCCCGACCTGGGTCCACGAAAGGAGGGAGTAAAGGACCTCAACCCCGAAAGGGCTGCGGCTGTCTTTTGCATTGGGGCAACCTACCTCCCTTTGCAAAAAGGTCCAAACGGTCACCAAAAAGGCGTAGCCCCTTAAAGGGTAGCCCTGTGAGAGCCTTCTTAGCAGCATTGTCAGCTGCCCACTGGCGCAGCCAGACCGAGTGGCGAATAGAAACCACCAGAGCCGAGGTCCTGCTACACATCCTAATGGTGTCATCTAAGTCAGAAAGAATATAAGCGATAAACATTTCACATTGTGATAAAAAATTCGTCACTAGAAGAATCATCAGGATAGCCTTCCAAAAGGCCCTTGACCAGAGTCCGAACGGCCGCTGCAGTAATAGCAGAAGCACAGACCGGGAGCAGGGCCGATCCCGCACAGGCAAAGGCATGGGAAGCCAGCTGGTCAATACGCCGGTCCTCACTATCCTTCAAGGAAGTGGAATCAGGGGAATGCCCCACAGAAGTGTTAGACAACCCCAAAACAGGGGCATCCACCTCTGGTGGAGTTGACCAACATTTAACCACATCCGAGGGAAAAGGGTACCTTTTATCCCATCCCTTAGGGATACCAGGAAGCCGGCTAGGCCTCTCCCATTCTTTGTGGACCAGATTATTGAAATGTGCCTGTTCTGGAAATTCCAAACGTGGCTTTGCAGTACCAAACAATTCCCCCCGTTGCCTGGGTGCTGCAGCAGGAAGGAAAATGGAAAGCACCTCAAAGATTTGAGTCAAAAGTCTATGGGTGTCAACAGCATTCCAATGTTCTGAGCCGGCATCAACGTCAAGGAAATGCTGATCATCGGAAAATTCTGAATCTGAGAATAACTCCCCTTCCTCAAGCGGGGTACAGTCAGACAAATCAAGGAAATATTCCGTCTCCATAGGAAAGGCAGACGCCACAGGCGCCAAGTGCCGTCTTTTAGCTGGGGCCTTACGGGCCACAGAGCTAGCAATCAATCTCTCAATATTGGCCAGCCTGGAAGACACATCAGGCTGAGACTCCCCACTAGTGTTGATCCCACTGGGGGTCACGATCAACCGAGGGGGCGAGGGAGAAGACATGGTGGGTGCAGACCCAGAATGCCGCGCAAGTGCCTGTTGGGCGCAGGGTACACAAACCCACACATCATCGCTCACAGGGGATGCCCCACACACCACACACAGCCGGGCTTGTCCCGATGGGACCCCGAGCACAATATCCTGTGAAGCCTCCATATGGTGATTTTTTGTGGCACAACTGGCCAACAGGAATTACGATACACAGCTACCCGGGATGCCCCAAATGTCCGCTAGGATAGTGGAAGGATTTAAATTATTAGGCCTCTAATAATGTCAATTAGCACTAATAGAGGGCACAGGACCAGGAGAAACCTCTAATCAGTTTTCCCGCCTGAAAGACATAAAAAACAATACACCCCATCAGTATAAAGACAAAATATATAAACAATAAATCAAATATAGGCCCACTGGGGGACTCACGGACCGCCGAAGAGCTTGCGATCTATCAGACAGCAGGGGCAAGATGGCGCTGAAGGGCGCTGAAGGGCCGGAACGCGCCGAGCGCTAGGCCACCCCCCTCCAGGAACGCAGGGACAGGCCGAAGGCAAGCACTCCCACAGCCAATCAGAGCGCAGCAGGCCCCGGCATGAAGTCGCCGCAGGGCGCGCGGGTAATTCAAATAAAGGAGACAAGGGAGGAGGAGAACGGCTGACCGAATGCCAGCGCAAGTCTGCAGAATATCACAGTAATCACAATCACAGTGAAATAAAGCAAAGCACTCAAACACACAGACCCCCCCCCCCGACAAACCAGGATAATGGGAGAAGTAGGAACCCTATAATTACATTAGGATCAGGGCCGTATTTGCCTTAAGGCAATTCTAGGCCGGTGCCTAGGGCGGCAAAACTGCCAAGGGGGCGGGTCTTCATGGTAGCAGACGAAGAAATTTTTTTTTTTCCCCTGCCCGCGTCCCGCGGATCCCCTGGAAAGTGTCTTCCTGCTGCAGGGCGGATCGCTCAGCGCCCCCCTCCCGCCCCCATCGGGTAGTGTGATCCGATGATCCGCTCAGCGCCCCCGGCCCGCGGATCATCCACTGGCTGGAAAGTGCCTTCCTGCACCTGCAGCAGGGCGGATCGCTCAGCGCCCCCCTCGGGTAGTGTGCTGGAAAGTGCCTTCCTTGCGGGCAGCGCGCGATGCGCGCGTGCCCGCAGCTCACAGGTGTGCCCGGCGATGCAGCAGGGCCGACGGCTCTGCGCCCCCCTCCTCCTCCTCTCCCGCCCCCATCGGGTAGTGTGCACGCCGATCGGCTGCTGCTCTTTACCCAAAGCCCTCCCTCTCCTACCCTCACTGATCACCTGTCAAGGCAGGGGCTCCAATCCACTGCTTCGGTGGCCGCCCCCTCCAGGAAGCAATGCAGGCGCGGGACTATAGCGAGGCATCAAGCTCCACCCACAACTCGTGACTGCAGCAGAGCCAGAGACCTGAGGAGTGAGGACCGCGGAGGAAAAGGTAAGGAGTGAAAAAATTTTTATTGTTTTAATTTAATTTTTCTTCAGTCTGTACTGACTTGGTCCTGTGATGTCACACTAATTAAAGTGGACCAACACCCAGGATTTTGACTATCCTGGGTTTTGGTCCACTTCGGCGGGGCACCCCCGCTGTGTGAAACCCCCCCCAAACGCCCCAAAAACTCACTGGATCAGGTAAGGTGTTTTGGGGTGTTTGGGGGGGTTTCACCCCGCGGGACATCCCGATCTCGGATGCCCCGCGGGGAGGGAGGTGATCGGCCCAGGAATCTTATAGATTCCCGGGCCGATCACGGGAGGGTGTTGGTCCACTTTAAAGGATTTCCTACTCAAAGGGCCAGTCCAGCCAGACTGCCCGTTTTGAAATCACCTCCTGCCCTGCCACCCTTACCTAGCACTTAAGCAGAGCGATGGCGGTAAATAAAAAACCTACACCTTGGCTGTAATTCAGGGGGCATAATGCAGCCCAGGCGGCAAGATGGAGGTGCCCGGTGCGGAGATCGGGCAATGAGATGTGCATGTGGCTGACCACCTATTCCATTGAATGGCCGCATGCACGGCGCAGGCTCATGTCGGCTCCACTCGTCAAAACCTCGCTAGCCTGGTTAAAGGTATAGGGTAGTTTGGCCATGGCCCGTGCACATGCCGTTGGATTAGGGAGCAGGTAGCTTTTACAGGGGACTCGAAGGGGGTTTCTCAAAGCAGGGCATCCCACCGTACATTCTTTCTGCTGCTCACTTTGCTACCAACTTTTCCTCCTGCTTCCCACCATGATATCATCCTGCAACTCACTCTCCTCTTTTCCTACTGCTTACCATCCCTTCATGCTGCCCTCCATAGTCTATTTCTACTGCTTAAAGTTCTCTCTTCTTGCTACCCACCTTGCTTCTTCTTCCTGCACACTTTCTTTCCATTCTGCCCCATCTTTCTGCTAAGTGTACCCCCTTTTTGCTGCCCCCTTGCCCTCCCTGGCAGCTCAAGACCCAGCAGCTGCAACACCACCTTCGCATTCCCTCCTACAGCTGTCAATCATATGACAGCCAGGAGCCGATCAGCTTCCAAGACCACTGGGTATAAACAATACGCTGCCAGACCTCAGGCTTTGGGAAGGTGTGCAGCAGGGCATCCCAACTTGTGATGATTCTGTAATTAAAAGGTGAGTACAGCTCCAGGCTATTTTGCTGTGAGGTCCTCTTTAACACCGTGAAGGGGAGCGGCGCGTGGTCAAAAAGTGCCTAGGGCAGCATGAATCCTAAATACAGCCCTGATTAGGATATGTAAGGTAGGGCTATGAGCGGACGGGGCATCCCAATACAGGCTCACCAAAACCTGGGCCGCCTACCCTTCGGTGGGGGATTTGCGGTGGAGCAAGCTCCTAATAAAGCATCTCTAATAGATGCTGCCTACCATCACTTGACCACGCAGCCAAGGCTGGGAGGCATAGTATTAAAGTGGAACGGGTGGGAATAGTCCTACAGGGTCATGGGCTGCAAGCCCAGCTCACCTGCGAGAAGAGAAGCCATCATCTTGTCCTTCGCAGCCCACTACAGAGAAGAATCTGGGGAAATAGTGGGAGGTCCCGGGTATATATGGACCGGCAGGGGCCTCTTTTTGCCCTCTCTGCAGTAAAGCGCCCTCTTGTGGAGGTATAACCCAGATGTTCTGAATACTATCTGGAGCAGGACGTGCTGCGTACTTAGAATATCAACAGTAAGTAAATGTAAACATGTCTGGGATAAGCAAACATCTATCCCAAGATAAAGAGAACATACAGTATACACATAAGGGCAGACTAGATGGACCGTATGGTCTCCTTCCGCCATCAAACTTCATATATATATATATATGAATAATATGTGTGTATTGGTCTAGTGTCTTAAAGTGGCCCTTCACTCTGAATAAGAGCCTATCTTATATATTTCCCACACCCTGTACGTACAGATTGCTCACATTAAAAATCATCCTACCTGCATCTACTGCATGTTATGAGCCTTTAAGCATCCAAGATGGCGCCTCATGGAACATCAGGCAGCCTACAAACAGGAAGTGCCTTCTGACTGTGCTGCTCTGCATTCTGGGATTGCTAACCTTTTCCTGACCCCAGCTCTGCTCTGTCTGAGCAAAGCACAACTATAACCCACCCCCCTGTACTTTATCCAGCTCTGCTCTCCTCGGTAAGTGTGATGCTTCTGAGTCAAGATGGCGGCGCCCGTATCCTAAAGTCCTGAACAGAGTTGCAGCCCAGTGGGGGAAAAGAATAAGTGACTCAAAACTTAAAATATATTAACTTTAGATGCTGAGGAATCGTTTTTTAAAGTGGACCAACACCCAGGGGGGATCGGCCCGGGAATCTATAAGATTATAGAACCCCCCAGGAGGCCCACAAACCTTACCTCAGCCCTGTTCCATTGGCGCATGCGCAAGCCGCGTCTTGCGCTTCCCTCTAGCAGGGCGCGCACCCGCGCCGGCCGTTTGTGAATGGCTGGTGCAGGCGCGCTCCCTGTTAGAGGGAAGCGCGAGACGCGGCCTCCAGCGCTCAGAGACGCTGAGCTGCTATGCGCGTCCAAGCGGCATTGGACGCGCGCTGTGATTGGCTGGAGCGGTCACGTGGGAGCGGGGAGAGGTGAGTTTTTGGGGCGTTCTGGGGGGTTTCACACCCCCCCAATCGGGGTGCCCCACCGAAGTGGACCAAAACCCAGGATAGTCAAAATCCTGGGTGTTGGTCCACTTTAAGGATTTGGGATTTTCAATAAATCATGGTGAAGGTCCGGTTTAACTGATGACTAAGAAACTGGCCTCTTTTAAATGCCCAATGGTATTTCAGTATTCCTTCATCAAATACTAACCTGTACCTAAAGTGATGGAAGAGACCACTTCTGCCCTCTAACAAACTGTAGATGATATTCTTTACAGCAATTGAAATGATTAAGAGATGTTTCAATCTACAACAATGTAATCAGATTAATACTGTCAGGACAAATGGTTTTCAATGACTAGCTCATAAAATGCATCGTTTAATATAAAGCTTTGGATTAATTCAACAGCCTGCACACACCCTTAACTTTATAAAGACACCGTTAATAGTACAAGTGGCCACTATACCGCTGTGTTTTGCAAAGAATGCTGGGAATTTTTGCGGGACATCATGGGTCTTATCATATTGCTTTCAACTGACACCTAACAGAACCACTAGGTGAGCTGACATATACTGTGGCACTAGCAGTTGCTGAACACCAAAAAAGAAGAAAAGCATGGAATTCATGTGTAAACATGGGCACGCCAGCAGGTTACTTAAACCGGACCTTCAGCGTGATTTAATGAAAAGCCCAAACTCTTAAAAAACGGTTCCCCAGCATCTAAAATTAATACATTTTACGTTTTTAGTCACTAACTTATTATTCTTTCCCCCACTGGGCTGCAACTCTGTTCAGGAACTTAGGATACGGGCGCCGCCATCTTGACTCAAAAGCATCACACTTACTGAGGAGAGGAGAGCGGGATAAGGTACAGGGGGGCGGGTTATAGCTGTGCTTTGCTCAGACAGAGCAGAGCTGGGGTCAGGTAAAGGTCAGCAGTCCCAGAATGCAGAGCAGCACAGTCAGGAGGCACTTCCTGTTTGCAGGCTGCCTGATAAGATGGCGGCTTCCATAAGCCGCCATCTTGGATGTTTAAAGGCTCATAACATGCAGTAGATGCAGGCAGGATGATTTTTAATGTGAGCAATCTGTATGTACAGGGTGTGGGAAACATATAAGATAGGCTCTTATTCAGAGTGAAGGTCCGGATTAATGTGGGCAATCTGTATGTACAGGGTGTGGGAAACATATAAGATAGGCTCTTATTCAGAGTGAAGGTCCGCTTTAAAAGCAGACAATGTAATTTATTGATGGCATGAAAAGATTAAAAATACAAAAACACATAAGACAATAGTTAAAAATAAAAGGTCTCCTGAATATATCCTACTGAATATTTGTCACGCAAGGGGGTAACTCCAGACCTCTTATGAGCTCGCAACCCCCAATCTCCACAGCCAGCTTCACCTGTAGGAGCCCCCGCTTGCCGGGACGCAAGTACGCCTACCCGGGATCGGTTGCCCCCAGGACTTAATGGCTCAAAGGATGTAAGCTTATATGTGGGAGGACTGGAGAACCAATAGCAAGAGCGTGAGTGACGGAAGTCCAGAGACAGGCAATAGGTCGATAACAGGAAGGCAGAGATCGTAGCGGCACCAAGGATCAGGCAAGACGTAGTCGGGGTACAGGCTGAGGTCGGCAGCAGGGGTTCAGGATCTAGAGGCGTCAGTACAGGCAGAGGTCGGCAACAAGGGTTCAGGATCAAGAGGCGTCAATACAGGCAGAGGTCGGCAACGAGGATTCAGGATCGAGAATGGTCAGTGCAATCAAGTCGGCAACAGGCTAGACTTCAGAGGAATAGAGTACACAGGGTTCTGAGCGCTATCACAGGCAATTCACCACTGAGGAGGAATTGCCTTTATAGGAACAGGACTGAGGGAAACAGTGTACTGATTGGTGCACGTAGGATACAATGGCTGATTGGCTGGACAACTGAGGAGGGCGAGGTCCTCATATCCCCTAGGGCTCATTGGCCCTTTAATTGATCCTCTGGCGGGCGCGCACAGAACAGCGCCGCCGGAGAGCACGTCTACTGGAGGAGAGAGCGGGGGGCGTGGCTGAGCTGGGCGCCGCTCGAGCCGACGCTGCCCGAGCTGCGGCCGCCGCATAGAGACAGCTGTGGCGGCTGGCCGCCCGGAGACGACGCTGGAACGGGGACCAGGTAAGAGGTTTCTGACACTATTGCTATATCCACCAGCACCATTTCATATAGATGCTGGACTAAACCAATGTATACCACAACAATTATTTTTAATTGATACTATACACAATATATACAATAATCAAATAATGATGCCAGGTATGGGCGGTAAAGATATAAATCTGTGCACTATATAAACCAAAGCTAAAAATGTGACTGGATAATAGAATCCCAAATATGTGAAAAACATAAATATCTATCCCTTTTGTATAATCACTACCAAAAAATACAATAATTTCATTAAAGTGGACCAACACCCAGGGGGGATCGGCCCGGGAATCTATAAGATTCCCGGACCGATCAGATCCCTCCCCGCGGGGCATCTGAAATCGGGATGTCCCGCGGGGAGGAACCCCCCAGGAGGCCCACAATCCTCACCTTACCGGCGATCCAACGGCGCATGCGCGAGACGCGGCTGCGTCTCTCGCTTCCCTCTAGCAGGGCGCGCTCCCGCGCCGTCCGTTTTGTGAATGGCCGGCGCAGGCGCGCTCCCTGTTAGAGGGAAGCGAGAGACGCAGCCAATGACAGCGCTCTGGTATGCGCGTCCAAGCGGCTTTGGACGCGCATACCAGAGCTGCTCTGAGCGCTGTCATTGGCCGGACGAGGTCACGTGGGAGCGGGGAGAGGTGAGTTTTTGCGGCGATCGGGGGGGTTTCAGACAGCGGGGCACCCCCGATCGGGGTGCCCCACCTAAGTGGACCAACACCCAGGATAGTCAAAATCCTGGGTGTTGGTCCACTTTAATACAACAATGATATTGTACCCCAAAGAACAATCAATATTATAGGAAAAACCCTCATTGTTATTAGCTGGTGTATACCCCCAAGTGTACCCTGATGTGAGGGCCTCAAGATAAAGTGACAAGTGCTAGCCAATTACATTAAATATATCAACCATAAAGTGCAATAACAGTGGCAGAATATAGAACATGTATGAGTAAAAAGATCCAAAGAATAACTGCTACCCCATATTAGTGCATAGCTAAGGTATTGCAAAGTACAATGTATCTATATGTAGTCAATCGACCATAAAGACAAAAGAATAAATACCGCCCAATACGTGTACATGTGTGTCCGGAGACCAGTGCTACCCCGCGCGCTCCGCCGTTACCACACGGCTTCTCATTGACTAGCAGTCACTAGCAGTTGCCACACAACAGTGGCAATGAATGGAGGAGGTGGAGCTTTACAGCTAAAACAGGCGATACTATCTGGGATTAGAATGAAACAGGAGCAGTTGAAATTAGCAAATGGTCCTCTTCATGGAGGGAGAAATTCAGGGGATGCTAGTTAAAAAATGTGGCTTTTGGTCTGCCTAGTCCTACACCATTCGAGTCTCCCAGTGGTAACCAAGGCTGTGGAGTCGGAGGAAATTTTGGGTACCTGGAGTCGGAGTCGGCAAACAATGCACCGACTCCGACTCCTACAAAATTTTGATTTAGCAAGTTTAAAGGTCCCAATTCACAAAAAGTTATAATTAATGACTTCTCTATTGTAAGAATAAAGACCAATGCATGCAGTGCCTCACGTAACCGCAAAACGAACACGTTAAGTGACCGTGAAGAAGCGTGCTTTTCATGTGCTTCACTATATGGCACGCAACGCACAATTAGAAGCGGCAATACTTATACTTTGCATAGTGTTGTGTTCTGCTGTTACAGGGAACCCATGGGTAACCTAGCCTCTCACTGATAAGGGATTAAGTAAATATGTTTTTTGCAGGACTAGAGACACTTGTATAAGTGAAGGGAATGGAGGATCAATAGTTCAAGACTGAAGCTGTACCATTGGAAAAACTGCTGTCATTCAGCAAAAGGCTATAAAAACGTGTAAACTTCGATTGTTAGCTTAAACTTTAAACATGACTATGGGATTCTACTAGGGAAATCATGTTTTCTAATAAAGGCCCCTTTCTGGATCCTCCCACTGCCCTCCCACTGCAGAAGATCAGCACACAGAAAGGAGAAGGCAGCTTCTGCCCAACTACCTCTCTCTGCTAGAAGTAATGACATGTATGTCGCCTTTCTTTCCTTCGAGGAATGTATAAAATACATTCACATATTAATACAGAGGAGTCGGAGTCGGGGAGTCGGAGTCGGAGTCGAAACATTTATCTACCGACTCCACAGCCACTGATAACAGGATTGAATTCACGAAATAAAATACCTGACATGCAATGAATTGTTTCATATGGTGGCGGGAGTTGAGAATAATACCATTTTGTGAAATACTCACCTGTAAAATGGGTATTATAAGTATGTCACACACCCCGCTTCAGATAACCATAACACGTGGGTAATATCGTCCTGAAGAGGCGTTCCTGCAGAGATGATAGTAAAAAGAAAGCCCCTCCCTGATCCATAAATACCTGGGACCTCCCACTCATTCCCCAGTATACAGAAGCAGTAAGAAAGGGACCAGGAAGAGGCAAATATAAATCAAACAAAGTTCACAATATAAAGGATCCCGAATACAAAAAAAGGGCGGGTGAAGCGGGGTGTGTGACATACTTATAATACCCATTTTACAGGTGAGTATTTCACAAAATGGTATTATTCTAAGTATGTCACACACCCCGCTTCAGATAACCATAACACGTGGGACATCCAACAGCAGTGTCCATAAAAAAAAGGGCGGGGATCCAAAACAAGGCAACAATGCACAACTTAAACCACAACAGCTTGCAGAACAGTACGGCCAAAAACAGCATCCGCTGAGGCCCGAACATCAACCTTGTAAAACTTGGAAAATGTGTGAACAGAAGACCAAGTAGCGGCCTTACAAACTTGCTCAACAGAGGCCTGGTGCTGAAAAGCCCAGGACGCCCCAACAGCACGGGTAGAATGAGCAGTAACACGAAAAGGGGGACTCCTCCCCTTGGCAGAATAGGCCCCAAAGATGGCCTGACGAATCCATTTACTAATGGACGATTTGGCAGGAGCCAAACCTTTCCTAGGCCCAAAGGGCACCACAAAAAACGCATCAGTCTTACGAAAGGAAGACGTAACCACCAGATAATACTTCACAGCGCGAACCACATCCAAGGAATGCAGCGCCCTTTCTTTCTTGTTGCTAGGATTGGGACATAGAGAGGGCAGAACAATGTCCTGATTCAGATGGAAGGCCGACACCACCTTAGGAAGAAAATCAGGCTTAAAACGAAAGACAACCTTATCCTGATGCCTTTCAAAGTACGGAGCTTTAATGGATAAAGCTGCCAACTCCGAAACACGCCTAACTGAAGTGATAGCCACCAAAAAAGCCACCTTTTGAGTAAGCGACGACAAAGCCGCCTCATTCAAGGGCTCAAACGGAGGACCCTGAAGAGCAGAAAGAACCAAATTCAAATCCCAAACTGGAACAACAGGCTTCCTAGGAGGCCGCACATGCATAACTCCTTGGAAAAAGGTCTTGACTAAGGGATGAAGTGCAAAGGACCTTTAAAAGAACACCGCTAGGGCAGAAACCTGCCCCTTCAAGGTACTGAAGCCCCAGCTCCAAACCATGTTGAAGAAACTCCAAAATTCTGGGAATGGAGAACTCCCGGCAAGAGAAGGACCTACCTTCACACCAATCAATATAGGACCACCAGGCCCTATAATAAATAGTAGAGGAAGACCGCTTCCTGCCGCTGATAAGAGTCTGGATCACCGCATCAGAAAGGCCCTCCTCCTTCAAGATTGCGGTTTCAGCAGCCAAGCCGTCAAAGCCAGCGATTGTAAATTTGGATGACATAGCCGACCCTGTGTTAGCAGGTCCGGCCTCAGAGGCAGGGCGAACTGATCTTTTGCCAGCCTTACCAGATCTGCGAACCAAACGCGCCTTGGCCACCTTGGGGCCACCAGGATCGCTGACACTCCTTCCAACGCCAGTTTGCGCACCACCCTGGCTAGCATCGGAAACGGAGGGAACAGGTAAAGCAGTCCCAGATCCCTCCAATCTACCGACATGGCATCCACCGCCAGAGCCAGAGGATCCTGTGAGAGAGACACAAAGACTGGAAGCTTGTGATTGTGACGAGAGGCAAAGAGATCCACTGTCGGGAACCCCCACCTGAGACAGATCGAGTGAAACACCTTGGGACTGAGAGACCACTCCCCCTGACGAGAGGAGGCCCTGCTCAGCAAGTCCGCCTCCGTGTTCTCCACCCCCGGAATGTAGACTGCTGAGATGCACGGGACGTTGGTCTCTGCCCACTCCAGAATCAAAGACACTTCCCTGAGGGCACTCCTGCTGCGAGTCCCTCCCTGGTGATTGATATAAGCAACCGCCGTCCTGTTGTCCGACCGGACCTGAACTGGCAGACCTCTCAGCTGACAAGTCAAGCGAAACAGAACCAACCTGATGGCCCTCAACTCCAGAATATTGATGGGCTCGTGAGCCTCCTGCGGACTCCACAGACCCTGAAACTGAAAATCCTTCCAAACACCCCCCCAGCCAGACAGACTGGCATCCGTGGTCACCGTTTCCCAACGAGGAGCTAGGAAGGATCTGCCCTTCGACAGATTGACCGACCCCAACCACCATAGTAGGGAACGACGAACTCGGGGAGTCAACCGGAATGGCCGGTCCAGAGATGACTGCGACCTGTCCCAAACCTTCAGCAGAAGAAGCTGAAGAGTCCTCGTATGGAACTGCGCAAAGGGAACCGCCTCGAATGAGGCCACCATTAGCCCCACCAGCCTCATCCCTAGCCGGATGGTCGGATGAGGGGCCACCAAGAGAAGCTGAACCAGCTCCTGAATCAAAAGAATCTTGTCCTGGGGCAGGAACACCCTGGCCTGCGAGGTGTCCAGAGACATCCCCAGAAACAGCGCAATTCTGGATGGACGAAGAGAAGACTTGGGGTGGTTGATCACCCAACCGAACCTCTCCAGAGTGGACACCACAACTCCGGTGTCCAACTCCGCTCGATTGAAAGAAGAGGCCATGATCAGTAAATCGTCCAGATAGGGCACAATGCGGACACCCTGAACTCTGAGCAGAGCCATCACCCCCGCTAGCACCTTGGTGAACACCCGGGGAGCCGAAGTGAGACCGAAGGGCAGAGCCACAAACTGAAAATGCCGATTCTCCACCACAAACCTGAGAAACCTCTGGTGTGCTGGAAATATCGGGACGTGTAGAAACGCGTCCTTGATGTCTATGGACGTCAGAAAATCTCCCTGACAAAGAGAATGAATGGCCGAGCGCAGCGTTTCCATGCGGAATTTGCGCGGCCGAATAAATTTGTTGAGAAACTTCAGATCCAAGATAGGACGGACCGACCCGTCCTTCTTGGGGACCGTGAACAGATTGGAATAGAAGCCCCTGCCCTGCTCCAAGGGGGGCACTGGGCAAATGACCGCCATGTCCAGAAGATTCTTTACTGCCAGCAGGAGCCCCTGCGCCGCCAGAGGCTCCGAAGGCATCCGAGACCTGAAGAACCTGGAGGGGGGCCGGAGCTCGAACTCTAGCTTGTAACCGGAAGACACCACTTCCCGGATCCATCTGTCCGAGACTTCTTGATCCCAGACCTGGGAGAAGTGTCTCAGCCGTCCCCCCACCCGCAAGGGTGAGGGCGCCCCCTCATTGCTGTGCCGGCTTAATAGCCGGCTTGGGCTTAGAACCCCAATGGTATCCAGAACGGGCACGTCCCCTGCCCCTGTTCCCGGAATCTCCTCTGGAAGATTGGAACGCAGATCCTCTGCCAAATCTTGCCCCACGAAAGGAAGTTGTAAAGGCAGGCGCCCCCCGAAAGGAACGGCGCTGCTTCTTACGTTGAGACAATCTGCCGCCCTTGGTGACTGAATCCAGAGTTTCACCAAAGAGCCTCAACCCAACAAAGGGCAAATACAACTCACACCGTTTGAGACTAATGAATTCAGCACTACCGGGGCGAAGCCCAGAAGATGTCAGCAAGTCCCTGACCACGGACCTGGCAGCCAACACCATAAGCTCAGAAGCGCACACCGGCCGTATGGCTGACCCAACGCTAGTAAAGCCATGACAAGCCATTTGGTCAATGCGTTTATCCTCCCCATCTTTAAGGGTGGAGCAATCAGGCCTATTTAAAACCGAGGAATTAGACAACCCCAGAACCGGGGCATCGACCTCGGGAGGGGAAGCCCAGCGCTTAACCACCTCCGAAGGAAAAGGGTATTTCTTGTCCCACCCCTGAGGGATACCAGGGAGCCTAGCGGGCCTGTCCCATTCCTTATCAATGATCTTGTGAAAATGCCGTTGTGAAGGAAACTCCAAGCGTGGCCTGGACTCCTCAAACAACTCACCCTCCTGCTGAGACGCCGCCTCGGGAGGGGAAATCTTCAGAACCTCCAACATCAGCGCCAGGGCGTGAGGAGAGTCCGAGGATCTCCCTAACTCACTAAGCTCCTCATCGGCGCCCGCGGATTGTTCATCATCCGACACCTCTGAGCCCTCAGAAACCTCACCTTCCTCTAGCCCAGAATAATCAGACCAATCGAGATTATTAAACTCGTCCAGGTCATCAGCCGGCGAGGCCGAGGACAAATGCTTCCTCTTGGCCAGAGCCTTACGGGCGGCCGAACTGGAAACAATTTTCTCAAGGTTAGCCAATCTGGCGCACATCTCAGCTTGCAGATCCCTGCCCAGGACAACGTCACACGGAGCGCGTGTCAGGGTGGGAGGCTGAGAAGACTCGGCCGGCGGTGCTGACCCAGACGCCTGGGCTCCCGACTGCCGCGCAATAGTTTGCTGTGCACAAGGTATACAAAGTAATACATCATCCCCAGCAATGGATGCGCCACACAACATGCACCTTTTGGGATGCCCCGAAGGGGTCCCAGCCCCAGTATCCGGGGATGCCTCCATAAGGTGAACTTTTTAATAGTCTCACAGACCCAGGGAATTACGCTAATAAGCAACCCGGGATGCCCCTTTAATGTCCCGAGTGGGAGGATTTTCTAGCAAAGAATGACCCCAGGGATATAGGACCGGGAGAGAACCCCCTAAATTACTAAAGAGGATCCTCCTGATAACACCACCGCCTAGAAGGAGAAGGAAACAAAGGGAACCCAATAAATGTCAGGCTAAAACAATATATGGAAAAAACTGTAAACAATAAATAATAAATAAGGCCCCAGAGCCACTCACGGATCCTAATGGCGTGGAAAATGGCGCCTCATAGAACGGCCAGAAGAGCAGACCGAAGGGTGAAGGGGGGCGTGGCAGCGCGGACCGCGGGAAGACACGGTACCGCCTGCAGCCGCCCACAAGAAGGAGCCTAAGCTCCGCAACGGCGCCTCCACGTCAGTCAGCAGCAGCGGGGGGCGGGGCCGCGGCGACGCGCGAAGGCCCGGCCCCGCCCTCCCCCCCGACGCGGACGGAAGGAGACCTCAACCTGTCCCAGCTGAATACATAGACCGGCGCCGCCGTCTGCCGCGTCGCCGGTCAGCGTGACAAGGCAGGCGGGTGTGACCGCCGCTACCGGCGGAGCACCCGACCTGCACCGAGGGCCAGCAACCTCCGACAGCGGGCAGCCGGCCGCGGCAGCCCGGCTCCACCCCCAAAAGAAGCGTGAGGGGAAGGCTCCCCTCACGAAGACTCAGCCGCCCCCACAGAGAGCCAGCACCCCGGCCGTAATGGCGGCCGCGGTGCTGCGCTAAGTACAGTGAAAACACCAACACACAAAGAGAACACAAACACATAGCACAGTGAAAATAAAGGCTACCAGGAGGAAAGGTACCCGTAGGAGGAGACCCCCCCCAACCCCCACTGTTTGACCAGGGAAGACTAAGGGGACCCCCCAGGGGCCAGCACCAAGGGACGGGGCATCCCATACCGGGATCACCAACCCGGCGTCACCGCCTACCCTCTTATTTAGGGTCTCACGGGGGAGCTCTGCTCCTAGGCACCTTGGGTGCCAGTATACCCTCGCTCGGGCCCGCAGCCAAAACTGAGGAGGCATGTATTTTAAGACTAACAGATAAGGAGGAAGCACGAGCGGAAATAATCCAAATAACAGGCCGGGAGTTACCCCGGCTACCTGAAATCCCCCTATGCAAGGAGGAGACATCATCTTCTGACTTGCTCGCCGTCTTGCAGAGATGGAAAACTGGGGAATGAGTGGGAGGTCCCAGGTATTTATGGATCAGGGAGGGGCTTTCTTTTTACTATCATCTCTGCAGGAACGCCTCTTCAGGACGATATTACCCACGTGTTATGGTTATCTGAAGCGGGGTGTGTGACATACTTAGAATAGTTCGGAATGAGGTGCCATTCTGTTTGGCAAGACCACAGAGGAGAGCGGAAATGATCAGGGCATTGGGTTTTATTTTAGGCCACCCATTCCCAAGCAGGCCTCCTCTACCTACAGATTGGCTACGCTAACCCCAACGTTTAGTCTCTATCTCTTGCCCATTCTCCTTCCCCTATGAAGCAGCCAGGAAACATGGCGGAGGTGAAAGTAACTGACCGAGACTGCCAACACCCGTTCCTCTGCTGCTTTGCATATTGATTCTACTTCCTATAAAGTCTCTTATCAAAAGCGGCCATTCCGAATAAAATGCGGAGGTGATGGCTGACTCAGCGGGCAATTTGATAACAGGGGAACAAATATTTACCCTTTGTCATAAGGGAAGACTATGTGGTCAACATGTCTCTGCACTGTGTGCAAATAAGATGCTGTCCAACATTCTGCACACAAGCATGGCAGTTACATTCAACACCATCGCTCCATTTGTTTCACTTCCATGAGAAGAATGTGGGGTGTGGGATTTGTCCAAATTGCCCCCCTTTTGTGAAGTCGGGGCAGGTGGTAAAGGGTGTTTATTTAACCAGGTCTGAACCTAACATGACTGTGCAGGGCCTGAGATATTCATGGTGCCAGTGCTACCTGGGCTTTGAATAGGTAGACAGAGCTTTACACTCCGCGTCAACCCTATAACGTGCATCCATGACACATGTTGCCATGCCAATTTCGGGCCAGATGGGCATGGACAAAATACCATTGGGGGACTGTAGATGATGCCGTAGCCTAGTAGTCCAGAACCACCTGTAGCTTGTGGACCCCTGCTCTGGGGCTCGCTGGCTGTCTGTTAGACCAAAAAACCAAGGGAAAATCTAGTAAATTATCATGTGGGATACGATCAGTGCCATGGATGGGGTTATTGGACTTCCAGTCAAAAATGACAACCCCTAAATAAGAAAAGTCAAAATAAGTAAGATCTGCATTCCCACACCCTTGGCATGTCCCAACCTGAACATCAGTGGTCAATAGGATTTCACCAGTTAACGTGCAGTCTCGTCTGGTGAAATGTATTTGTCACAAATGGAGAGAGGAATGCAAGACCAGTGCCAAAGAGTGGACCCGGCATTGGGCAATTATTTTGGGAGATTCCCTATTGAGGCATCCCAAATCAGGATGGCTGATGATATGTGGCTCCAATATCAATATCATTGGCATTTGTACAGAGGACAACCTCCAATCTAGATCTATCTTGTTCCCCTTTTGTATGGCACCCACTCAGGATAAGCTATGTGGCATCCCAACACTTGGTTGCCCTCCAGGACCTAAGGGAGAAAGTGCCTGTCCTTTCAAAGGCTGATGTACCACCAAGGCAAGGTAGAAAAGATAGACAGTTCGAGAAAGCACCACAGAAGGAGTAGACAGTAGAAGAATCCATGGTCAAGCAGATGGTCAAAAGTTAGGTAGGCTGAGATGTTGCTGTATCCAGGGATCAAGGGAAGTTCGGATGGAGGAAGGCAAAAGATCAATTCTGGTGGCAGGCTGGGATAGTCAAATACCAAAGCAAGGTCAGAAACACAATACCAAGCAGGTCACCAATAAGGGAGAAGGGAAGGACTGGGGATTGTCAGTGGTCATAAACCAGTTAGGGCTCATTGGCCCAATAGTTTGGACTCAATGGCCCAACAAGAAGTCTTGGTCTGTTTGGCCTGCACCCCCCTTCCCACAGGTTGCACGAGTTCCTGGTCTGTCTTACTGCCTAATAAACAGACAGCTGCAGGAGTGCCGACCTGCAGATATTTGTAATTGCTGGTCCGGGGCAACAGAGGGGTGCCGGGATTGCGCCCATAGTAGGTCCTTGCCTGGCTAAAGTTGACCAGCACATGAAGGGCTATTTTCATACAGCCCAAGGATGTATTCAGTGTCTCCTATGAGGGAATTACTCCTGATTTTAGGAGAGCAGAACAAAAGTTTAAACTTTCATGGATTTATTGGGGAGAGGGGATGGGCTGCTTCATTGGTGCTCACTTAGGACATGGTTCCTGCACTGTCTAGGTTCTCTTAGTGACAGCTTGAAAAAGGCGATTAACTACCAGTAGTAATAATTTGAACTCTTTCAGATGAGTAGGCCCTGATTGGGACATTAGTTAGTGGATTCGATTAAAAATCCCTATTCTTTCCTAATGGAGATTCAATTGTAGTTGTAGTGATATAAGCTAGACTCTAGATCAGCGATACTCAACTGGCCGACCAGGGTCCGAATGCGGACCTCTGCGCCAGATTTCCGGACCCCTGCCCTGGCAGCCATGCGCTCAGTTGCTTCTGTGTTGCCGTGCTCAGAGCTGCACCCTTGATTGGTGATGTAGTGCTTGGTCTCCCTGCCAGTGTCATATCTCCCTGGCACCTATCATTGCAATATGAAGCACTGCACGGGTAGGAAGTTGCAAGGTACACACAAACTTTGTTTCTGGGTCTCTTTGCCCCATCCAATGCCCCACCCCAGATTAGCCCCATCTATCCCTGTCCCACCACCACGTTCCCCCAGTTTTGCCCCATCCATCCCACCCCCATTCATTCCTGCCTCCCCCCCCAAGCTTTGCCCTATCCATCCCTGTCCCCTCAGTTCTGCCCCATCCAGCCCAGTTTATATGCCCCATCAATTCCTTCCCTCCCAGCTTTGCCCATCCAAACCCTGTCCCCTCAGCCTTTTTTAGTTTTGCCTGGAGAATCTATAGCCCCTCCCCTAGTGTGCTGATTTATAACTATCCACCCCGAGCGACAGCTTTACGCCCGGACCTTCATCTCTCACAGGATTCTTTTAAATGTACCTTTACAAGAAGTGGTTGAGTACCCCTGCTCTAGATGGTCCAACCCCCATAGGGTATAACAGGCCCCATAACTAGAATCAGGAAAATGTCTGAGAGTTCACCTGGGTTTTCAGAGGGAAAAACCTTACAAGCAGGAACCAAGTGGTTACGGTGGTGGCAACATCAAATCATATGGAACATGTGGTCAGGTCCATGTGCAGCATATGATTAGGAGCGGATAAGGGATGACCTGTAAAATTGATAGTCCTGCATCAAATCTAGGTTCTGTTCTATGTAATTGATCCATCTGATGGCTATATTGTTTTAGAAAGGAGTCAGGAGAAGCAGCAGCAGGAAGGAGAGACAGCTCTAAAGAGGGACAGAAAGTTCCTGTGGAAGCCCAGATGAAAAGTCAGGCTGGGATAGAGGCCAATGCCTCTAAAGTGGAGCTGAAGTGCTTGAGAGCAGTAGTGGAAGTGCTTGAGAGCAGTATTGGAATCTATCTGTGAAGCCAGTTGTGATACAACTGTGATGTGACCTGCTGAAGTGTGTAACATTTGCTTTACTGCATTGACGTTGTCTCTGGAAGCATCTGGAACATCTGCTAAAGAGTAAGTGCATCTCATTCACACCACGCCTCACAACCAAGTTGACTGCACCCTAGGTCCAGAGATCCCTCCTCATTCCTCACACCTCGCTGGCCTAGCATCTTAACACTTGTCAGACATGCTGGCCAGAGACCAGCAAAGCTTATAGAAGTGAGTACAGCACTAGGTTAAGGTGAGACAGTAGGTCTTTCTCTTGCTACAGTGGACCATTATATGAGCTGGCTTGTGCCAGACAGGCCAGGGGGTTATTTAGCATTTCTGTGGCTTGCTGTGACTGTGCCACTCCAGCAATGTGCTATGAGGTTGGGTAAACGTTGGGTGCTGTCAGATCTGGAACAGGAGCTTGTGGACGTTCGGTGAACTGTTGGCCTGTTTGAGTGTTGAGTTTTAAGACCTCGATCCTGAAGCTGCTCACAATACAAAGTAGATGGCCTGCATCACCCCACAACCTTTGATATGGTCTAATTAAGTGGTCACCCCCATCCATCATTGCCCTGGCAGGCTGATATAAGGTTACATCAGCATAGGCCTGAACCTTACCACCTGAAGGAGGTCAGACCCAGAGCATGAGGTTAACTTGTCGGCAACATATGCCCATGGGTTATAGTCGGTCTCCCGCCATGAAGCTGCATGTAGACCCACTGGCCACAGATAAAGTAGGACTCTAGGGGCATTGCAGTTTGGTCCTTCATCAAACTTTCCTCAGCTAACAACCCCAGGGCCACTGAGTCCAGGGCTAACTTGTTAACAAGAGCAGCGATTGATCTACAGTTACTGACTGGGGGCCTCCACTAGACTTTCTACCCAAAGGTCTCCACCACACTTATCTGGTCCTGCCCTAATCTACTGTATGTCTGCTGGACTTAGACCATAGTCACTGCAAGTACTAGGCACCGATCCAGAATTCCCAGGAGGGACTAGGCACAGTTACTGCTTGACAGCTACCTCATTGTGAAGCAGGAACTCACAAAATCGGTGTGTCACACAAAAGGAACAAGTGGATGCAGGAACAAGATACTTGGCTGGATGAGGGAAGCTGAGATCAAAAAGGGGCTGAAAGCAGGATCAGCTTGGATGCAGGAACACTACTGGAGGTGACATCTACATCTAGCTAGGAAGGGTCATTCAATCGGTGCATAACACAAAAAGGTGGACAACTGGATGCAGGAACAGGATACTTGGCTGGATGAGGGAAGCTGGGATCAGAAAGGGGCTGGAAGCAGGATTGGGTTGGAGGAACACTACTTCAGGTGACATCTACATCTAGTTAGGGAGGCTCATTATATCAGCTAGCTATTACCCGGCAAGCCAGAAGTCTATTTAGGGTCTCCTATAGGTTACTGCAACTACTAGCTGCTCCTATAGTATTTAGAAAAGATGGCAGAAGCTAGACTCCAAATCCTTATTATCCCAAGGTAAAGACATACATACATGTGAGGAAGTCTTTATGGTGGGGGATAGAGGATGTGATGCAGGACTTTAACACTTGGAGGAGTTCAGGCCATGAGCCTGACAGAGGCTTGGCTGCACTGTAGACGTGTGAGCACACAGCTGGCAGGACAGTAATGGGGTATGAGAATTATAAAGATGGAAACGATCAGTTTCCAAGTTTAGGTGTACAATGTGAAAATAGGGACTCACTTGGACTGCAATGTAAACAGCTTACAGCTGACTCACAGCTTTCTGCTCCCTATTGCAACGGCTGCATCTGCAAATTCCCCATCAGCAATTCCACTTGTCGGGATCCTAGTTTGGATAAGTGAATAGTGGGGACTGTTTTTTGAGGTTGGATATAGGAAACCTCATGGTTGAATTAGTGGTAGAGAAGGCAGGGAAATGTAGGGGAGAAGGACATGGAATCAGTGAGCACCCAAGTGGTGCCTAGTGGTTGGAGGGCAATGGGTTGGACAACACAGTGAGCCCCTGGACGACATTGTGAGGGAGGGCTTGGGGGGGGTGAAGAATCTGAAACAGGACGTTAAAGCTTGAAAGCGATCAGGCCATGAACCTGGAAGAGGCTTGGCTGCACTAAAGACATGTGAGCACACAGCTGGCAGGACACGGGTGGGGGCTCAGTAATTGAGCACCCTCATCTGCACATTCACCGTCAGCAATTCCACTTGTCAGGGTCCTAGTTTGGACAAGTGAATAGTGGGGACGGTTTTTGATGTTGGGTATAGGAAACCTCATGGGTGAATGAGGGGTAGATAGAGGTTTGGACCTTACAGAGGAAGGCTGGCAAATGTAGGGGAGACAGACCTGTAATCAGTGAGCACCCAACGGGGTGTTAAGCCTAGTGGTTGAAGGGCGATGGGTTGGACAACACAGTGAGACGACATTGTGAGGGAAGGCTTGGGGGTGAAGAATCTGAAACAGGACCTTAAAACTTGGAGGCGATCAGGCCATGAGCCTGGGAGAGGCTTGGCTACACCATAGACGTGTGAGCACACAGCTGGCAGAACACAGGTTCTCTTGTCAGGAAGTTGGCAGCAGTTAGATTTGGAACGGGACCAGCTGTATGAACAATCATTAACCGTTGGCTGGACGACCACACGCCTACCTGCTCCCAACTGCTGAGTCCACTTCTAGAGGGTTCCTAAAGCATTGTCCAGTCTCACAAATCACATCGGCCACAACGCCCCATTGTAGTCACAGAGGAAAAGCCGCTCCCTTTCAGCTGTATGAATATCCCCGTGGAAGCCGGATCGAAGGTAGGTGAACAACATGGAAATATTTGGGATTTTTTCCAAAGGGCGATGCGCAAGTTCTACATAACAAGGGAGGGAATTATTTTCCCCTGAGAAACAACGAGATAGCGGAGTGAAGTTCAGACCATCCCCGTCCCGAGATCAATATTTGCTTTGGAATCCCCCCTCTCTCTTGTAATGTTTGGTGAAAATAAAGCAGGTTTCCACAGTAACTCAGGCGGACGGGTGTGCAACCGCAGCTGCCAGCGTGGTTGAATCACAGGAAAATGACACACAGCTCGCGGAGGGATTTCCTCAAACTGTCCTGCAATGACACAGCTCGTGCTTTAGGTTAACGCTGTGTGTACCAGGTAGTCATGGTAACCATACATCGACTGAGCCGTCGTCATAATATCCGTACACCGACAGAGCCATCGATTCGATCGAGTAGTGCACAATTTTTTTTGCTTCTCGGCTCTAGCTGAGGAGCACAAAAAAAAATAGTGTGTGGGCTGGAGAGGAAGAAGTCACCCGAGGTCAGAAAAAGAGAAACTCAGACGAGAGTCCAATTGTTCCATCCTAGTGGTCGTCCGGTTTAACCGGAACCTAAGGTAGATAAAGCAGAGGCTCATCAAGCATTACATTGCGCATAGACAACAAGCCATTCTCCGAAGGACATTAACAATGGCCTCCATTAAAGTTCCCTTACCATAGGCTGCTTTTAAAATGGACCAAAACCCAGGATTTTGACTATCCTGGGTTTTGGTCCTTTCCCCCGGGGCACCCCAGCTGCGCTGTATGAAACCCCCAGATCGCCGAAGCCAACTCACCTCCTACGACGCATGTGCGGCCGCTCGTCCAATCAGCGTGCTCGGAGCCTCTGACGTCAAGTCGTCTAAGGCCAGCGGCCGCATCCCCTGCTTCTCCTCTAACAGGGAGCGTCTCCATCCCGGCCATCCTCCGGGACTGATTTATGGAGGAACATCAAACACCAAAGAAGTGGAACCCCAAAGAACTATGACCACAAGAAGTGGTCATAGTGTCCATCCCAACAACCAGAAGTGGCCATAGTGTCTACTCTTAACAACCAGAAGTGATCATAGTGTCCCATCCCAGCAACCAGAAGTGATCATAGTGTCCATCCCAGCAACCAGAAGAGATCAGTGTCCATCCCAACAACCAGAAGTGGCCATAGTGTCCACCCTAACAACCAGAAGTGGTCATAGTGTCCATCCCAGCAACCAGAAGTGATCATAGTGTCCACCCTAACAACCAGAAATGGTCATAGTGTCCATCCCAGCAACCAGAAGTGATCATAGTGTCCATCTCAACAACCAGAAGTGGTCATAGTGTACACCCTAAAAACCAGAATCGATCAAAGTGTCCATTCGAACAACCAGAAATAGTCATATTGTCCCCTACAACAACCATAAATGTTCATATTGTCCATCCCAACAACCAGAAGTGGTCATAGTGTCCACAATAACAACCATGAAAGTTCATAGTGTCCATCCCAACAACCAGAAATGTTCATTTTGTCCATCCCAACAACCAGAAGTGGCCAAAGTGTCCATCCCAACAACCAGAAGTGGTCATAGTGTCTACCGCAACAACCAGAAGTGATCATAGTGTCCACCCCAACAACCAGAAGTGGTCATAGTATCTACCCTAACAACCATAAAAGTTCATAGTGTCCACCCTAACAACCAGAAGTGGTCATTGTTTCTATCCCAACAACCAGAAGTGGTCATAGTGTCCACCCCAAAAAACAGAACTGGTCATAGTTTCCCCCCCAACAACCACAAGTGGTCATAGTGTCTACCCCAACAACCAGAAGTGATCATAGTGTCCACCCCAACAACCAGAAGTGATCATAGTGTCCATCCCAACAACCAGAGATGGCCATAGTGTCCACCCCAAAAACCAGAATTGGTCATAGTGTCCACCCCAACAACCAGAAGTGGTCATATTGTCCACCCCAACAACCAGAAGTGGTCATAGTGTCCATCCCAACAACCAGAAGTGGTCATAGTGTCCACCCCAACAACCAAAAGTGGCCATAGTGTCCACCCCAACAACCAGAAGTGGCCATAGTGTCAATCTCAACAACCAGAAGTGGCCATAGTGTCCACCCCAACAACCAGAAGTGGCCATAGTGTCCACCCCAACAATCAGAAATGGTCATAGTGTCCATCCCAACAACCAGAAGTGGTCATAGTGTTCACCCTAACAACCAGAAGTGGTCATAATGTCTACCCCAACAACCAGAAGTGGCCATAGTGCCTAAATTGGGATGCTCCAGGGGGTGGGTATTTAACCAGACCCAGCACCTTATAGAGGCTAGGTCCGGGTTTACCACCAGGCCATTACTTCCTCTCAGTTAGCCCAGAAAATCACTTTAAAGTGAACCAAAGCCTGTTAGTCTCAGCCCTGGAGTCCAAGACCGAGCCAGATGATTCACTGATTTTGGATGTCCTGCTCTCTGAACCTCCCCAGTTTGCTCTCTGAACCCCCCCCCCACCCCCGCCCTTGGTTTGTCCGGGATACTTACAGATCCGACGACCCCACAGCGCATGTGTGGTGGCTTTCCCACACCCTGTGGCTGATGCACGCCCCCACGCTGGCAGTTCAGATAGGTGGCACAACTAGAAGTAGAGCACAGTGCACAGAGCGGCTCGGTACTCCATTCATTCAGTATAAAATCCTTGATGGCACAATCTATTCTGATTTGATAAGCGGTGAGTAAAAAGCCTGGGTTTGGGTCCGCTTTAAGACTTCCTGTATACAGGCTAATTGCGAGCTCAGAAGGGGCAATGTTGCCTTGAACCTATTACACTAAGTTCAGATATTCCCGTAGAGACACCTCTGGGAATTCTAGATAATCAATTTATCGGTTTTCGGGAAAACATAAAACATTGCAGGGCGTGCCTCGCGCAACGCTGCTACAATGCCCTGATATGTGGCGCCCCCTGGTGTACATTCCAACCCATGTACAGACACAATGACCATTGAAGAGAAAAATGGGGGAAATGGGTGATCATGGGATGCCGTTGCTCCAAAAATACTTAAGGTGGACCTACATCCTTCCAGGCAACTCTGTGCTAAGCCTAATGTAACCTATCCCCTTATGCTATAGGTGTGCTATAGGCATTAGAGAGATACACACCTTTTCCTAGCAGAGAAGGAATAGGAAGCAGCCGCATTTCCTCCAATAAGACATGCTTCATTGCAGTGCACAGCTTTTTGCTGTCCCCCATCATACAGTGTCTCATGCCTGCTTTTGGCTTCTTAATGCGGAACAAAATTTGACTTTCCCAGCTTTTGTTCCGTTCCCAGCTGTGTGAAACCCCCAGAAAGCCCACCGTTCCAATGGGGCATGTGCGGGCTCTCGTCCAATCAGGGCACTTTGCTTTGACTATGTAATTCGGCAAAGGGCTCTGACTGAAATCAATGGGGAGCACGCACACGCCGCCGGAGATGCAAGGGATGGGGCAGCGTGCTTTCCCCAACCAAGTACCCGCTAACTTCCGGAGGTTCCAACCAAGTACCCGCTAGCTTCCGGAGGTTCCAACCAAGTACCCGCAAGCTTCCGGAGGTTCCAACCAAGTACCCGCTAGATTCCGGAGGTTCCAACCAAGTACCCGCTAGCTCCCGGAGGTTCCAACCAAGTACCCTCTAGCTTCCGGAGGTTCCAACCAAGTACCCGCTAGCTTCCGGAGGTTCCAACCAAGTACCCTCTAGCTTCCAGAGGTTCCAACCAAGTACCCCCTAGCTTCCGGAGGTTCCAACCAAGTACCCGCTAGCTTCCGGAGGTTCCAACCAAGTACCCGCTAGCTTCCGGAGGTTCCAACCAAGTACCCGCTAGCTTCCGGAGGTTCCAACCAAGTACCCGCTAGCTTCTGGAGGTTCCAACCAAGTACCCGCTAGCTTCCGGAGGTTCCAACCAAGTACCCGCTAGCTTCTGGAGGTTCCAACCAAGTACCCGCTAGCTTCCGGAGGTTCCAACCAAGTACCCGCTAGCTTCCGGAGGTTCCAACCAAGTACCCGCTAGCTTCCGGAGGTTCCAACCAAGTACCTGCTAGCTTCCAGAGGTTCCAACCAAGTACCCACTAGCTTCTGTAGGTTCCAACCAAGTACCCGCTAGCTTCAGAAGGTTCCAACCAAGTACCCGCTAGCTTCCGGAGGTTCCAACAAAGTACCCGCTAGCTTCCGGAGGTTCCAACCAAGTACCCGCTAGCTTCAGAAGGTTCCAACCAAGTACCCGCTTGCTTCCGAAGGCTCCAACCAAGTACCCGCTAGCTTCAGAAGGTTCCAACCAAGTACCCGCTAGCTTCCGGAGGTTCCAACAAAGTACCCGCTAGCTTCCGGAGGTTCCAACCAAGTACCCTCTAGCTTCAGAAGGTTCCAACCAAGTACCCGCTAGCTTCCGGAGGTTCCAACCAAGTACCCTCTAGCTTCAGAAGGTTCCAACCAAGTACCCGCTAGCTTCCGGAGGTTCCAACCAAGTACCCGCTAGCTTCCGGAGGTTCCAACCAAGTACCCGCTAGCTTCAGAAGGTTCCAACCAAGTACCCGCTAGCTTCTGAAGGCTCCAACCAAGTACCCGCTACCTTCCGGAGGCTCCAACCAAGTATCTGCTAGCTTCTGGAGGTTCCAACCAAGTACCCGCTAGCTTCAGAAGGTTCCAACCAAGTACCCGCTAGCTCCTGGAGGTTCCAACCAAGTACCCGCTAGCTTCCGGAGGTTCCAACCAAGTACCCGCTAGCTTAAGAAGGTTCCAACCAAGTACCCGCTAGCTTCCGAAGGCTCCAACCAAGTATCTGCTAGCTTCTGGAGGTTCCAACCAAGTACCCGCTAGCTTCCAGAAGTTCCAACCAAGTACCCACTAGCTTCAGAAGTTTCCAACCAAGTACCCCCTAGCTTCCGGAGGTTCCAACCAAGTACCCGCTAGCTTCCGAAGGCTCCAAGTATCCGCTAGCTTCCGGAGGTTCCAACCAAGTACCCGCTAGCTCCTGGAGGTTCCAACCAAGTACCCGCTAGCTTCAGAAGGTTTCAACCAAGTACCCGCTAGCTTTCAGAGGTTCCAACCAAGTACCCGCTAGCTTCCAGAGGTTCCAACCAAGTACCCCCTAGCTTCCGGAGGTTCCAGCCAAGTACCCCCTAGCTTCAGGAGGTTCCAACCAAGTACCCCCTAGCTTCAGGAGGTTCCAACCAAGTACCCGCTAGCTTCAGGAAGCTCCAAGCTAAGGCAGGCTGCTCTCATTGGACGAGAGCCCGCGCATATGCCGCTGGACCACGGTGAAAGGTGATTTTTAACAGCGCCCTGGGGGGCTTCACACAGAGGGGCATCCCGATTTTTCAGATTCCAAGCTGGCTACTGGTGGGTTTGATTCCGCTTTAAGAATCTTAAGCTGAACAAAACCCTGTCTAATAGACTCCAGGGTCAGCCATTGGCCTTTCCTGGGGGCATAAAGCTCTGATGGACAAGAGCCTGCACATGCGCCATGTGACCGGGGAAAAGGTAAGATTCTACGGTTTTCTCACAGCAGGGCATCCCAAATCGAGATGTCCCTGGGTGCAGTCAGGGCCTAGAGGTAGGGGTGCGGACTTGATCGTGACCGGAGACATGACTGAAGTGTTCTTGAGCAAGGCACATAAACACCCCCAACTGCTCCCCGGGTGTCGTAATTAGGGCAGCCCAGCGTATCGCGCATGTGTACACTCACTGCATGAGTTAAATGCGGAGGAAGAATTTCCATGTGTGCGCAAACATATAATGGCCATCTACCCCCCCCCCAAAAAAAAAAAAATAAAACCTGAGATAATGAAAATTACAGGTTTTGTTCTGCATTAAAGTGGACCAAATCCCAGGATTTTGACTAACCTGGGTTTTGGTCCTTGCCCCTGGGGCACCCCGATCAGCTGTGTGAAACCCCCCAGGTTGCCGAAACCAACTTACTTCTTCCCGGTCCTATGGCACATGCACGGGCGCTCATCCAATCAGTGCGCTCGGATCCAACGCTACGTCCTCCAAGCTTTCGTGTAAGGCGAACGGCTCAGAGCATGCTGATGGCCCCCGCTAACCTCTAACAGGGAGCATGCCCGGGCCGGCCATTCACAAATGCCTAGAGCAGGCACGCGCCCACCTAGACCGATAGCGGCAATGTGGGCGTGGCTCCTGCGGCATATGTGCGGCCGCTCGGCTAATCAGCGCACTCGGAGCTGCTGACGTCACGTAGTCTAAGGCTTTGTTGTCTAAGGCCAGTGGCCACATCCCCCACTTCCCTCTAACAGTGGGCATGCGCCCTGCTAGACGGATAGCGGGGATGCGGCCGCAGCTCGCACATGCGCTGTTGGACCGGGAAGCAAGGCAAGTAAATGGGGCGGCCTGGGGGATATACACAGTGAGGCATCCGGATTTTGGAGGGAATCGATTGTCCCGTCAGTCTTTTAGATTCCCGGGCCGATCGCGGTGGGTTTTGGTCCACTCTAATGATAAACCAATGCCGCATGCAACACCGGTGGGCGACATCTCTTGCAGCTTTCCTGAGCATGCACCATGGGATCCCCAATGAGGTAACAATACGGTGCATTGTGGGGATTCATAGGGTGAGGCCTTCTGGGATTTGGTAAAGGACTGATAATATAAGTAATATTAATTTATATTTTCGAAATGCATACCCTACTTTGTTTACAAAGGGGTCTCTTCACGTAGCCCTGCTGTGTATCTCCATGGCAACATCATGCCTAGTAATGGCAGGCTGAGGCGGCATGAGAGACGATCTTTCCCCCGTTGCCAGGGGTAACATGTTCCGCCTCTTCACAGCGATAAAGGGCACGGTGACGTTATGCACGCGATACTTTGTGGCTAGGGAGCTTCGCCACAAGAGGCCCAGTACACGGGGGTCCCTGCGGACGCCATGTTGTTGAAGCCTAGTTTTCATTTGTGAGAGCGCGAAAGGCTCCAATAAAATGTCTCCTGTGGTAGGGACAAGAGGTAGTGCTTTCTTTAGGCTTCGCTAGCGCTGACCAACCAAGAGTTAGAACTCCTCCACAACTAAAAATAAGGCGGGTGAGTTAAGTGGGGAGGGGGAGAGTGTTTACATTCAACATGGTGTGGCCAGCCCGGTCACGTGACCCTCGGCATGCAGGGAATTGTGGTGTACAGTGACTGGTCACAGGGGCGGACTGGCCATGGGGAGGCCCGGGACAATGCCCGGTGGGCCGCACTGCTTTGGGGACAGTTGGGCTGCTGCTTTTAACAGCCACATTCATGGGCATGCTGGTGCTAGTAGTTCCCTAGTGAGCTGTAATGGCATGCTGGGGCTAGTAGTTCTCTGGTGAATGATAACAAGGCATGCTGGGGCTAGTAGTTCCCTGGTGAATGATAACAGGGCATGCTGGGGCTAGTAATTCCCTAGGGAGTGGTAACAGTGCATGCTGGGGCTAGTAGTTCCTTTAGTGAATGATAACAAGGCATGCTGGGGCTAGTAGTTTCCTTAGTAAGTGATAACAAGGCATGCTGGGGCTAGTGGTTTCCTTAGTAAGTGATAACAGGGCATGCTGGGGCTAGTAGTTCCTTTAGTGAGTGATAACAAGGCATGCTGGGGCTAGTGGTTTCCTTAGTAAGTGATAACAGGGCATGCTGGGACGTGTAGCTCCCCAGTGACTAACAGGGCATGCTGGGGCTAGTAGTTCCCTTAGTGAGTGATAACAGGGCATGATGGGACTTGTAGGCAACCAGTGGCTTGTAACATGGCCTGCTGGGACGTGTAGCTCCCCAGTGACTGATAACAGGGCATGCTGGGACTTGTAGCTCCCCAGTGACTGATAACAGGGCATGCTGTGACTTGTAGCTCCCCAGTGACTGATAACAGGGCATGCTGTGACTTGTAGCTCCCCAGTGACTGATAACAGGGCATGCTGGGACTTGTAGCTCCCCAGTGACTGATAACATGGCATGCTGTGACTTGTAGCTCCCCAGTGACTGATAACAGGGCATGCTGTGACTTGTAGCTCCCCAGTGAATGATAACAGGGCATGCTGAGCCTTTTAGTTCCCCCGGTGAGCTGTAAGGGGGGAGCGGTTCCCTAGTCTTTACTAACAGTGCATGCTGGGCTTTGTAGTTCCCCAGTGACTGATAGCAGGGCATGCTGTGGCTTTTAGTTCCCCCGGTGAGCTGTAAGGGGGGTACGGTTCCCCTAGTCTTTACTAACAGTGCATGCTGGGCTTTGTAGTTCTCCAGTGACTGATAGCAGGGCATGCTGTGGCTTTTAGTTCCCCCGGTGAGCTGTAAGGGGGGTACGGTTCCCCTAGTCTTTAGTAACAGTGCATGCTGGGCTTTGTAGTTCCCCAGTGACAGGTGGCGTGTGCCCATCCTGGTCTGATCCCTAAAAGTCTCCCCCCCCCCCGTGTCTTCATACAGAGAGCATGCTGTACACCGATCTGCTGAGTGCCGGGGCCACCATCTGCCGCCATGCCGGGAGGATGCTGGCCGCGCTGCGCTACTACTGTGTAAGTGATATTTTTCATTCCGATATGGGGGGGGGGGGGGGGGGGGTCCAGAGAACGGGAGGCGCCCTCTGCTGGGCGGCATTACCCTTAAGGGTATGAGAAGAGCTTGCTGCTCCCTTATGAGCTTTACCACTGGGCCAGGTACCGGTTAGGCTCTGCTGGCGGGAATGTGCGCTTTCCAGATCTAACGTCTTTCGTTCCTCCCAGATCTCCTCTCTCAGGGACCATTTAATTCTCCCGCCTCTAATGACATGAAAGAGAGAGAGAGAAGGTTGTTCCATAATTCATCTGATGCTTCACGTTCATAAATCCTTCTCAGGAAATTTTATTTTCATTGGCCATCATGACTGCTTACATTAATGCGGACCCTCACCCTGAATAAGAGCCTATCTTGTATGTTTCCCCCACCCTG
This sequence comes from Gastrophryne carolinensis, assembly GCA_027917425.1. NCBI lineage: Eukaryota > Metazoa > Chordata > Amphibia > Anura > Microhylidae > Gastrophryne > Gastrophryne carolinensis. The sequence continues at coordinate 158,429,369 of CM051244.1, read as the reverse complement.
TACATACAGATTGCCCACATTAATCCGGACCTTCACCCTGAATAAAGAGCCTGTCTTGTATGTTTACCCCTGTACATACAGATTGCTCACATTAATCCGGACCTTCACCCTGAATAAGAGCCTATCTTATATGTTTCCCCCTGTACATACAGATTGCTCACATTAATCCGGACCTTCACCCTGAATAAGAGCCTATCTTATATGTTTCCCCCCCTGTACATACAGATTGCCCACATTAATCCAGACCCTCACCCTGAATTAGTCTATCTTATATGTTCCCTGCCCCCTGTACATACAGATTGCCCACATTAATCTGGACCTTCACCCTGAATAAGAGCCTATCTTATATGTTTCCCCCCTGTACATACAGATTGCCCACATTAATCTGGACCTTCACCCTGAATAAGAGCCTATCTTATATGTTTCCCCTCCTGTACATACAGACTGCTCAGATTAATACGGACCCTCCTCCATCTTCTCCATCATAACTGCTTACATTAATGCGGACCTTCACCCCGAATAAGAGCCTATCTTATATGTTTCCCCCACCCTGTACATACAGATTGCCCACATTAATCCGGACCCTCACTCTGAATAAGAGTCTATCTTATATGTTTCACCCCCCCCGTACATACAGATTGCTCACATTAATCCAGACCCTCATCCTGAATAAGAGCCTATCTTGTATGTTCCCCCTCCTGTACATACAGATTGCCCACATTAATCCGGACCTTCACCCTGAATAAGAGCCTATCTTATATGTTTCCCCCCTGTACATACAGATTGTCCACTTTAATCCAGACCCTCACCCTGAATAAGAGCCTATCTTGTATGTTCCCCCTCCTGTACATACAGATTGTCCACATTAATCTGGACCTTCACCCTGAATAAGAGCCTATCTTATATGTTTCCCACACCCTGTACATACAGATTGCCCACATTAATCCGGACCTTCACCCTGAATAAGAGTCTATCTTATATGTTTCCCCTCCTGTACATACAGACTGCTCAGGTTAATCCGGACCCTCACCCTCACCATGGCGGCTCATGGAACATCAGGCAGCCTACAGACAGGAAGTGTCTTCTGACTGTGTCACTCTGCATTCTGGGATTGCTGATCTTTTCCTGACCCCAGCTCTGCTCTGACTGTGCAAAGCACAGCTATAACCCCGCCCCCAGCACTTTATCCCGCTCTCCTCTCCTCAGTACGTGATGTTTATGATGCAAGATGGCGGCGCCCGTATTCTAGAGTCCTGAACAGAGTTGCAGCCCAGTGAGGGAAAGAATAAAAAGTGACTAAAAACATGTTGTTTACAACTATGTGATTTAAAAGAAAACCGCTCCCCCTACTTTAGCAATGTACAATAACCTGCGGCATTTAATGCAGAGACTTCCTCACTCTGGCTTGCTAATTAACTGACTGGCTAAGGCAGAGACGACGGGATTAACCCATTTTGCTGTCATTTAAAGGAAAACTCCCCTTTTGACAGGTTTTTAGTGTTCTTATTGTTTTGTTCCTCCTTTGGAATGTAAAATAAACGTGTGGTAGGATTGTGCCGCCAGACCTGTGATTTACTTACCAGCATGCGGTTTCCTTGATTCTCATATTCCTGGGACTCTGTTTTACTACAGTGGGAGTGGTTTTCATGGCCTTAAAGTGGACGAAAACCCCGGATTTTGATTATCCTGCATTTTGGTTCTTGCCCCCCCCCGGGGCACCTCCAATCCCCCCAGGTAGCCGAAACCAACTCGCCTCTTTCCGGTCCTACGGCACATGTGCGGCCGCTTGTCCAATCAGTGTGCTCGAAGCCGCTGACGTCATGCCGTCTAAGCCTTCGTCTAAGGCCAGCGGCCCCGAGTGCACTGACAGTCGCATCCCTCCCTACACTTAACAGGGCACGCGCCGTTCACTCACAGATGGCTGACGCGGGCACGCGCCCTGCTAAGGGGATAGCGGGGATGCAGCCACTGCTTGCGCATGCACCATTGGACTGGGAAAGAAGGCGAGTTTCTGGGTTACCTGGGGGGGTTTCACATAGCGGGGCATCCCAATTCATCCCTAGATTCCCGGGCCAATCTGTGGGTTTTGATTCACTTTAAAGTTATAATAAATGTGAGAACCCAATTGTTGTCCCGTTGTCTCGGGCTACACGTTGCACTGTCCCAAATTTCAATCCATTTTCAGAAAGACCCCGTAGTTCCTAAGTTATTAGTAAAAGTATCATAGCATTGGAGATTCAGAGAAACAATGAGGAGAAACAGTGGGTGTGGCAACAGTGATGTAAGCACACTGTGTGCTTTACATATATCATAGTAAATAAATAAGTGCATTGTTGTGCCTCTAGTTATTACTGCCAGCACATAGTGTGATCAGAAAAAGGGGGCGAGGGATGCTGCAGGCTAAGAGCATCTCCAGCCTGCCAGCACATAGGGTGATCAGAAAAAGGGGGCGAGGGATGCTGCAGGCTAACAGCATCTCCAGCCTGCCAGCACATTGTGTGATCAGAAAAGGGGGGTGAGAGATGCTGGAGGCTAAGGTTGTCTCCAGCCTGCCAGCATATAGTGTGGCCGCTCGTCCAATCAGCACGCTCGAAGCTGCTGACGTTGCGCCATCTAGGACGGCGTCTAAAGCCAGCGGCTCCGAGTACGCTGGCTGCCGCATCCCCCACTTACCTCTAACAGAGAGCGTGCCTGGTGCAGGCACGTGCCCTGCTAGAGGAACAGCGGGATGTGGCCGTGGCTCGCGCATGTGCCATTGGACCGGGAATCAAGGTAAGTGTATTGTGCGACCTGGGGGGCTTCACACAGCGGGGCATCCGGATTTTGGACAGGGAATCGATCAATAAGATTCCCGGGCCGATCGCATTGGGTTTGGTTCCACTTTAAGTATCTGACGCATAGCGGCCCAGTTTTCCATGGTTCTGTGTCGGCATCATAAAGTCTGAGGGGTCGTGCGAAGCTGCTCAGGGGCTGGAGCCTTCACAGTCAGTGGTCCCTGGCACAGTCAGTGGTCCCTGGCACAGTCAGTGGTCCCTGGCACAGTCAGTGGTCCCTGTCTGCATATGGGCTTCCTGCAACGGGCTTTTGTTACCAGGGGTCTCTGGTTAATCGGGGGAACATTCCCAATGGGCGCTGCCATCTTGCATCCCATCAGGCACTGTGCGTGGCCCCTGATTTCATGCCTGCCCAGTGCCCATGCATGGGATGCAATGGAGCCGCCCTGAAATCCCGCGAGACTTTGCGGAGCTGCGAGATTGCCGTGGGACATTGAAGAGCACAGCTAAGGTCCTGCTTGTCCGTTAGCGACAGCTAAGCAGGCGGCGGGGTGAGGTTCGGGCCCTGAAGCAACCGGATGTCGCCACTGCCAAAGGTAAGTAGGGGCAGATGTGGGGGGGGGGGGATTGGCCCCTTTTTATTTTAGATCCGATGTTCCTCTTTAAAGAGGAACACCCGAGAATTTCACTCTCCTGGGTATTGTTCCTCTCAGACTGGACATTGGCCCATATGGGATGCCCTGCTGTGTGTTTCCCTTTGGTTCCTCGTAAAAACTCACCCGGTTCAGCCACCCGCGTGGCTGAAACCAAGCGCGCTGATTGGCTGAGCAGCCCACCCAATTAGTGCGCACTGTTTCACTCGGCTCCCTTTGGCTCTGCTAGTGGCTAACTGTCCGGAGTGGCCGAAGGGAGCCGAGTGCGCCACTGGCCGCATCCCCACTGTTTCTACCTGTGGGCTTGTCTCTGCTGCCTATTCAGGAAAGCCTAGTGCAGGTATGTGCACAGTTAGAAGTGAGCGGGGATGTGGCTGTGAAACACAGCGAGGGCTCCAGGGGCAGGTAAGTGGAACTGGGGGGTTTCACACAGCCGTGCATCCCAGTTTGGGATGCCCCAAGTAGTGGCATGTGGCTGATAGTAGACTACTAAAGTTCCGCTTTAAAGTGATTGACAAGTTAAAAGTTGAAAAAAAATCGGCTTACTTTTCATTGAGTGGTTTAAGCACTGTCCTTCCACTTCTGTCTGCCTCCTTAGTGAGCTAATCACTTCTTCATTCAGCTTTCAATCCCCACCCCGCTGATCTGGTCCATCAATCAACCTTCAGTGCACCAAGAATGGAAACACTCTCCCACTCCCTCCCCAAATGCCTCTCTCTGCAGCTATGAAACCCCGCCCTCCTCTATGGTCACATTATGTGCTGGCAGGCTGGAGACGCTCTTATCCTGCAGCATCTCTCACCCCCTCTCACACCGCAACAGGCAGCGGCGACATCCAAAAGGTAAGTAATGGCAGATGGGGAGGAATCGGCCCCTTTTGATTTTAGGTCCAATGTTCCTCTTTAACCTTGCACGGCAGAAAAGTGCTCCATTAAAAGGGGCGCATGTCGCAGGCAATGATACAGAAATAAAAGGCCGAAGTGTATTCCTTATTAATAATAGAAGCTTCCGGAAGTCAGGTATGTGTACAAAAGAAAGGCATCCATCCATCATTATGAATTAATCATTGGTTCTTAGAGGCCCTATTGATTTTTGCCATTAGAAGGTCCATCACTCGGCCACTATAGTAAGTACTCGTGCCACAAATGTATGTATGAAATACAAGCAGAATGCTCTGCTTCCCGATTGTCAACATTTGAGCAAGCCGCTCTGATTGGATGGGAGCCCGCACATGCGCTGTTTGGCCGGGGAAAGGTGAGGGCTTATCAGCGCCCTAAGGGGTATTACACAGTGGGCATCTCAATTTAGGATGCCCCCAGTGAAAGCCAGCTGGATAACCTTCCGTCTCTTCCTAAAGTCCTGGACGCCAGGTACCCTTTTCTGGAGGAGGCGGTCAAGGTTTGGTCTTCTCCACCAGAGGTAGAAGACCCGGTGTCGGGTCTGGTTCTGCATACCCTGATCCCTACTTTGGATAGTGCTGCCTTGAGGGACCCAGCGGATAAGCGGTCGGACCAACTTGCTCGCCATGCATTTTCCATGGTGGGGCCGGCCATGCGCCCAGCTTGCACCATGTCCGTGGCTGCCACGGAGGGTAAGGTCTGAATGAAGCAGCAGAAAGAGGCGTTTGAGGCATGGGGGGGTTTGGGTTCCTCTTCACTTGACTTCCTTTGCTATGGAGATTTTCAGGTACATTGTGCTAGCTATGGATGACAAGGTGGCTAGGGGGGCTGGCCTTGCTCATCACGACCTGGCTAAATCAGTGGTTGGCGGACGCTGCCTCCAGAAAAGATACTTGCCACCTGTCAGGACTCCTGGCTACAACCATGGAAAAGGTAGACTTCTGGCAAGTAGTGAGGGCTGGGCAGAGCTCCAGGTGTGGGGCGCAGCAAGGAAATAAAGTTCTATAGACAAAACAGGGGCTGGCAAAGTCCGATAAACAAATACAAATTCCAGGGCTGGCGGCAGACAAGCAAAGTCCAATAAACAATCCGAGGGTTAATCCAGTAGCTGATCGTGAAGCAGGCCAGGTCAATCCAGTATGACGGTCAGGAATTGCAGGTAACAGGAATCACGGCTTCCAGGAACTGAGCTGATAACACAGCAATGAATACAGGCCAGCTGTCCATTTAAATAGTGTTGTCAATAAAGCTGGGCAGAACGTTTCAGGGCAAGAGTGAAGTCACTTCCTGTACACAGGCCAAGGAAAACCCGGAAGTAAAAAGCAAGCCCAAGAGCTTACACTCTAGGCTTCGTGCAGTTGCAGTGAGCCTAACACCAGGTGACGCTGTTGAGCAGTGCAATGGATGAATAGCCAAGTCTAGTACAAACACCCAAGGCACCTCGGCGGCTGCATGCAGAGATCAATGGGGAACGCTCGAGTCTCGAAGAAGGGCGAGAAAGGCGAGGAGACTGACACTGCCTCACCTTTTCAGTAAACCTCTGGAAGACCTAGTCAGGAAGGCCACGGGGTGGAAATCAACCAGGCTTCCTCAAAAGCGGAAACAGAGGATCTCGTTTGTAGGTCGCCTAATTCTTGTCCCTTCCAGAGGTTCGGAGGTGCAACAGACTCCGGACGCCCAATGGGCCAGTGAGCCCAAGCCCTCTCAAGGTTGACAGGACACCCTCACCCAAGCGGGTGGGGGGATGGCTTCTGCACTAGGCGCATGTGTGGAGGGATCGGATATACAACGCCTGAGTCCAGGAGGTTGTTTCTTTCTGGTACAATATCCACAAGGATAGTAGCTATTTAGATGTGAGGAGATTTTTCGATATTGATAGTAGACAATTATCTGTGAGGTGATATATCAATACGGTTAGTAGCTATTTATCTCTGAGGTGACATACTGATACGGTTAGTAGCTATTTAGCTGTGAGGTGATATATCAATACGGTTAGTAGCTATTTATCTCTGAGGTGACCTACTGATACGGTTAGTAGCTATTTAGCTGAGAGGTGATATATCGATACGGTTAGAAGCTATTTATCTCTGAGGTGACATACTGATACGGTTAGTAGCTATTTAGCTGAGAGGTGATATATCGATACGGTTAGAAGCTATTTATCTCTGAGGCAACATACTGATACGGTTAGTAGCTATTTAGCTGAGAGGTGATATAATGAGGCAGTTGGTAGCTGTGAGGATATCTGTCGATATCCATAGTAGACAGTTATCATTGAGTTGATATAGCGATACGGTTAGTACATATTTACCTGTGAGTTGATATAATGAGGCAGTTGGTAGCTGTGAGGAGATCTGTTGATATGGATAGTAGACAGTTGCCTGACTTTGAGTTGATATATCCATAAGGATAGTAGATATTTTGCTGTGAGGTGATATATCGATAGGTTAGTAGCTATTTAGCTTTGAGGTGACATATCGATACGGTTAGTAGCTATTAGGTGTGAGGTAATATAATGAGGCAGTTGGTAGCTGTGAGAAGATCTGTCGATATCCATAGTAGACAGTTATTGGTGAGTTGATATAGCGATACGGCTAGTAGCTATTTAGCTGTGAGGTGATATAATGAGGCAGTTAGTAGCTATTTAGCTGTGAGGTGATATAATGAGGCAGTTAGTAGCTGTTTAGTTATGAGGTGATATAATGAGGCAGTTAGTAGCTATTTAGTTGTGAGGTGATATGGTTAGTAGCTATTTAGCTGTGAGGTGATATATTGATACGGTTAGTAGCTATTTAGCTGTGAGGTGATATGGTTAGTAGATATTTACTCGTGAGGTGATATATTGATACGGTTAGTAGCTATTTAGCTGTGAGGTGATATGCCGATATGGTTAGTAGCTATTTAGCTGTGAGGTGATATACTGTATTGATACGGTTAGTAGCTATTTAGCTGTGAGGAGATCTGTCGATATCCATAGACAGTTATCGGTGAGTTGATATAGCGATACGGTTAGTAGGTCACCTGTGAGGTGATATAATGAAGCAGTTACTAGCTGTGAGGTGATCTGTTAAACTCTAGTTTCCACAGTTTTGACCATTTATCCAGTAAAGCTAAATCATTTTCCATGTTGCAGACCTTGTGGCACACCACTTGTAACTCGCCTTTGATCAGATTGCATACATTAACAAAAACACTCTGATACTGATCCTTCAGGCAGCTGGAAATCCACTGAACTATCCAGGGATTGAGTCCTACTGTGTATCCCGTCTTTAGATTAATTCTTCTGTTTTATTCTGCTTATCGGTTTTGTTTCTGTGCTGTTTGACTCGTCCTCCGCTTGGGACACCTGTGTAGAATCATACTTGGGCACGAACGCGCAAAGTATTGCCACTGACAACCATAATTATCTGTTAGCGAACCATATGCACGCAAACGCTTACACATCCTCGCTTCTGGCACCGAGATCCGTTGCTAATGCGCACATGATCAGACCGCCAGCCACACACAGCAGTGCTTGAGAACCCGAAAGTGCAACCACATACAGCGCAATTTCTTCCAGATTTAGGAAGGATCAGATTCAGGTCCTTAGTTTAGTACACAGAAAACCACTTATAAATAACATGGGTGGAAAAAAAAAAAGAAAGTATTCCATAAAGCGGGCGGAAAGTGCAAATATGTGGGGTGGGGGCCATCTTTAGAGGGTCTTTTCCATCCCACTGCGAAATGCACACATCACATTACACTGTAAGCTATCTGAATTCCAATAAAAGGCTCACAACTGCTTCAGAAAGTATCACAACGGATTACAATAGAAACAATTAAAATAAATGAATTGCTATTTGGCCTAAATAATGTAACGCAATGGAACTTTCAGCGGGGAGCTGGCAGGCTTTTCAGAATGACTCCTTAGGCTCGGTCGTGCACCTGTGAATTTGCGCACATTTTTTTGAGAGCCAAGCAGCGCTCGTGCTTTCTCCTGATTCATGGTCGTCTAAATTTGAAGCGCATTTTTTAAGGCGGAGAATTTCCGCAAGCGCAAATTGTGTGATTTTCCTCCAGCAAAAAAGCTGCTGACACTAACAGGCTCACTGACTAACAGGCTTATTTCATTCCTAAAACACATGCCAGCAGCATCTGACATGTTTTTTTAGCAATGAAAGTTTCAGGCACAAGTTTTTTTTCAGTCATTTTTCCCTTTAGTGAGGAAAAAGGGTAAAAGTTGGGTTTTGGTGAGGAAAAAAAAGACACCAAAAAGTGGACATTGGGCCCCAAAAATAAGAAAATAAATAAAATAATAAATAATAGTGGCACAATTTATAAACACTAATACGCAAAACTGGGCAGGGAGGGAAGGTAAGGAGAACATCTGGGACTAAACATTTGGAAACACTGGAGGTGACCTGAATCCCCAATAAAACACGACACCTAAGAATAAGGAGAAATAAGCACCTAGAAATAAACTAAATATTTCTCCCCTTTCTTTACAGTTTTGTCTTTTCAGCTTCTGTGTTTTAGGCGAATCTCTGTTCCCCATTTCGGAGTTTATGGAGTGTCACCTGAGTCACCTGACGGGGAATACGCTCCAATTTGGAGACAATAGATTCACCTAAAACACAGAAGCCGGAGAGACAAAATCACTATTGAGAAATGGTAAAGAAAGGGGAGAAACATGGCGGGCCATTGGGGACCAGTTAAAGCGGACAAAATCTCATGTTTTTAAGTAGCATCCCTTGAATTGCTCCCCCCCCCCCCATGATGAGTACCATTTACTAATTTTTAGTGCTCCAGCTTCACTCTAATCCCAGATAATGGCGCCTGTTTTAGCTGTAAAGCTCCGCCTCCTCCATTAATTGCCGCTGCTGTGTGTGGCAATGATGTAATTGCCACACCAATGCAATGACTGATCACCTGACATCTTGCAGAGAGAGACAGCAAAAAAAATCAGTGTTCCAGGACCATTCAAAAAGCAAAAATATCCATTTCTAGTTCTACCCCCTAAGAAGGGAGAATTGACAGGAGCTTTGGCCAAATGTATTTCACAAGTTCCGTGGGTTTTGGGCTGCTTTAAAGTGGACCAACACCCAGGATTTTCACTATCCTGGGTGTTGGTCCACTTCAGCGGGGCATCCGAGATCAGGATGCCTTGCTGTGTGAAACCCCCCCCCAAAAGCCCCAAAAAATGTACCTTTTCGGCGACGGACAAGCCGCCGCCGCTGCCTCCCGTGCGTCCCTCTTACAGGGCGCGCGCCCGCACCGGCCATTCACAAACGGGAGGCGGCTGATCCGTCACCGGTAAGGTTTTTTGGGGCTTTTGGGGGGGTTTCACCCCGCTGGACATCCCGATCTCTGATGCCCCGCGGGTGAGGGAGGTGATCGGCCCGGGAATCTTATAGCCAGCCAAGTGTGCATGGAATGGGGCCATTTGTGCTTCAAAACAGCAGAACTTTAGGCAGAAGGCATCTGAAGAGGAATTTTCCGCCGGCGCACATGCTATTTGGTGTGATCCTCACAAGCACCATGCACGTGCATGAAACCATGGATCAGGCATGCTGAATCATCGGCGCTTGGGTTTACAGGCGCACGACCATGAATTTTTGTTACAGTGTTTGTTACAGTCAAAGCAGACGGGAGAGATGGCCCATCCCAAGGTTTTTAACATCCCACCCAAATATATGGCTCTCTGAGCCACTGCTAAAACACACATAAAATATAAAAGTATCATTGATAAGCCTGCAAACCGCTCCATGTGCTCCATCAATGATCAGCTCCTTACTCACCCATCCGCCCTCCCCAGGAGTCCGCTGCCATCTTTCTACGCCCGGGAGTTGTGCACATTCCCACAATTCTCACCGGGTGCTTGATGCAAATGCTGCACCTGCGCACTGGATGAATCATTTCTCCATTCATGGCGGTACGCAGTGGTGCGAGATTTGAAAGCTGCCGACTACGACCGATGAGTGTCGTCACCAGCCAATAGCCCGCAGCTTCTTAGTGGTTCTTGAACCCGGAAGCCCTGCTGGAGAGAAGCAACACAACCAACATCTGGGTCTTCCTACTAGGGGTGTGAAATGGCAAGAATCTGGCGATACGATATTGTAGCGATAACCCTTATCGCCGGAGGGCTTCACCGCCCGAGACGTCCTTTTCCCAATCGTAAGAGGTGCTGCAGGAATTCCAGAGTCATCCGTGAGGAAACAGGAACAGCCCTTACAAGGGCTAGTGAATTGTAATATAGCGTTTTCCCCCAATAAGAGACAGAACTCAGTATTGAGGGTGAAGATGAACTCAACTTTATTAGTGCCACACTGGGCCTTATATGCAAGCCTCCATGCAAGGGGACCTCCCCCATGGACCTGATGGAGGACTGCATGACAAATACACAGACCAATGGGAGCAGGGCACACAATCCCTCAACTCTGCCGGTGACGCAATCAGCAACACAATAGACGTCTGTAACACAATCAATCAGAACAATGCCATTGTCTGTGACGTAATCAATCAACACAATGGCAGTCTGTAATACAATCCAAACTACAATGGCATTGCCTGTAACAGTATCAAAATACAATGACATTGTCTGGAACCTAATTAAGAAAAGGCCAGTGAATGACCCGGTGGGCAATTAAATAGTGATGACATCCAAAAGGCAGAGCGTCTGTCACAGATATGTATCACGATACACGTATGACGATACTATAAATCCCGATTCTGTCTCAAAGACGATATATTGCAATTTGTTTAATGAGTCCAAATATCCGCTTTGTAAATCCCCGGAGCCTCCCATATTTCTTTCTTATTGCCAGCCACGTTTAAAGCAGCGATTACTCTGCAGAAGCTACCGCGAGACTGCGGAGCAAACAGGCGGGAGACCATTACGCAGGATGACTCTCGCGGGATCTCGTTGTTTCTCTGCTGCGGGTGGGACAGAGCTATTGAATAACAGGCTCTTGTTATTAACTAATGGTCGGGAGTAAATGTTACGTGTAAATAGTCTATAAATATTTTGAATCAATACTAGTATTGTCTAATTAAATAACAGACAGAATCGATTTTTTTTCTGACACCCCTAATTCCTACCCTCATGTGGCTAATTGTACTGGAAGCAGAGCATCCTGCTTATATTTTAAACCAACTATCTACATTTTTTGGGGTGTGCTGTGCCCTGCAGTGGCATTCGGAGCTGTTGGGGGGGGGGGGGGGGGGGCTAGGTGCCTTGCTCAAGAGCACTTAAACCAGACCTTCACCATGATTTAATGAAAAGCCCAAACCCTTAAAGTGGACCAAAACCCAGGATTTTGACTATCCTGGGTTTTGGTCCTTTCCCCACAGGCACCCCGATCCGTGGTGCCCCACTGTGTGAAACCCTCCCAGATAGCCGCAGCCAACTCACCTCTTCCTGGTCGCACGGCGCGTCTAAGAGCAGCGGCTCTGGCGGCCGCATCCTTCGCTTCTCTCTAGCAGTGCGCATGCCCGCGCCAGGCTTTTGTGAAAGGCCGGCGCGGGCATGCTCCCTGTTAGATGAAGGCGGAGGATGCGGCTGTCAGAGCCACTGCTCTTAGAAGTGCCGTGCGACCAGGAAGAGGTGAGTCCGTTCGGGCGTCATGGGGGGTTTTACACAGCGAGGCACCCCTGATCAGGGTGCTCCCGGGGAAAGGACCAAAACCCAGGATAGTCAAAACTTTTGACTATCCTGGGTTTTGGTCCACTTCGGTGGTGCACCCCGATCTGGGGTGCCCCGCTGTGTGAAACCCCCCAGAACGCCCGTAAACACTCACCCTCCCATGCTCCTACGCGGGCACTCGTCCAATCAGAGCGCTCAGAGCCGCTGTGGTATGCACGTACAAGCGGCGTCCAACCACAGCGGCTCTGAGCTCTGGAGGCCGCGCCTCGCTCTTCCTTCTAACAGGGAGCGCGCCCGCGCTGGCCATTCACAAATGGCCGCCCTGCGAGAGGGAAGCGCGAGACGCGGCCCGGTCATGCGCCGTTGGAACGGGGTTAAGGTAAGGTTTGTGGGCGTCCTGGGGGGGTTTCACCCCGCGGGACATCCCGATTTCGGATGCCCCGCGGGGAGGGATCTGATCGGCCCTGGGTGTTGGTCCACTTTAAAAAACTATTACCCAGCATCTAAAATTTATATATTTTAAGTTTTTAGTCACTTACTTATTATTCTTTCCCCCACTGGGCTGCAACTCTGTTCAGGACTTTAGGATACGGGCGCTGCCATCTTGACTCAGAAGCATCACACTTACTGAGGAGAGGAGAGTGGGATAAAGTACAGGCGGGCGGGTTATAGCTGTGCTTTGCTCAGACAGAGCAGAGCTGGGGTCAGGAAAAGGTCAGCAATCCCAGATCGCAGAGCAGCACAGTCAGAAAGCCTGATGTTCCATGAGCTGCCATCTTGGATGTTTAAAGGCTCATAACATGCAGTAGATGCAGGTAGGATGATTTTTAATGTGAGCAATCTGTATGTACAGGGTGGGGGAAACATATAAGATAAACTCTTATTCAGAGTGAAGGTCCGGATTAATGTGGGCAATCTGTATGTACAGGATGTGGGAAACATATAAGATAAGCTCTTATTCAGGGTGAGGGTCCGGATTAATGTGGACAATCTGTATGTACAGGGTGTGGGAAACATATAAGATAGACTCTTATTCAGAGTGAAGGTCCGGATTAATGTGGGCAATCTGTATGTACAGGATGTGGGAAACATATAAGATAGACTCTTATTCAGAGTGAAGGTCCGGATTAATGTGGACAATCTGTATGTACAGGATGTGGGAAACATATAAGATAGACTCTTATTCAGAGTGAAGGTCCGGATTAATGTGGACAATCTGTATGTACAGGATGTGGGAAACATATAAGATAGACTCTTATTCAGAGTGAAGGACCGCTTTAAGTCATGTCCCAGCAGGGAATCGAACCTGCAACGCTCTGGTCACAAGGCCTCTTCCTTAAAGTGGACCAAAACCCAGGGTGGCCTCACATTTATCCAGGTCTTGTGTGTATGAGTCTAGTATTCAGTACCTTAACCTAATCGAGGATTGTGATTGTATTACAGGTCGGGGGGTCTTCGGCGTTGCAGCAGATGCGGGACTACGCCCTGCCCAACTCCTCGTGGAACAGCGACACGCTGCGGCTCTATGACAAGTACATGAAGCTGACCGAGGGCGGGGCCTGGAAGCGGATGCCCTCTTACAATAAAACTATCCAGTATATAGAGGGTAAGCTCTTCTGCTACATAATAACGTGTGTGTGTGTATAGAGCGGGGGGGGGGGGGGGCATTAGAGTGTAAGCTTCTAATGCTGAGGTTCAAGCGAAGCATCATGTGACCTGCTTCTGCCCAATAGGGATGTCCTGGTTACATAGCCAGTACTGGATGCGCAGGTATTGCCAATGTGGGTCAGCTTTAAATGAAGCCGTGTCAGTTAGCAGTGCAGTGACCTCTGACCTCTATACAGGTAAACCAGTGCCGGGAAGAAGCCGCCTCTTCACCCGCAACCTGGAGGAGGATGGCGTTGGCTGCGAGTACTGCATGTTCTTTAACAAAGCGGAGAAGAGGATGGTCTGTATATTCCAGCCCGGGCCCTACCTGGAGGGGCCTCCTGGGTAAGCTTTCATTATAATGCGGACCCAAATCCTTACACCATGCAACATGGAAGGGCCTGGGTCCAAATGCACAATATGCTCTGCTTTATAGGGTTTACCTTTACCTAGCTGAGCTCCATCTCAGGGGGCCTATGCATACACGTCATCTAATAGGAGGTATCCACCACTGCAGTGTGTGTTTCCTTGTCCCCCATCATAGAGGGCATCATAAAAAAAATAAGCTCACTGCTCACCAGCATTTCTCATGCTGTTCCATTTCTCTAGGTACACCCACGGGGGCTGCATTGCCACCATGATAGACTCCACAATGTGGACGGCGGCCATATATTCCTGCGGAAAACTCATGACGGCCAACCTCAACATCAACTACAGGAAGTAAGTGCGCTGACCCGACGAGGCCAGGAGCGATCCCTTATAAATCAGCCTTAGGCCAGTGTAACCAGGGCAAAGACAATGCAATGCTGATCCACCGGCCGCAGGGGTGGATCAGCTTATAAAGGCCAGGAAGTGACACAGGTGCTGGCTAATTACCAGCACCTCTGCAGGAGCAGCATATGGCAGGGGAAAGTCCAGCCAAAAGCAGTACAGAACAGATGCATGCTCCCATGTTGCGGAGGAACTCCAGACGTGGCACAAGGTTTTCTTAAAGAAGCACTATCGCGAAAATGTTAAAAATCCATATAAACATGCTAGCTGATGAGAAGAGGGGTCACTTATACACCCGAACTGAATAAAACTCCCACCAAGCTTGTGGTTTTTTTCTCACATGGTAGGAACAAAATCCAGGGGTGACAGGCTTAGTCTGTGAGAGGTGACAGAGCCTGTCACCCCAGATGTCCTTTTCCTTCCATTAAAAGAAAGTAAAACAAGCCTGGTTGGATATTTCTTGATGCTGGGTGTACATGTGACCCGCTCCTCCCGCCATCCAGCATATTTACATGGATTTTTATCATTGGGACGTTTTTTAGCGATAGTGCTTCTTTAACTTGTACTTGAACTATGCTCACTGCTGTATGTGCCTTAGCCATGTGTGTTAACCCTGATCCTTGAGGTTTACCCATTGGTAGCTTATTTGACAGAGGTTTAACTGCCAACTGCTAACTGTAACCTTCACCCTGAATAAGAGCCTATGTTATATGTTTCCCGCACCCTGTACTTACAGATTGCTCACATTAATCCGCACCCTCACCCTGAATAAGAGCCTATCTTGTATGTTTCCCACACCCTGTACATACAGATTGCCCACATTAATCCGCACCCTCACCCTGAATAAGAGCCTATCTTATATGTTTCCCACACCCTGTACATATAGATTGCCCACATTAATCCGGACCCTCACCCTGAATAAGAGCCTATCTTGTATGTTTCCCACACCCTGTACATACAGATTGCCCACATTAATCCGCACCCTCACCCTGAATAAGAGCCTATCTTATATGTTTCCCACACCCTGTACATATAGATTGCCCACATTAATCCGGACCCTCACCCTGAATAAGAGCCTATCTTGTATGTTTCCCACACCCTGTACATACAGATTGCCCACATTAATCCAGACCCTCACCCTGAATAAGAGCCTATCTTGTATGTTTCCCACACCCTGTACATACAGATTGCCCACATTAATCCAGACCCTCACCCTGAATAAGAGCCTATATTATATGTTTGCCACACCCTGTACATACAGATTGCCCACATTAATCCAGACCCTCACCCTGAATAAGAGCCTATCTTATATGTTTGCCACACCCTGTACATACAGATTTCCCACATTAAAAATCATCCTACCTGCATCTACTGCATGTTATGAGCCTTTAAACATCCAGGGTGGCAGCTCATGGAGCTTCAGGCAGCCTGCAAACAGGAAGTGTCTTCTGACTGTGCCGCTCTGCATTCTGGGATTGCTGTACTTCCCCTGACCCCAGCTCTGCTCTGTCTGTGCAAAGCACAGTTATAACCCCACCCCCTGTACCTTATCCCACTCTCCTCTCCTCAGTATGTGATGCTTCTGAGTCAAGATGGTTGCAGCCCAGTGGGGGAAAGAATAATAAGTAAGTGACTAAAAACTTAAAATATATTAATTTTAGATGCTGGGAAATAGTTTTTTTAAGGGTTTGGGCTTTTCATTAAATGATGCTGAAGATCCGGTTTAAATCTCTGCAGAAGCGTAATTAAGAGGATGTTCATCTTCTAAAGCCTGTCTTGCAAGTTAAATTAACTCAATGATTGGGTGAGGAACTGGCCGTTCCCTGCTCGATTATGGGTTGATTATTCGCTTATTTGAAAAGCCGCATGAATCCGCAAAACTGCCGCTGTGCACTTTTCACAATCATTTTTATTGAGATGAATAGAGCAGAAAACATTTACACTTCTGCATTCAGGAAGACTTCCAAGAAGCAAAAATAAACCTGTTCAATGATTAATAACATTCTATAAAGCTTTTAGTCGTTCAACATGGCAGACTAATGTCTAAGGTCTACAGTAGAGTGTTTAGCCATACCATATGTTTCCATTCAAAAGTATGTATATATATTTAAAGTGGACCAAAACCCACCGTGATCTATCGATTCCCTCCCCCCGGGGCATCCAAAATCGTGATGCCCCGCTGTGTGAAACCCCCCAGGTCGCCCCATACACTTACCTTGTTTCCCGGTCCAACGGCACATGCAAAAGCCGCGGTTGCATCCCCACTACTTCTCTAGCAGGGCGCATGCCTGCGCCAGACATTTGTGTAATGGGGGAAAGGACCAAAACCCAGGATAGTCAAAATCCTGGGTTTTGGTCCACTTTAACTGACAATACCATAGTTTTTTTTTAACATTAGAAGAAACGAGACAATACAGAAACAAACAAGGGAGAGAAGAAGATAGAACAAAGAATAAGAAGAAATAGGGATATAAAGGGACAGAAAAGAGGAGATAGAAGGTAGAGGGGGTGGGGAAAGGGAACCGAAAATAATAAGGACGGAAGGGGAACAAACAAAACAAAAAGGGAGGTCCTATAAGAATGACCGCTAGCGTCCTGCCGCGTGGACCCATTGTACTAATTACAGCTTAAAATGGGCAGGGTCAAAGATATATAGCAGGCAATGAGCTGCCCATGGAGAACATATGTTAATTCAATTGACCGTCCTATCCATGTGTGTTGCTGTCATCTATTACATGGACATAAAATATTGTTAGCTCTATTTGGAAACTCCTGAAAAGTGAGAGTTGAGTATTTCCATGATTTTGCTATCACCTGCTTAGCTGCAGTGGGCAGATGACATAGCAGCTTAGACTTACCTGGAATCTCCTTGTTCAGTTGAACAATCAAAGGATCCTTCCCAATTTGAGCCCCCAGAATGACACCTATAATCCAAAAACACTTTATCCCAAAATCTCTCAGCTATGTTGCACTCCCATCACGTAGGTTTAGAGGATCCTGGAGAGGCATCCCCAGAAAAAGGCATATGAAACATTTGGGACTCGATGCGCTATAGACAGAGGCATAGCTAGGTTTTCCCGGGGAAAGATTCAAAATGGCGTTCCTCACCTGTGCTCCAGCCCCCCGTTGGCATCCCCCTGACCTTCTGCACCTGGGACACATGCCCCTCTCCCTTAGCTACGTCCCTTGCTATAGATGTTGGGACGGAATACCATCTAGAAATCACCTTAACGTGTCTCAATCCCGTAGACTGAAGAGGAACTATGTAATGCCACATTCCACATATCCCAACTGCATTCGGCTCCTAATTCCGTTTGCCATTTTTGTATATACCCCAGGACTTGAGGAGCGGACACTAGTGCCAAGGAATTGTAAATATCAGAAATTATACCTCTCCCTTTAGAGGCTGCATAAATTGTGCTTACCCGAATACGCCAGTAATATCGAAATATTGTTCGGCTGACGGAATTTTGAATTTACCTTGGAGCTCCTGGAAGAATAAAATTGTTTTATCCGCTATATTTCTCACGCTTGCTTTTGCCAGCTATGAAAAGAAAGAGGAGAGGAATAACCAGCAAGGAACATAGGGTTATACCAAGGAGACAGCATAGGAAGGTGAGGGAATGTTAGGTTTCCTGAGTATTTGGCATCATCCCAAATCCTCAGTGAATGTATATTTGGATATGGGTTGGAGTTGGGTTGGAGATTCCATGTCTTTTATTATTGTAACCCACAATAAGTTATTAACCCTAAGCGGGCGCAACCAATGGCTTCTAAACCGACCCAATAAGGCACATCCAAAGTTCTCTAGTTCTCACATTTCTCTAGGTTCCCCTGGTCGCATGGCCCTATGAATTATATGTCTATGTGCGGTTTTGTGGGCCTGTTCTGGTTCTGTATCTGGCTTGATGCTGGGTCTGATTGGTGTTGGTTGTCTGAGGTTCTTGTCTTTGATGTGAGAAAGCCCAAAGCCAGAGGTCACATTGACTTCAGACCCATCTGGACCTTCCCGGCCTAGAGGTGTGAAAGAATCAGCAGGGAGTCTGTGATCTGCGCTTGGTTCAGCTCACAGATGCTAATTCTCCTTCCTTGAGCGATTAGGTCCTGTGCATATTTATGACTAGAAAGCCTTAATGCTGCAGGGGGAAATAAAGGGGGAACTTCGGGCTTGTATCTGTGGGTTTTTTTTCACATTTAAAGTGGATCTTTCCTTCACACAAGGGTCAGGGCAAAAAGCAGGGGCTACAGAGGAGACACCCTTGTCTCGTCCCTTGAGAAAAAGAGAAAGACTTAGATTTTAAACCCGTTGTACTTCACATAGGCTGCGGGATATGCATGTAACGCTCTCAAGCAGCTGACAAATTCTGGTCCAAACCCCCATTTATCCAAAACGAGAAATAACTATTGCCAAGAAACAGAATCAAAAGCCTGTCTTAGGTCTATGGACAATAACATAGCTGGAAACTTTTTTCTGCATTCACCTAAATGGCTTATATTGATAGTCCGTCTTATATTGTTGCCTGCCTGTCGCCCTGTGATGTAACCCACTTGATCCCTTTCTATTAAAGTTAGGAGGTACTCTGAGAGTCTCAGCCAAAATTTTAGCAAAAATGGAACATCCAGAGTATCATTGATATCAGAATAATTTTAAAGAAACTCCTGGACCAAATTAACTGTGATCGGATAACAACGTGTCATTGTCCTGACATGTGCGGGGGCCCAGAACGCGGTGTACTCTGCGCTCCAGGCGCTCGATAGGGGTACCTAGAACTCATTTCCTGGCATAGGGCAGTGATGGTGGATTGAGCATCTTCCATGTTTTCAGGGAGGTTCATCCTGCGCTCCATGTCCTTCACCTTGAGCTGTAACTGATTGTTTTCCACCCTAAGCTTCTCCTGATAGCACTGGTGCGTTTTTGAAGGACTGTGTTAACATTGTCCAATCTATCATCAAGGGTACCCAAACTATGGGCCACCTTATCTAGCTCCCTTGTAAAATGATTGATAACCTTTTTAGTATTAACCACTAACATTTGCTTGAACATTATACATAGATTTCCCAACAGGTCAGGGCTACCATCAGTTTTAAGAAATATATGGTCAACTTGCCCACCTGCAGGAGAGGTTAAGACCTCATCGGCTGCCAGAATTGCGGGGACCAGGCACCATCATGGCTGCAGCCATGTTCAGGCTCCTGCGTGCCTCCGCTAACATTTGCTTGAACATTATACTTAGATTTCCCAACAGGTCAGGGCAACCATCAGTATTAAGGAATATATGGTCAACTTGCCCACCTGCAGGAGGGGTGAAGACCTCATCAGGTGCCAGGCATTCTGAATTGCTGGAACCAGATGTCATCTTGGTGCAGCCATGTTCAAATTCCTGCGTGCCTCCGCTAACATTTGCTTGAACATTATACTTAGATTTCCCAACAGGTCAGGGCTACCATCAGTTTTAAGGAATATATGGTCAACTTGCCCACCTGCAGGAGCGGTGAAGACCTCATCGGGTGCCAGAGATGCTGGGACCAGGCGCCATCTTGGCTGCAGCCATGTTCAGGCTCCTGCGTGCCTCCGCTAACATTTGCTTGAACATTATACTTAGATTTCCCAACAGGTCAGGGCTACCATCAGTATTAAGGAATATATGGTCAACTTGCCCACCTGCAGGAGGGGTGAAGACCTCATAAGGTGCCAGGCATTCTGAATTGCTGGAACCAGATGTCATCTTGGTGCAGCCATGTTCAAATTCCTGCGTGCCTCCGCTAACATTTGCTTGAACATTATACTTAGATTTCCCAACAGGTCAGGGCTACCATCAGTTTTAAGGAATATATGGTCAACTTGCCCACCTGCAGGAGCGGTGAAGACCTCATTGGGTGCCAGAGATGCTGGGACCAGGCGCCATCTTGGCTGCAGCCATGTTCAAGCTCCCGCGTGCCTCCGCTAACATTTGCTTGAACATTATACTTAGATTTCCCAACAGGTCAGGGCTACCATCAGTTTTAAGGAATATATGGTCAACTTGCCCACCTGCAGGAGCGGTGAAGACCTCTTCGGGTGCCAGAATTGCTGGGACCAGGCGCCATCTTGGCTGCAGCCATGTTCAAGCTCCCGCGTGCCTCCGCTAACATTTGCTTGAACATTATACTTAGATTTCCCAACAGGTCAGGGCTACTATCAGTTTTAAGGAACATATGGTCAACTTGGCCACCAGCAGGAGGAGTGAAGACCTCATCAGGTGTCAATATTGCTGGTACCAGGCGCCATCTTGGGTGCAGCCATGTTCAGGCTCCTGCGTGCCTCTGAGTTCTTGCCTTGTCACTTTGGGGATCATAGACCTGCTCCGGTGGAAGTGATGCTGGGTGACTGGCGTCGCTCCTCAGAGGCCTTCTGCTCCACTACATTTAAGCCAGCCACCGCCATCGTGGATGCGACCTGTGCAGCACTGGCTTGTATTTTCTGTCTCCCGCCATGTGCTGTAGCCATCCTGCGCACCATAGGGACCCTCAAGTGCTTCGGAAGATGCCTCCTCGTCTGAGACCGGATAGATAGCGCATTTGGTGCCGCTGTACCTCCCGCTTTCATTCGGAGGGCGCAAAGCGAGACTTACACACGTCCGACCACATCACACGCGCATGCACACTGTGCTGCCTTGCGCTTTCAAGGAGATTCGGGGTACAGCAACAGACGAGCGATGTCTACCAGTGTTTTGAGATGTCATAACACAGTGATGTCTCCTACGGACGCTCTATGCCTTTAGTCGTACTTCTGAAGAATTCCTCTGGCTGATGTTCAGACAGATGATGATGAATTCCCCCTCTTTTCCATGGTGAAGTGTAGTCGTTTCCCATTGAATATGTCTCAAAAGATGATACTTGGTGGTGATGTAAGTTGTTTTTTTTTTCTACTTCCCTTGTTTCTGTAGTCCAGTTCCTCTGGGAGTGACAGTGGTGGTGGACAGCCGAGTGGACAAGATTGAAGGTCGGAAAGTCTATGCCAGCTGCCAGGTCCGGAGCCACGATGAGGAGACGCTACACACAGAGGCCATTGGTGAGGATGAGCGGCAATGTTCTCCACATTCATTTGTCTGTCATCTGCCGACTCTCCTGTCGCACTCCTTTCCTTTCTCTCTCCCCCTTCACTCACCTCTCCTGTCTCCCCCTTCACTCACCTCTCCTGTCTCCCCCTTCACTCACCTCTCCTGTCTCTCCCCCGTCAAGCACCTCTCCTGTCTCTTCCCATTCACTCACCTCTCCTGTCTCTCCCCCGTCAAGCACCTCTCCTGTCTCTTCACATTCACTCACCTCTCCTGTCTCTCTCCCAATACTCACCTCTCCTGTCTCTCTCCCAATACTCACCTCTCCTGTCTCTCTCCCAATACTCACCTCTCCTGTCTGTCTCCCATCACTCATCTCTCCTGTCTCTCTCCCCGGTCACTCACCTCTCCTGTCTCTCTCCCATCGCTCACCTCTCCTGTCTCTCTCCCAATACTCACCTCTCCTGTCTCCCCCATTCACTCACCTCTCCTGTCTCCCCCCATTCACTCACCTCTCCTGTCTCCCCCCATTCACTCACCTCTTCTGTCTCCCGCCCCATTCACTCACCTCTTCTGTCTCCCGCCCCATTCACTCACCTCTTCTGTCTTCCGCCCCATTCACTCACCTCTTCTGTCTCCCGCCCCATTCACTCACCTCTTCTGTCTCCCCCCATTCACTCACCTCTTCTGTCTCCCCCCACTCACTCACCTCTTCTGTCTCCCCCCATTCACTTACCTCTTCTGTCTCCCCCCATTCACTCACCTCTTCTGTCTCCCCCCATTCACTCACCTCTTCTGTCTCCCCCCATTCACTCACCTCTTCTGTCTCCCCCCACTCACTCACCTCTTCTGTCTCCCCCCATTCACTTACCTCTTCTGTCTCCCCCCATTCACTCACCTCTTCTGTCTCCCCCCATTCACTCACCTCTTCTGTCTCCCCCCACTCACTCACCTCTTCTGTCTCCCCCCACTCACTCACCTCTTCTGTCTCCCCCCATTCACTCACCTCTTCTGTCTCTCCCCATCACTCACCTCTCCTGTCTCTCCCCATTCACTCACCTCTTCTGTCTCTCCCCATTCACTCACCTCTTCTGTCTCCCCCCATTTACTCACCTCTTCTGTCTCCCCCCATCACTCACCTCTCCTGTCTCTCCCCATTCACTCACCTCTTCTGTCTCCCCCCCATTCACTCACCTCTTCTGTCTCCCCCCATTCACTCACCTCTTCTGTCTCCCCCCATTCACTCACCTCTTCTGTCTCTCCCCATTCACTCACCTCTTCTGTCTCCCCCCATTTACTCACCTCTTCTGTCTCCCCCCATCACTCACCTCTCCTGTCTCTCCCCATTCACTCACCTCTTCTGTCTCCCCCCCATTCACTCACCTCTTCTGTCTCCCCCCATTCACTCACCTCTTCTGTCTCCCCCCATTCACTCACCTCTTCTGTCTCCCCCCATTCACTCACCTCTCCTGTCTCCCCCCATTCACTCACCTCTTCTGTCTCCCCCCATTCACTCACCTCTCCTGTCTCCCCCCATCACTCACCTCTCCTGTCTCCCCCCATTCACTCACCTCTTCTGTCTCCCCCCATTCACTCACCTCTTCTGTCTCCCCCCATCACTCACCTCTTCTGTCTCCCCCCATTCACTCACCTCTTCTGTCTCCCCCCATCACTCACCTCTTCTGTCTCCCCCCATCACTCACCTCTTCTGTCTCCCCCCATTCACTCACCTCTTCTGTCTCCCCCCATCACTCACCTCCTCTGTCCCTCCCCTGTTCTTTGCCTCTCCTGTCTCTCTCCCCATTCGTTCACCTCTCCTGTCTCTCCCTTGTCAGTTCTGTCGTGTCTCTCCCATCATTCCTTTTGTCTGTCTCCCCCTATCAGTCTTCTCTCCCGTCTTCCTGCATCATTCTTCTCTTCTGTCTTCTCCCTATTGCTCACTTTTCCTGTCTCTGCCCTGTTATTCTTCTTTCCTGTCGGTCCTGTGTTCTGTCTCTTGTCGGTCCTTTCTCTTTTGTCTCTGCCACCATCTGTTCTGTCCTGCCTTTGCCCTAGTTTTCCCCTCTGCTTTCTCTCTCCCCTGTCTCC
Organism: Gastrophryne carolinensis; assembly: GCA_027917425.1. Taxonomy (NCBI): domain Eukaryota; kingdom Metazoa; phylum Chordata; class Amphibia; order Anura; family Microhylidae; genus Gastrophryne; species Gastrophryne carolinensis. The sequence continues at coordinate 158,405,879 of CM051244.1, read as the reverse complement.
TCCCTATCGCTCTCCTCCGCTGTTTCTCCCCTGTCAGTCATTTATCGGTCCTCTGTCTTTTTCTTTGTTCCTCCTCTCCCCCCTATCTGTTTTTTATCCTGTCACTCCCATCTGTGTCTCTCCTATCAGTCCTGTTTCTTGTGTTGCTTATATTTTCTGGGCTTGTGTGCCCCCCCTTCACTGAATTAGTGAATAACCCCCCACAACTATCCTTGCATCTCCTCCTTCAGGCTTCCTGTTTCTCATCTATCGGTTCTGTCGCCCCTTTATTGCCCTTGCAGACAGCACAGGCATTGGTAACATTTGTCTTTCTCATGCAGCTCTGCTCATTAAAGCCAATGAGAGATTCGAAGCCACAGCAGACTAAACGTCAGCACAGTGAAGATATGTCCAAAGATGCTTCTGAGGTCATTTGCCTGTATTCTGCCCCCCCCCTTCCTGTATGCTGTGTGCCCACCAGCCTATGACCGGTGCTCCTGTAGCTCTTGCTGACAATTTAAAGAGCAGCTCCGCTATGTATGCACAATACAATCTTCTTGGTGGATCTACTCGAGGGTTGGTCAGCGTTTCCTAACGGCTGGTGTGGTTCCTTGATGTCAATCAGCGACTTTGAGTTCCAGGCGCCATCGCTGGAGACTGTCAACTTAAAGGAACAGACTTCTGTGCTATTTTTTTCTTTTTCTTCAATATATGCACCTTACCTTTCTCACAGACATTACAGTTATGAAAATCAGTCTTCCATTGTAACGTCTATGTGTGTCAAGGATCGATCAATGCTCAATAAATCCCTGTTTTTCCAAAAACGTGTTTTCTGCACAGTGAGAGAACGGCTCAGATGGGATGGCTCGCTTGCCTGGATTTAGCAGCTTATTCAGTGTTATTGGGCAGCGTCAGGCCTCCTGGCTACAACCACGGAAACGGTAGACTTCTGGCAAGTAGCGAGGGCTGGGCGGAGCTCCAGGTGTGGGGGCGCAGCAAGGAAATACATTTCAATAAGACAAAAGTCAGAGTTCAGGGGCTGGCAAATACAAATTCCAGGGATGGCGGCAAACAGGCAAAGTCATATAAACAATGCGGGTTCAGGGGCTGGCAGCAAACAGGCAAAGTCCAATAAACAATCCAAAGTTCTAACCGTGTAATCCATCCGTAATCCTAGTGCTGATTTGAAAGCAGGCCAGGTCAATCCAGAGAGACAGTCAGGAAATGCAGGAAACAGGAATCACAGCTTCCAGCAATAAATACAGGCCAGCTGTCCATTTAAATAGTGCTGTTAATAAAGCTGGGAGGGACGTCTCAGTGCAAGAGTGAAGTCACTTCCTGTCCACTGGCCAAGGAAAACCTGGAAGTAAAAAGCAAGCCCAAGAGCTTACACTCTAGGCTTCGTGCACTTGCAGTGAGAGGAACACCAGGTGGCGATGTTGAGTAGTGCAATGGACGAAGAGCCAGATCGAGTACAAACACCCAAGCGAGCACTTCTGCGGCTGTGCCCAGACAGTGATGGCGATCTGCCAGCACCCCAGCACCTGATAGGGGAGAGAGACAGGCGAGAAATCCGACAGGCAGTACTTATTGGTTGCCATCAAGCCTACCAACATTGCCCGTATGTACCCAGATGTCATATGGGTCATAAGGCTTACCTGCATACTCAGAAATCTCTGAAGGAACTTAAAGTGGACCAACACCCAGGATTTTGACTATCCTGGGTCTTGGTCCACTTCGGTGGGGCACCCCCGATCGGGGTGCCCCGCTGTGTGAAACCCCCCCGATCACCCTAAAAACTCACCTCTCCCCGCTCCCAGCACCGACGGACAAGCGATTTGACAGCCGCTTGTCCGTGGCTCCTCCGCCGCCGCCTCCCGCGCCCCTCTTGACGCGCGCGCCGGCCATTCACAGACGGCCGGCGCGGGCGCGCGCACGCCTAGAGGGGCGCGAGGGAGGTAAGGGGGTTTGGGGGTTTTGGGGGGGTTTCACCCCGCGGGACATCCCGATCTTATCACTTGCAGGCTCGCTCCCTTGCAGTCCTGTGGGCTGAACATCCCCAATTTCCCCAGGCGTCCTCCAGGATGGCTTAGCCACCATTACATCTCCTGGACAGGAAACACAAAACTGAGAGAGTATTAAAGTCCAGCCCCTTTCCCCAGCCCTCGGTGTCCAGGATACATGTTATAGAGCTTTTTTTTTTTCTTGAGGGTTGATGGTGAGCCCAGATCCCTTGTGGTGTTTTCCAGTATATTTACCTGAATCCTCAGCTAGAAGTCGGGACACCTGCGCTGAGGAGAATGCACCTCTAATTGGAACAAGAGGTTACGGGGGGGGGGGGGGAATAATGGGTATTTTTATCTTGCCTACAGCCCCCCAGACCAGTTCAGGTGGCGGCTGGGTGGTGGGCTCGGTGCTCCGAAGTTTATTGTCCATGAAAGGATACCAAGGCAAGGGACTGTGGGCTAAAACGGCGATGTGGGTGGATGCAGGTCGGGTACCTGGTTGCCGGAAGCGTCAAGATAAGTATGCAGAGGATGGCAGTTCCTAGAGGCTTAGAGCTGAAAGCTCACTTCTGGTTTGAGCTTGCCTGGCTGGGGGCGTGCTCAACATACGGGTCGTGTCAACGTCAACTAGTCCTCCAGGATGACGTCCTACACCCCTAATATTTCTGTCAGTCCTTCTATTCTTTGTTTCTTTCCTTCTAGTCTTTTTCTTTCTTCCCTCCCATATTTCTATCAGTCCTTCTATTTTTTGTTTCTTTCCTTCTAGTCTTTCTTTTTTCCTTCCATCTATTCTTTGTATCTTTCATCTGTTCATTCTGTCATCTCTTCTCTTTCTATTTCCTGTCATACATTTATTTCCTTGTTTTTGTCATTCATTTTATGGTTTGGTCCTTTCTTTGTTTTTTTCCATTTTTTACATGTCTTTCCATTTTTTTCATTCATTTTCTCTCTTTTTGTTCTTTATTTCTGTCATTCCTACTATACTTTGTCATTCATGGTATTTTTTTACTTTCAATTCTTTAGCAGTATTCACCATACATGCTACCTTATCACCATGTATGATGTATCATACCACACTACAAGGGGCCTATTGAGACAATTGTCTAAGGGCCCCTATAAACCTGCAACTGCCCCTGCTCAGAACCTAATGGTGGGACAGCGGAGCTCAGCCTGATACTGAACCACAGACTACTACATAGGAACCTACCGCTGCACAGAACTGGGACCCATAACTGCAGAACTATAAAAAAAAAAAAAAATCAGAATCAGGACCTTAAGCTATGACCCAGAACCTCAGAACTAGACAATGGATCTCAGACTCTGATCCAGAAACTCAGGACTAGACAAGGGATCTCAGGCTATGATCCAGAACCTCAGGACTACACAATGGATCTCAGGCTATGACCCAGAAACTCAGGACTAGACTATGGATATCAATCTATGATCCAGGACCTCAGGACTAGACAATGTATCTCAGGGTATGACCCAAAACCTCAGGACTAGACAAGGGATCTCAAGCTTTGACCCAAAACCTCAGGACTAGACAAGGAATCTCAAGCTATGAGCCAGAACCTCAGGACTAGACAATGTATCTCAAGCTATGACCCAAAACCTCAGGACTAGACAAGGGATCTCAAGCTTTCACCCAAAACCTCAGGACTAGACAAGGAATCTCAAGCTATGATCTAGAACCTCAGGACTAGACAAGGGATCTCAGGCTAAGTACCAAAACCTCAGGACTAGACAATGGATCTCAGGCTATGATCCGGAACATCGGGACTAGACAAGGGATCTCAGGCTATGATCCGGAACCTCGGGACTAAACAATGGATCTCAGGCTATGATCCAGAACCTCAGGACTAGACAAGGGATCTCGGGCTATGATCTGGAACCTCGGGACTAGACAAGGGATCTCAGGTTATGATCCAGAACCTCAGGACGAGACAATAGATCTCTGGCTATGATCCAGAACCTCAGGACTAGACAATGGATCTCAGGTTATGATCTGGAACCTCGGGACTAGACAAGGGATCTCGATCTCAGGCTATGACCCAAAACCTCAGGACTAGGCAATGGATCTCATGCTATGATCCAGAACCTCAGGATTAGACAAGGGATCTGAGGCTATGATCCAGAACCTCGGGGCTAGACAAGGGATCTCAGGCTATGATCCAGAACCTCGGACTAGACAATGGATCTCATGCTATGATCCAGAACCTCAGGACTAGACAAGTGATCTCAGGCTATGATCCAGAACCTCGGGACTAGACAAGGGATCTCAGGCTATGACCCAAAACCTCAGGACTAGACAATGGATCTCAGGCTATGATCTGGAACCTTGAGACTAGACAAGGGATCTCAGGCTATGATCCGGAACCTCGGGACTAAACACTGGAACTCAGGCTATGATCCAGAACCTCAGGACTAGACAAGAGATCTCATGCTATGATGCAGAACCTCAGGACTAGACAAGTGATCTCAGGCTATCATAAAGAACCTCATGACTAGACAAGGAACCTCAGGCTATGATATATAACCAAAGAACTAGAAAAAAAAGCTTCTCAGGCTAGAACTAAGAGCCTCAGAACTAGAAAAAGACCCTCATGTTAGGAACGTCCGTGCTGGAAACAGGACTTCAGTCTTGGTCACAGTACATCCTAGCTAGACACAGACCCCCAGGCTAGGAAGCAGAACCTCAGGCTTGGCCCCCAAACTAGAAAAAAGGCAATCTGTTCAAGACCTAGAACCACAGAACTAAAAAAACTGACTGTCAGACTAGTACACAGAACTAGAATAAAAAGACCCTAGGATGCAGAACATCAAAACTGACTGTCAGACTAGGACCCAGAACCTCAGAACTAGAAATAAAAGACCCTCAGGCTAGGACCCAGAATTGCAAAACTAGAACAAAGAGCCTCGGGTTAAGACACAGAACTTCATGCTAGGCCATCTTTTGAGAAAGAAATAGGACCTAAGGGTAGTACACATAACCCCAGAACTGCGAAGAGAACCTTGATCTGGCACACAAAATGACTGGCAAGGCCACTGAACCTTAAAGCAAGACAAAGGACCTCAGGCTAAGACGCAGAACCTTTAAGCTGGTATGCTGCCCCCCTTAGGCTATGGCACAGAACCATAGAGCTACACAATGAAACTTGGGCTGAGACATGGATGCTCAGGCTAGGACATTGAACTATAAAGCAAAACACAGGACCTCAAACTAATACAAGGAACCTTGGTGCTAGAAACAGGGCTTCAGGCGAAGACATGGAACCCCAGAGCTAGGCCTCAGTCTAGGATACATAACCTTAGAGCTACAGGAAAAGACTTGGGCTGAGACATGGAAGCTCAGACTTGGACATGAAATCATAAAGCTTTGGCTAAGTCATGGAACTTCAGAGCTACACAAAGAACCTTGGGCTAGGACATGGAAAGCATGGGGCTAGACAGAGAATACCATGCTAGGACACAGGACCACTGAGCTACACAAACATCCTTAGGCTGGGACATGAAACCTGTGACTAGGACACACAGGCAAGGACAAAGAACCTCTGCTAGAAACAAGGCTTCAGGCTAAGACATGAAACCTCCAAGCTATACACTGGACCTTAGGCTAGGACACAGAACCATAGAGCTATGTGAAGAACCTTGGGCTGAGACATGGAAGCTCAGGACATGGAACTATAAAGCTAGACACAGCATCTAAGATGAGGAACCTCAAAGCTAGACAAAGAACCTTAGGCTAGGACATGGGGGCTCAGGCTAGGATACAGAGCTACGCAAAAAAAACTTAGGCTAGGACATGGGGGCTCAGGCTAGGATATGGAAGCATAGAGCTAGACGCAGAACATCAGGCTAGGATACAGAACCACAGAGATACATAAAGAACTTTAGGCCGAGACATGAAACCTCTGGCTCGGCCACAGAATCTGGGACACAGTACCTTTTTACCTCATAGAGATCCTCAGGCTGGGACACTGAACCTCCTGAAGCTCAGGCTGGAACATGTAACCATAGATCTAGACAGAGGACCTTGTGGTAATACTTGGAACCCCAAAGCTAGACACTGACCCTCAGGTGGAACATGTAACCAAAGAGCTAGACAGAGGACCTTGTGGTAATACTTGGAACCCCAGAGCTAGACACTGAACCTCTGGTGGATACAGTATCATGAAGCAGAGAAAAGGTAGCTAAACCCAAATCAACTCTGTAAATAAAAGAGGGGGGAGATTCCCTGATTTCTAGAAGGGAAATCTAAAGATTGGAGGGCTTTGTTTGACCCTAGGAGGGCGTCCCAGTCCTCCTTGTTTGTATATATAGTAGAAAAAAAATACAGTAATTCAGTATATCATGCTTGTGTCATACAAGAAAAACAAATGAATATCAAAGGAATAGCAATGAATTGCGTTAGGGTACAAAATGGTTCTCACAGAAATCTGTGGAATTTTATTGCGTCCATTTAAAATTCAGTTTGTAGCAAGTAGCGTTTGTAGCAAGGTAGGTATCCGTTGGGTACTGTCTAAACAGGTTGTAGCAAATGAAGTTTGTAGCAAGGAAAATAGTCCTGTTTTTGGCTTTATACAGACGCGTTTCGCGATAAAGGACAGGCTCCATACAGCCTAAAATTCCATTGACCAGATGTTCAGCACCTACAACAGGTTGGGCTAAAATACTCACTGACCTCTATTACTTCAGATACCCAGGATTCCATACATGTAAGAATAATATGTTTGTCACTTTATAGTGAGCTAAGTTGGAGATGCTCTCATAGAGGAACTAAGTAGTGTCTTCGTATTTGAGAGGTGTGTGACACTAACCCGCAACACAGCTTCTACATGCCTACTGTGATGCCCCAGGGGATTCTGGGCAAAGCATTTGACATATTGTATGCTGGATATTCTAGATGAGTAAGCAAATAATTTCTCCTGTAGGGCGTGTCCCGTCCAACACGGTTAATGATGAGCTGTCATGCAGCGCCCCCTGCTGTAGAAACAACATTATGCTCTCTGAAATCCAGCACACACCTGCTAAGAACAAGAGGACCTAAATGTAGTGAGTCTTACCAGCAAAGATGATCTGCAGACGCTATGATCCCCTCTGCTGTGCCCAATCACAAGCTTTAGCCAATAAGGTGCACAGTATTTCCCCGCATAATGTGCTTACAAAATATCAATTGTAATTTAAAAATAAATGATTCAAATTTATTAATAATGATTACTTTCAACATAATATGGATATTATTACCATGCATATTATTATGAAATATGTATGCCTACAAAATATAAGTATAAATTATTAAATGTTCTTTCACATGTGTTGCTGACCTGGAACAGGTGTACATGTGAAAGAACATTATTATTATTTTATTATTATTTTATTATTAATTAATAATATAATATTTCACAGCTAATATATATTCAGTTCTGATGACTGGGAAGACATTTTCCAAGTGCTGAATTTTTAGTGCTAAGTGCTAATAAGAATTCCACCCGAATTGAACCTGAAGTAAACTGAAGTGACTAGGTATAAGATTCTGCTCAATTGAACCTTCACCCAATCTTCCCAACGTTAATGTTCTGCCTGACTATCGTGCTACCAATCATCCTCAGAACCACACATGCAATGCATCCTCCTGCTATTGGTTAGTCCCTCTTCATCTCCCCCTTAATTCTACCCTCCTCACATATCGCAAATGCACTGCCTCTTTTTCTTCCCACTGCCACCTCTTCTTCTTCTTTCTCTCTCTGCTCCTCCTAGCTGCTGGAGACATCTCGCCTAATCTGGGCCCAGTTCCCTGCCCGCATCCTCCCCTCAACCCTATCTCCACCAGGGCCAGCTCCAGGTTTATGTGGGCCCTTGGGCGGCATGGTCTCAGTGGGCCCCTTTGTGGTGAAGAGTCGCGTCACATCACTGAGGGACTTCCCAAATCTGGATGCCCTCTGTATGCACTGCCACCTTGGTCATTGCTGGTGCGCCACGAGTAGATGTGGGCACCAGCTGTGGTGGTGCCCCCTCCACTCCACTCCGAAGGCCTTCCCTGTCAGTGGGCCCCCTTGACCCTTGCCGGGTGCTGACGCCGGCCCTGCTCCAGAAGCTCAACTAACTCCCTCCACTGCACTACACCTCACATCTGTAACCCTACTAATCTCATAAACATAACACCTAAGCCCACGCTCCTCGACCTTGGTTACCTGACGCTAGGTCAGTACGTAACAAACTTACATCTGTCCATGATTTGTTCCTCACCAAATCCTTTACAGTCCTGGGCCTAACAGAGACATGGCTAACCACCTCAGACACAGTCCCCCCCAGCAGCCCTTTCAGCCACACCCCAGGCCCACAAACAAACAAGGTGGGGGTGCTGGGGTTCTACTCTCTAAGCAATGCTGCTTCAGCCCAGTCCCGGCCTTGCCATTAGTATCCTTTCCTACCTTCGAAGTTCACTCTGTCCGCCTATACTCCCCTCCTCCAGCTTCAAATTGCAGCAATTTATGGCCCCCTGGCCCCACTGCACTTTTCTTGACCACTTCTCAACCTGGCTCCTTCACTTTCTCTCCACTGACAAACCTTCAATAATCATGGGAGATTTCAACATACCTATTGACCCTGGAAATCCTGCTGCTACCAGGCTACTCACACTAACTTCCCCCTTTGTCCTCACACAGTGGTCATCCTCTCCCACCCACAAAGATGGCCATACCCTAGACCATTCCTCCCAAGTGTCGCTGATTTGGAGGGACTGTCCACCTTTTGAGTCAATGTCCCCCTGTCCCTTATTGTTCTCATTTGTCCCTCTTTGAGGTGTAACATGCAGATCTGCAGCAATAAATGATTCATTTGCCGATTCAAGGTATGCCTTAGACCTCCTTTTTACTAACCTCTGCTCAAACCTACTTTCATCCCCTCTGCCACTCTCTGACCACAACCTACTAACTCAGCCCTCTCTTCTACGCCCTCTACTTCTGCTACCCACACACAGGCAACCTTCATTCACTCGCTGACTCTTTTAAACCTCTGCATGCTCTCTCCTCATTCACTGACACAGACTCCACAGCCTTGCACTACCACAACACCTTAACTTCAGCCCTGGACTGCTTCCCTCACCCACAGCCACCCTCAGTGTGCAAACAAACAACCATAGCAAAACATGAACATCACTAAACTGAAATGGCATCCCAGAGTCACTGAACGGTGCTGGTAGAAATTGAAATCCAGTGAGGCATTCCGTCTATATAAACAAGCCCTTTAGGAACTCCAGACTGCTCTTTCATCCGCTAAGCAAGTGTACTTTACCTCCCTCATATCTAAACAGGCCTGGGATCCCAAACAAATCTTTACAACTTTTAACTCTCTGCTTTGTACACTCCCACCTCCCAAATAAAAGCTCTCTGTTGCAGGGAGACCCGCAGACTTGGGCATTTGGACTAGCGCCCACCGATGAGGCCCTCCAGACTGTCTCTGCCATGGAGGTCCTGTATGCAGACCCTGACAGCTTTTACCACGGATGCTAAGCTGCAAAGCCTAAAACAAGGGAAATGCATGGTTAAAGAATACAGTTAGAAATACCATCGATGGGCAATCGATTCACGCCGGAATGATCCTGTCCTCTGTAGTCAGTTAAGAATCGGGTTTACAGAGAGCATCAACGATGCCCCAGTGAACTTCCCTCAACCCAAAGGCTTGGACAATTACACGCAGAAAGCCATTATAGTTGACAGGAAGTCTCAGGGAGCGATGTTTAGAGAAGCCTAAAGATCAGCACTGGCGTTCCTCCCACCAAGTCTTCTCCCATGGGCCACATCCTTACCAGCCCTAGAGGAGCCCAACCAGCTTGAGATGACCCAGCTCTCCCAGGCCGAGAAGATGAGGTGTCGGTCCCAGGGCCTGTGTTTGCATTGTGAAGAACCAGGTCAACTTGCTAGTGCCTGCCCCAATAAGAAATCACCGACGGGAAACTTCAGCACCTCGATGAGTGAACTCGTCTAGGCAGCCACGTATCCTGCCCTCACATTAATAAATTGTTATTACCTGCCACAATCTCGTAGGAGTCCTTCAGGATGTCTGTCACCGCCTTTATTGATAGTGGGGCTGCTGGCAACTGTTTGGATAGGTTTGGATAGGTTTTATGTATCTGCCCCATTGATCCCCTTGGGAAAACCCCCTTCATGTCCTGGCAGTTAAAAAGGAACCTATCCTGGGGGGATTGGTCTCCTCCAAGACCCCTTTGGTTATTATTATGTAGGTGGTGTTTCCCTTTAAGTGCATGGCTGGGCATTAACAATGCTAATAATACGAAGAAGAAGTAGAATAGTAATAATACTAATAATTATAGGAAGAAGTAGAATAGAAATACTATTACTACTACTACTACTAATAATAATGATAATAATAGGAAGAAGAAGTAGAATAGTAATAATACTAATAATTATAGGAAGAAGAAGTAGAATAGTAATACTATTACTACTACTACTACTAATAATAATAATAATAATAATTATAATAATAGGAAGAAGAAGTAGAATAGTAATAATACTAATAATTATAGGAAGAAGAAGTAGAATAGTAAAACTATTACTACTACTAATAATAATAATAATGATAATAATAGAAAGAAGAAGTAGAATAGTAATAATTCTAATAATTATAGGAAGAAGAAGTAGAATAGTGATACTACTGCTGCTACTACTACTGCTACTACTACTAATAATAATAATAATGATGATGATAATAATAGGAAGAAGAAGTAGAATAGTAATAATACTAATAATAATAGGAAGAAGAGGTAGAATAGTAATACTACTACTGCTCCTAATAATAATAATAATGATAATTATAATAATACTGATAATAATAGAAAGAAGAAGTAGAATAGTAGTAATAATAATAATTATAGGAAGAAGAAGTAGAATAATAATACTACTACTTATAATAATAATGATAATGATGATAATAATGATAATAGGAAGAAGAAGTAGAATAGTAATAATACTAATAGGAAGAAGAAGAAGAAGTAGAATAGTAACACTACTACTACTCCTAATAATGATAATATTAATAATAATAATAGGAAGACAAAGTAGAATAGTAATGATACTAATAATATTAGGAAGAAGAAGTAGAATAGTAATCTTACTACTACTACTACTACTCCTAATAATAATAATGGTAATAATAATAATGATAATAATATTAGGAAGAAGAAGTAGAATTGTAATAATACTAATAGGAAGAAGAAGAAGAAGTAGAATAGTAACACTACTACTACTCCTAATAATAATAATAATAATAATGATAATAATAGGAAGAAGAAGTAGAATAGAAATAATAATAATAATAGGAAGAAGAAGTAGAATAGTAATACTACTACTACTCCTAATAACAATAATGATAATAATAGGAAGAAGAAGTAGAATAGTAATAATACTAATAATAATAGGAAGAAGAAGTAGAATACTACTACTACTACTCCTAATAAAAATTATGATAATAATAGGAAGAAGAAGTAGAATAGTAATAATACTAATAATAATAATAGGAAGAAGAAGTAGAATAGTAATACTACTACTACAACTAATAATAATAATGATAATAATAATAATAATGACAATAATAGAAAGAAGAAGTAGAATAGTAATAAAACTAATAATAATACTATTCTACTTCTTTTTCCTATTATTATTAGTATTAGTATTTTTACTATTCTACTTTTTCTTTCTATTATTATTATTATAATTACGGTATACTACTACTACTACTGATAATAATGATAATAAAAGGAAGAATAAGTAGAATAGTAATACTATTACTACTACTAATAATATTATTAATAATAGGAAGAAGAAGTAGAATAGTAATAATGATATTAGGAAGAAGAAGTAGAATAGTAATAATAATATTAGGAAGAAGAAGTAGAATAGTAATAATACTAATAGTTATAATACTAAGAATTAGTAAGAATAATCTTCTTATGTAATAATAGTCACATGGACAGGACGCGAGGACACGTGGCGCTGTGACCTGGCATGTACCCAGGTTATGGGGTAATCATCACGCAGCGTCGGTTGCGCCTCATAACTAGAGGCCCAGATCTGCACTGTAATAAACACACTATGGTATGATGGTGCACCCGGGGACACTATTTTGTTGAAGCTCCTTTATCATAGGTCACCTTCTTCAATATGTCTGCGTTGTGAGGACAGACGGCGGCGTATCTAGGGCTGGCATTACGTGTTGCTGACAGTGCAGGATCAGGAAATCTCCCGGGGATAAGGAGACGACGGGTGAGTGGAATCCAGGGGGAATGTAATGCTATGGGCTGCCTGTGACAGGTTGTGCTGGGACGTGTAGTTCTCTGGTGACTGCTAACAGGGCATGCTGATTATTGTGGTTTCCCAAGCGGCTAGCCACAAGGCATGCTGGGTAGTTGTATAATGCTGCACTGTAGATATGTGGATAGTGGAGGCCCTCCGCAGGCCGGTGTAATGTTTTTTGTCTTCATACAGATGCCATGATGTATGCCAAGCTGCTGAGCACTGCCACCGCTGTATGTCGCCATGCTGGGAGGACAGCGCCCTCCTGTGCCACCCTGCGCCACCATAGCGTAAGTAGTCCTGCGCCTGTGATTAGAGGAAACTTGTTGCCATAGAAACACAGACGCTTGCAGGACAGCAAGAGCTGATTTATCCAGTGAGGGAACCGGCTATAGGTAAGTTGTTGTGCCCATTTTTGGGTTTCTGCTTTATGTCTGTGAGGCCGGGCATCCCGAATTCCGGATATCCCAGGACAAGCAGACCTTCAGCCATCCTCCTCTGTGTGGCCAGTCCCTTCCATCCTCCTGTTTGTGCCCAGACCCTGCCATCCTCTCCTGTGTGCCCAGACCCTGCCATCCTCCCCTGTGTGCCCAGTCCCTGCCATCCTCCTCTGTGTGCCCAATCCCTTCCATCCTCCTGTGTGTGCCCAGACCCTGCCATCCTCCCCTGTGTGCCCAGTCCCTGCCATCCTCCTGTGTGCCCAGTCCCTGCCATCCTCCTGTGTGCCCAGTCCCTGCCATCCTCCCCTGTGTGCCCAGTCCCTGCCATCCTCCCCTGTGTGTCCAGTCCCTGCCATCCTCCCCTGTGTGCCCAGTCCCTGCCATCCTCCTCTGTGTGCCCAGACCCTGCCATCCTCCCCTGTGCGCCCAGTCCCTGCCATCCTCCCCTGTGTGCCCAGTCTCTGCCATCCTCCTCTGTGTGCCCAGCCCCTGCTATGTTCCTCTGTGTGCCCAGTCCCTGCCATCCTCCTGTGTGTGCCCAGTCCTTGCCATCCTCCCCTGTGTGCCCAGTCCCTGCCATTCTCCTCTGTGTGCCCAGTCCTTGCCATCCTCCTCTGTGTGCCCAGTCCCTGCCATCCTCCCCTGTGTGCCCAGTCCCTGCCATCCTCCCCTGTGTGCCCAGTCCCTGCCATCCTGCCCTGTGTGCCCAGTCCCTGCCATCCTCCCCTGTGTGCCCAGTCCCTGCCACCCTTCTGTGTGTGCCCAGTCCCTGCCATCCTCCTCTGTGTGCCCAGACCCTGCAATCCTCCCCTGTGCGCCCAGTCCCTGCCATCCTCCCCTGTGTGCCCAGTCTCTGCCATCCTCCTCTGTGTGCCCAGCCCCTGCTATGTTCCTCTGTGTGCCCAGTCCCTGCCATCCTCCTGTGTGTGCCCAGTCCTTGCCATCCTCCCCTGTGTGCCCAGCCCTGCCATTCTCCTCTGTGTGCCCAGTCCTTGCCATCCTCCTCTGTGTGCCCAGTCCCTTCCATCCTCCTGTGTGTGCCCAGTCCTTGCCATCCCCCCGGTGTGCCCAGTCCCTGCCATCCTCCCCTGTGTGCCCAGTCCCTTCCATCCTCCTCTGTGTGCCCAGTCCCTTCCATCCTCCTGTGTGTGCCCAGACCCTGCCATCCTCCTCTGTGTGCCCAGTCCCTTCCATCCTCCTGTGTGTGCCCAGTCCCTGCCATCCTCCTCTGTGTGCCCAGTCCCTTCCATCCTCCTCTGTGTGCCCAGTCCCTGCCATCCTCCTGTGTGTGCCCAGTCCCTTCCATCCTCCTGTGTGTGCCCAGTCCCTGCCATCCTCCTCTGTGTGCCCAGTCCCTTCCATCCTCCTGTGTGTGCCCAGTCCCTTCCATCCTCTTCTGTGTGCCCAGTCCCTTCCATCCTCCTGTGTGTGCCCAGACCCTGCCATCCTCCTGTGTGTGCCCAGACCCTGCCATCCTCCTCTGTGTGCCCAGTCCCTGCCATCCTCCTCTGTGTGCCCAGTCCCTTCCATCCTCCTGTGTGTGTCCAGTCCCTGCCATCCTCCTGTGTGTGCCCAGTCCCTTCCATCCTCCTGTGTGTGCCCAGTCCCTGCCATCCTCCTGTGTGCCCAGTCCATGCCATCCTCCTGTGTGTGCCCAGTCCCTTCCATCCTCCTGTGTGTGCCCAGTCCTTGCCATCCTCCCCTGTGTGCCCAGTCCCTGCCATCCTCCCCTGTGTGCCCAGTCCCTTCCATCCTCCTGTGTGTGCCCAGTCCCTGCCATCCTCCTCTGTGTGCCCAGTCCCTTCCATCCTCCTGTGTGTGCCCAGTCCCTGCCATCCTCCTCTGTGTGCCCAGTCCCTGCCATCCTCCTCTGTGTGCCCAGTCCCTTCCATCCTCCTGTGTGTACCCAGTCCCTGCCATCCTCCTGTGTGTGCTCAGTCCCTGCCATCCTCCCCTGTGTGCCCAGACCCTGCCATCCTCCTATGTGTGCCCAGTCCCTGCCATCCTCCTCTGTGTGCCCAGTCCTTGCCATCCTCCCCTGTGTGCCCAGACCCGCCATCCTCCTCTGTGTGCCCAGTCCCTGCCATCCTCCTCTGTGTGTCCAGTCCCTGCCATCCTCCCCTGTGTGCCCAGACCCGCCATCCTCCTGTGTGTGCCCAGTCCCCGCCATCCTCCTCTGTGTGCCCAGTCCCTGCCATCCTCCTCTGTGTGCCCAGTCCATGCCATCCTCCTGTGTGTGCCCAGTCCCTTCCATCCTCCTCTGTGTGCCCAGACCAGCCATCCTCCTCTGTGTGCCCAGACCCGCCATCCTCCTGTGTGTGCCCAGTCCCCGCCATCCTCCTCTGTGTGCCCAGTCCCTGCCATCCTCCTCTTTGTGCCCAGTCCCTTCCATCCTCCTGTGTGTGCCCAGTCCCTGCCATCCTCCTCTGTGTGCCCAGTCCCTTCCATCCTCCTGTGTGTGCCCAGTCCCTTCCATCCTCCTCTGTGTGCCCAGTCCCTTCCATCCTCCTGTGTGTGCCCAGACCCTGCCATCCTCCTGTGTGTGCCCAGACCCTGCCATCCTCCTCTGTGTGCCCAGTCCCTGCCATCCTCCTCTGTGTGCCCAGTCCCTGCCACCCTCCTGTGTGTGCCCAGTCCCTTCCATCCTCCTGTGTGTGCCCAGTCCCTTCCATCCTCCTGTGTGCCCAGTCCATGCCATCCTCCTGTGTGTGCCCAGTCTCTTCCATCCTCCTGTGTGTGCCCAGACCCTGCTATGCTCCCCTGTGTGCCCAGTCCTTGCCATCCTCCCCTGTGTGCCCAGTCCCTACCATCCTCCCCTGTGTGCCCAGTCCCTTCCATCCTCCTGTGTGTGCCCAGTCCCTGCCATCCTCCTCTGTGTGCCCAGTCCCTTCCATCCTCCTGTGTGTGCCCAGTCCCTGCCATCCTCCTGTGTGTGCCCAGTCCCTTCCATCCTCCTGTGTGTGCCCAGTCCCTGCCATCCTCCTCTGTGTGCCCAGTCCCTTCCATCCTCCTGTATGTACCCAGTCCCTGCCATCCTCCTGTGTGTGCTCAGTCCCTGCCATCCTCCCCTGTGTGCCCAGTCCCTGCCATCCTCCTCTGTGTGCCCAGTCCTTGCCATCCTCCCCTGTGTGCCCAGACCCGCCATCCTCCTCTGTGTGCCCAGTCCCTGCCATCCTCCTCTGTGTGTCCAGTCCCTGCCATCCTCCCCTGTGTGCCCAGACCCGCCATCCTCCTGTGTGTGCCCAGTCCCCGCCATCCTCCTGTGTGTGCCCAGTCCCTGCCATCCTCCTCTGTGTGCCCAGTCCTTGCCATCCTCCCCTGTGTGCCCAGACCCGCCATCCTCCTGTGTGTGCCCAGTCCCCGCCACCCTCCTCTGTGTGCCCAGTCCCTGCCATCCTCCCCTGTGTGCCCAGTCCCTGCCATCCTCCCCTGTGTGCCCAGTCCCTTCCATCCTCCTGTGTGTGCCCAGACCCTGCCATCCTCCCCTGTGTGCCCAGTCCTTGCCATCCTCCTCTGTGTGCCCAGACCCTGCCATCCTCCTCTGTGTGCCTAGTCCCTGCCATCCTCCTCTTTGTGCCCAGTCCCTTCCATCCTCCTGTGTGTGCCCAGTCCCTTCCATCCTCCTGTGTGTGCCCAGTCCCTGCCATCCTCCTGTGTGCCCAGTCCATGCCATCCTCCTGTGTGTGCCCAGTCCCTTCCATCCTCCTGTGTGCCCAGTCCCTGCCATCCTCCTGTGTGCCCAGTCCCTGCCATCCTCCTGTGTGCCCAGTCTCTTCCATCCTCCTGTGTGTGCCCAGTCCCTGCCATCCTCCTGTGTGCCCAGTCCTTGCCATCCTCCCCTGTGTGCCCAGTCCCTACCATCCTCCCCTGTGTGCCCAGTCCCTTCCATCCTCCTGTGTGTGCCCAGTCCCTGCCATCCTCCTCTGTGTGCCCAGTCCCTTCCATCCTCCTGTGTGTGCCCAATCTCTTCCATCCTCCTGTGTGTGGCCAGTCCTTGCCATCCTCCTGTGTGTGCTCAGTCCCTGCCATCCTCCTCTGTGTGCCCAGACCCGCCTTCCTCCTCTGTGTGCCCAGTCCCTGCCACCCTCCTCTGTGTGCCCGGACCCTGCCATCCTCCTCTGTGTGCCCAGTCCCTGCCACCCTCCTCTGTGTGCCCGGACCCTGCCATCCTCCTCTGTGTGTCCAGTCCCTGCCATCCTCCCCTGTGTGCCCAGACCCGCCATCCTCCTCTGTGTGCCCAGTCCCTGCCACCCTCCTCTGTGTGCCCGGACCCTGCCATCCTCCTCTGTGTGCCCAGTCCCTGCCACCCTCCTCTGTGTGCCCGGACCCTGCCATCCTCCTCTGTGTGTCCAGTCCCTTCCATCCTCCTGTGTGTGCCCAGTCCCCGCCATCCTCCTCTGTGTGCCCAGTCCCTTCCATCCTCCTCTGTGTGCCCAGTCCCCGCCATCCTCCTCTGTGTGCCCAGTCCCTGCCATCCTCCCCTGTGTGCCCAGTCCCTGCCATCCTCCTGTGTGTGCCCAGACCCTGCCATCCTCCCCTGTGTGCCCAGTCCCTGCCATCCTCCTGTGTGTGCCCAGACCCTGCCATCCTCCCCTGTGTGCCCAGTCCCTGCCATCCTCCCCTGTGTGCCCAGTTCCTGCCATCCTCCCCTGTGTGCCCAGTCCCTGCCATCCTCCTCTGTGTGCCCTGTCCCTGCCATCCTCCCCTGTGTGCCCAGTCCCTGCCATCCTCCTCTGTGTGCCCAGTCCCTTCCATTCTCCTGTGTGTACCCAGTCCCTGCCATCCTCCTGTGTGTGCCCAAACCCTGCCATCCTCCCCTGTGTGCCCAGTCCCTGCCATCCTCCTATGTGTGCCAAGTCTCTTCCATCCTCCTGTGTACCCAGTCCCTGCCATCCTCCTGTGTGTGCCCAGTCCCTGCCATCCTCACCTGTGTGCCCAGTCCCTGCCATCCTCCTATGTGTGCCCAGTCCCTGCCATCCTCCTATGTGTGCCCAGCCCCTGCCATCCTCAACTGTGTGCCCAGTCCCTGCCATCCTCCTATGTGTGCCCAGTCCCTGCCATCCTCCTATGTGTGCCCAGTCTCTGCCATCCTCCCCTGTGTGCCCAGTCCCTGACATTCTCCTCTGTGTGCCCAAACCCTGCCATCCTCCTCTGTTTGCCCAGACCCTGCCATCCTCCTGTGTGCCCAGCCCCTGCCATCCTCCTCTGTGTGCCCAGCCCCTGCTATGCTCCCCTGTGTGCCCAGTCCCTGCCATCCTCCTCTGTGTGCCCAGTCCCTGCCATCCTCCTCTGTGTGCCCAGACCCTGCCATCCTCCTCTGTGTGCCAAGACCCTGCCATCCTCCTCTGTGTGCCCAGACCCTGCCCCCTCCTGTGTGCCCAGCCCCTGCCATCCTCCTCTGTGTGCTCAGACCCTGCCATACTCCTCTGTGTGCCCAGACCCTGCCATCCTCCTCTGTGTGCCCAGACCCTGCCATCCTCCTCTGTGTGCCAAGACCCTGCCATCCTCCTCTGTGTGCGCAGTCCATGCCATCCTCCTCTGTGTGCCCAGACCCTGCCATCCTCCTCTGTGTGCCCAGCCCCTGCTATGCTCCTCTGTGTGCCCAGTCCCTGCCATCCTCCTGTGTGTGGCCAGTCCTTGCCATCCTCCCCTGTGTGCCCAGTCCCTGCCATCCTCCTCTGTGTGCCCAGACCCTGCCATCCTCCTCTGTGTGCCAAGACCCTGCCATCCTCCTCTGTGTGCCCAGACCCTGCCATCCTCCTCTGTGTGCCCAGCCCCTGCTATGCTCTCCTGTGTGCCCTGTCCCTGCCATCATCCTCTGTGTGCCCAGACCCTGCCATCCTCCCCTGTGTGCCCAGACCCTGCCATCCTCCCCTGTGTGCCAAGTCCCTGCCATCCTCCTCTGTGTGCCAAGACCCTGCCATCCTCCTCTGTGTGCCAAGTCCCTGCCATACTCCTGTGTGCCCAGTCCATCCCATCCTCCTCTGTGTGCCCAGTCCCTTTCATCCTCCTGTGTGTAACCAGTCTCTTCCATCCTCCTCTGTGTGCCCAGTCCCTGCCATCCTCCTGTGTGTGCCCAGTCCCTTCCATCCTCCTGTGTGTGCCCAGTCTCTTCCATCCTCCTGTGTGTGCCCAGACCCTGCCAACCTCCCCTGTGTGCCCAGTCCCTGCCATCCTCCTGTGTGTGCCGAGACCCTGCCATCCTCCTCTGTGTGCCCAGTCCCTTCCATCGTCCTGTGTGTGCCCAGACCCTGCCATCCTCCTCTGTGTGCCCAGTCCCTGACATCCTCCTTTCTGTGCCCAGTCCCTGCCATCCTCCTTTCTGTGCCCAGACCCTGCCATCCTCCTGTGTGTGCCCAGTCCCTGCCATTCTCCTGCGTGTGCCCAGACCCTGCCATCCTCCTGTGTGTGCCCAGTCCCTGCCATTCTCCTGTGTGTGCCCAGACCCTGCCATCCTCCCCTGTGTGCCCAGTCCCTGCCATCCTCCCCTGTGTGCCCAGTCCATGCCATCCTCCTGTGTGTGCCCAGACCCTGCCATCCTCCTGTGTGCCCAGTCCCTGCTATGCTCCTCTGTGTTCCCAGTCCCTGCTATGCTCCTCTGTGTGCCCATTCCCTGCCATCCTCCTGTGTGTGCCCATTCCCTGTCATCCACCTCTGTGTGCCCAGCCTCTGCCATCCCCCTCTGCGTGCCCAGTCCCTGCCATCCTCCAATGTGTGCCCAGTCCCTGCCATCCTCCCCCGTGTGCCCAGTCCCTGCTATGCTCCTCTGTGTGCCCAGCCCCTGCCACCCTCCCCTGTGTGCCCAGTCCCTGCCACCCTACTCTGTGTGCCCAGTCCCTGCCATCCTCCTCTGTGTGCCCAGTCCCTGCCATCCTCCTCTGTGTGCCCAGTCCCTGCCATCCTCCTCTGTGTGCCCAGTCCCTGCCATCCTCCTCTGTGTGCCCAGTCCATGTCATCCTCCTTTGTGTGCCCAGTCCCTGCCATCCTCCCCTGTGTGCCCAGTCCCTGCCATCCTCCTTTCTGTGCCCAGTCCCTGCCATCCTCCTCTGTGTGCCCAGTCCCTGCCATTCTCCCCCTTGTGTCCAGTCCCTGCCATCCTCTTCTGTGTGCCCAGTGCTTCCAATAAGTGCCATCCATCACCCAGTCCATGGCGTCCGAGCAGGAGGAAGGTGAGTACTGTATAACTGCACCTCACGTGAGATTCTGTTATTTGTTACAGATTGTCACCCCCCAACCCCGAAACTATGCCCTGCCCAACCCGTCCTGGACCAGAAACACCCGGGAACTGCACGATAGGTTCATGCGGGAAAGTGGAACCTGGAAACCCATCCCCTCCTATAGCGAAAACCATCATTACTCCAAGGGTAAGCACTGACATATACCACAGCGCTGTACATAGAGGTAGTCACATGACCTCCTGTCCCTCAGAGCTCACACTCTAATGTCTCCTCTGCACTCACACACTGTTATTATACATTATATAGCGCTGACATATACCACAGCGCTGTACATAGAAGCAGTCACATGACCTCCTGTCCCTCAGAGCTCACACTCTAATGTCTCCTCCACACTCACACACTGTTATTATTATACATTTATATAGCGCTGACATATACCACAGCGCTGTACATAGAAGCAGTCACATGACCTCCTGTCCCTCAGAGCTCACACTCTAATGTCTCCTCCACACTCACACACTGTTATTATACATTTATATAGCGCTGACATATACCACAGCGCTGTACATAGAAGCAGTCACATGACCTCCTGTCCCTCAGAGCTCACACTCTAATGTCTCCCCCACACTCACACACTGTTATTATACATTTATATAGCGCTGACATATACCACAGCGCTGTACATAGAAGCAGTCACATGACTCCCTGTCCCTCAGAGCTCACACTCTAATGTCTCCTCCACACTCACACACTGTTATTATACATTTATATAGCGCCGACATATATCACAGCGCTGTACAGAGCACATAGAAGCAGTCACAAGACTTTAGGACTGTGTCAGCACTATATAAATGTATCATAACAGTTTGTTCGTGTGGATATTTTAGAGTTTTAAGCTACTTTGGAGCACAGACTTAATTTCATCCTCTTTACAGATAAACCATTAAAGCTGGAGCAACAAGTGAGGCGTCGCTTCACCCGGAACCTAGATGAGGATGGTTTGGGGTTCGAGTACTGTCTGTTCTATCACAAGTCTGAGAAGAGGATGGTCTGCATATTCCAGCCTGGGCCATACCTGGAGGGCTATCCCAGGTAAGTGCACTTATCAGTTAGGAAAATGATCTCCCCCCCTCGCTAAAGAATGGAGGAACTTTCTATTATTATATATCAGCCATCTTGTTATTGTTTGACGCCTTATACTCTGTCTCTTAAGCTACATCCATGGCGGCTGCATCGCCACCATTATAGATGTTACATTAGGAAAACTCGCCATACATGCCTCTGGATTAGCTATGACGGCCAACTTAAACATCAGCTTCCGCAAGTAAGTAGGATGTTAAATAAACGTCAGAATGGATGGATAGTAGGGGTACAGGATGGAGTCAGAGGGGAGCTGGATGGATAGTAGGGGTACAGGATGGAGTCAGAGAGGAGCTGGATGGATAGTAGGGGTACAGGATGGAGTCAGAGAGGAGCTGGATGGATAGTAGGGGTACAGGATGGAGTCAGAGGGGAGCTGGATGGATAGTAGGGGTACAGGATGGAGTCAGAGGGGAGCTGGATGGATAGTAGGGATACAGGATGGAGTCAGAGGGGAGCTGGATGGATAGTAGGGGTACAGGATGGAGTCAGAGGGGAGCTGGATGGATAGTAGGGGTACAGGATGGAGTCAGAGAGGAGCTGGATGGATAGTAGGAGTACAGGATGGAGTCAGAGGGGATCTGGATGGATAGTAGGGGTACAGGATGGAGTCAGAGGGGAGCTGGATGGATAGTAGGGGTACAGGATGGAGTCAGAGGGGAGCTGGATGGATAGTAGGGGTACAGGATGGAGTCAGAGGGGAGCTGGATGGATAGTAGGGGTACAGGATGGAGTCAGAGGGGAGCTGGATGGATAGTAGGGGTACAGGATGGAGTCAGAGGGGAGCTGGATGGATAGTAGGGGTACAGGATGGAGTCAGAGGGGAGCTGGGTGGATAGTAGGGGTACAGGATGGAGTCAGAGGGGAGCTGGATGGATAGTAGGGGTACAGGATGGAGTCAGAGGGGCGCTGGATGGATAGTAGGGGTACAGGATGGAGTCAGAGGAGAGCTGGATGGATAGTAGGGGTACAGGATGGAGTCATTAGGGGCTGGATGGATAGTAAAGGTACAGGATGGAGTCAGAGGGGAGCTGGATGGATAGTAGGGGTACAGGATGGAGTCAGAGGGGAGCTGGATGGATAGTAGGGGTACAGGATGGAGTCAGAGGGGGGCTGGATGGATAGTAAGGGTACAGGATGGAGTCAGAGGGGAGCTGGATGTATAGTAGGGGTACAGGATGGAGTCAGAGGGGAGCTGGATGGATAGTAGGGGTACAGGATGGAGTCAGAGGGGGGCTGGATGGATAGTAGGGGTACAGGATGGAGTCAGAGGGGGGCTGGATCGAATGTTGGGGTACATGGTGGGTTCAAAGAGGGGGGTGGATGGATGATTAGCCAGTTGACTGATGCTCCCCTCCTCTAATCCCTCTGTAGTCCGGTGCTCCTGGGATCTTCGGTGCTGGTTGACGGCCGCGTAGACCAGGTGATAGGTCGGAAAGTCTACACCAGCTGCCAGATTCGCAGTCATGATGATGCGTTGCTGCATGCCGAGGCCACTGGTGAGAGCTGATAGGAGACTATCATCCTGCGGTCCTCTATCCCCTCATTTTGTATCGTTATCATTCCTCATCTGTTTCATCACCTGCCTGACATGTTTTTCCTTCCATCCATCCTCCTCGTACTGCCTGACCGTCCTGTGTCATTTGTCGCGTTATCCTTTACAGGTTTGTTCATCAAAGTAAATGGTGAAGATATTGAAGACGCCAGTTATCATTCTTATGCCTCATCTGTAAGTCTTGTCATTTGTCAACTGGTGCTTTTTTTTCCTGGAATCCATGTCTTTCCTTCGTCAGCCTAACTTTTCTTCCTCTGTAAAGCCCTGTCATTCCTCATCTCTTTCCTCCTCTGCCAGCCTGCCATTCCTCATCTCTTTCTTCCTCTGTCAGCCTGTCGTTCCTCATCTCAGTTGTCCTCTACAGACTGCCTTTTCTCACCTCTCCTTTCTCTTCTATGAGTCTGTTATTCATCATATCATTCCTCCTCTATCAGAAACATAGAAGGGTGACAGCAGAAGGAGACCATACGGTCCATCTAGTCTGCCCTTATGTGTATACTGTATGTTCTCTGTATCTTATGTGTATACTGTATGTTCTCTTTATCTTATGTGTATACTGTATGTTCTCTGTATCTTATGTGTATACTGTATGTTCTCTGTATCTTATGTGTATACTGTATGTTCTCTGTATCTTATGTGTATACTGTATGTTCTCTGTATCTTATGTGTATACTGTATGTTCTCTTTATCTTATGTGTATACTGTATGTTCTCTGTATCTTATGTGTATACTGTATGTTCTCTTTATCTTATGTGTATACTGTATGTTCTCTGTATCTTATGTGTATACTGTATGTTCTCTTTATCTTATGTGTATACTGTATGTTCTCTGTATCTTATGTGTATACTGTATGTTCTCTTTATCTTATGTGTATACTGTATGTTCTCTGTATCTTATGTGTATACTGTATGTTCTCTGTATCTTATGTGTATACTGTATGTTCTCTTTATCTTATGTGTATACTGTATGTTCTCTGTATCTTATGTGTATACTGTATGTTCTCTTTATCTTATGTGTATACTGTATGTTCTCTTTATCTTATGTGTATACTGTATGTTCTCTTTATCTTATGTGTATACTGTATGTTCTCTGTATCTTATGTGTATACTGTATGTTCTCTTTATCTTATGTGTATACTGTATGTTCTCTTTATCTTAGGATAGATGTGTTCTTATCCCAGGCATGTTTAAATTCAGTGACTGTTGACTTTTCCACTCCCCCTGCTGGAAGTTTGTTCCAAGCATCTACTACTCTTTCTGTAAAATAATATTTTCTAACATTGCTCCTGATCTTCCCCCCGACCTGCTTCAGGTTGTGTCCCTTGTTCTATCATTAAGTTTCTTTTTAAAAACACTTCCCTCCTGAACCTTATTCCCTCCTGTCACATATATAAAGGTCTCCATCATGTCCCCCCTCTCCCTTCTTTCCTCCAGACTGTACAAATTAAGTTCTTTAAGTCTCTCCTGATTTAAGTTTAAGTCCTTCCACCATTTTTGTTGCCTGCCTTTGGACCCGTTCTATTTGAATAATGTCTTTTTGCAGGGGAGGTCTCCAGAACCTCACACAGTATTCTAGCTGTGGCCTCACCAGGGCTCTATACAGCGGCATCACAACCTCCCTCTTCCTACTGGTGATGCCTCGAGCTATGCAGCCGAGCATCCTGCTTGCTTTTCCCACTGCCTGGCTACACTGTCCAATCATCTTGCAGCTATCAGTAATCAGTATCCCTAAATCTCTCTCCTCAGAGGTCCTGGCTAACACAGTGCTGCCCATACGGTGCTCAGAGCAGGGATTCCTTCTACCCAAGTGCAGGATGTTACATTTACAGACATTAAACTCTAGTTTCCACAGTTTTGACCATCTATCCAGTAAAGCTAAATCATTTTCCATGTTGCAGACACCTCCAGGAATATCCCCCCTATTACTAACCTTTGTATCATCAGCAAACAGACAAACTGTTCCTACCAGGCCTTCTCCTATGTCACTTACTGTAAGGAACAGGGCAAACATTACATTTCATTTTATCACAGATGCAAGTTGGAGTTCCCCTTTATTCCCCCCTTCCCCCGGTCATGGCTTTTAGTCATCAATATGCACAGGTCTAATCTCAGGAAGAGGAATTAGCATTTACAGGTTAAGCAGGGCAGATCACAGATTTCCCGCTGGCAGTTCTCACACCTCCGGCCTGGTGAGACTCCAGTTGGTCTGCAGCTAGCTGGACCCCTGGCTGTGAATTTGTCACATGAAAGATGGAAGCCGCAGACAAGCGGCACCAACACAAATTGGACCATAGCGGCGCCACCATGTGTCCCAGCACCAAGCCAGGTATAGAATCAGAACCGGCTCACAAAACCGCACACGGAGATAGGTTACTGCGGGCTCAGCAATAAAGGAAAACCAGGTAAATGGAGATCTACGGTTCTGACCCACTTAGGGACCCCATTTCTGGACTCATTGGATGCCCTGCATCCAGCCCAATTGTTTGGTGAAGTTTCCAAAGCCATACGACCCCCCTGCCCAAAATTAGAACCCCTAAAGGGTTTTAGGGGCTAATGCACGCTCCAGGACAGTGGGAGGTGACAACCCGTCCCACAGAAGGGAGGGGAGTGAAATGGTCTCACCACATAAAAGGGATGACCCTGGGCCAGGCATTTGTCACTTATCTGGAGAGGTCACGATTCACACGTGCTGGAGGTGTCCACCCACACAGCTTGCCACTTACCTCTTGTGGGAGCCCCATCACTGCATATTAAGGTAATTGACTATTGTTCCTCTGTGTAACTCACTCTATCCTGTAACCGTCTCAGAACAGCATTTTGTATCATCTGTATCATTTCATATTCCATCATAGCCAAATGTTTGTTATCACTGCCTAGTGTGCTTATAGCATTAAGCCTTAAATTTTTACTTGAGCGATCTGTTTGCCGTAAGCCAAGAATCTGTGTGTCCGCAGGCTTTGGGCCTAGTATTCCTGACAGGACTCAGACAAGGGTTTTGGGGAACGCGGTCTGTGCGTCCGGAGGTCCCTGGTTGATAGTGGGATCACGTGACCTGCGGTTCCCTGAGACAAATATATTAAAAAGAATGGGCCTTGTGGCACACCACTTGTAACTCGCCTTTGTTCAGATTGCACGGCATTAACAACAACACTCTGATACCGATCCCTCAGCCACCTGGAAATCCACTGAATTATCCAGGGAATGAGCCCTACCTTCAATAACTTATCTGTGAGCTCTTTATGTGGTACAGTGTCAAAGGCTTTGCTAAAATCCAGATAGGCGATATCCACAGCACCACCTTCATCCAACACTAGTGACATTGTCAAAGAAATCAATAAGATTGGTCTGACATGATCGCTCCTCAGTAAAGCCGTGCTGTTTTGGGTCCAACAGGTCATTAATTTTTAGATGGGAATATATCTGTTTTTTTAAGAGCATTTCCATTAATTTGACCACTATAGATTTTACACTAACTGGCCTGTAATTACTGGCTTCTTCTCTACTCCCCTTCTTATGGATTGGTACAACATTGGCCATTCTCCAATCATCTGGAACCTCACCAGTTGAAAGGGAATGGTTAAGTAAATCAGTCAGAGGGGCTGCAATCACAAACCTAAGTTTCCTTAGAACTCTGGGGTGGATTCCATCTGGACCCATCGCCTTACAAACCTTTAGATGTGCCAGCTCGGCAAAGACATCAGCCTCCAGAAACTCCGGAGCTGTGCCCTCCCAGCTGGATGTTGTGCTATGGCCATGCCTGCTACTATCTGAAAATACCGAACAAAAGTAGCTATTCAGATGGTCAGCCACAGCCTTATCTCCATCAAAATAATTATTTTCCCTATTTCTAAATTTTGAGACTGCATTGTTTTTCTTCTTTCTGTCACCAATATATCGGAAAAAGGTTTTATCTCCCCTCTTCATAGATTTGGCCATTTCTTCCTCCTTTTGCCCTATAGCAGTCCTTATAATCAGTTTTGTATCCCTCTGTTTAATTTTATACGCCTCTCTGTCAGCTACACTTCCACTTTCTTTACACTTCTTATAGGCAGACTTCTTTGCTTTTATGATAGTGCTGACTTCCCTAGTAAACCATAATGGTTTCTTCTTTTATTCTTGCTAGTTTGTTTCACATATTGATTAGTTGCCTTTAAGATGGCCATTTTTAATAGTGACCACTGGGCACTCACTTCTGCTATTCTGTTCCACTCACCTAATTCCCTTTTTTCCCTACATTCAGTCCAGGCCGTCCCGATATCATTACGATTGGGTGTTCGCCTCTAGAGGGCGCTTGACTGCAAGGTCAAAGCTCTTTTTTTAATGTGTGTGTGTTTTGTGCACTGTACTATTTTCACGTTGCGTTACTCCCCTTCCTCCTCTTCTCTCCTCTCCTGGCGTCTAGGCAGGGGGGGGGGGGGGCGTCTGTGCTGTGTGCGGTCCGGGCGCCATTTTGGCTGGTTCCCAGAGACCACTCTCTATCTCTCCTGCTGCTGTGGGCATTCCACGTCATCGTCATGTGGCCCGCCCCTCAAGGAGCTCTTCGGCGCCATTGTTGTGGCGCGTGGTCTGATGTGGACGGTCTGGCTGCGCCCTGGCTGTCTTCTCCCCGCTCCTATCGCACGGGGGTCCTCACGCTCCGGCCTCTTCCTCCTCGAGTTGCGCCTAGCCCTGGCTGCGGTCCGTGAGTCTCTTTTTGAAATTTTTTCAATGTGCATGTGCTGTGGGATTTTCTTTATGCTATGTTTTCCAGACGGGTCCCAGTCTATCCGTAGGTGGTTCCTCCCGGTCTCAGTACCCCCCTCCCCCTTCCTGCCCTGTGCTTAAAGGGTTCAGAGGGTTCAAATTGGGGATTGTGCGGTTCTGGCCCGTTTGTGCCTTGTGACCCGATTTCTTTCGCCTTAATCACCATAATGGAGACTTCTGGGGATAGCGAGTTTGGGGCCCCCTCAGGACTTGCTTTGTCTCTTGTGTGGTACCTGTCCCCTGAGTGGTCGCAGCGCTATTTGTGTACCCTGCGCCCAAGGTGTCATTTCGCAACAGGATTGGGCGAGTGTTGCTGTCCCCAGTACCATTTTGCAGACGGCCGCGCCGACTCCCCCGCGTCTGCATTTAGCCCCCAGTGAGGGGGAAGCCAGCAGGGGCTCTCAAACGGACTTGGCACTCAGAGTGGCCAGTATAGGCCGTCAATTATCGCGTTCGGCCGCGGGCAAGGCTACGCGTAAGAAGCGGCATTTGGAGCCGACCTATGCAATTTTTGCCGATGATGATGATGACTTCGGTGGCCGAGACTCCATGGAGGAGGGTGAGTTATTTCATGATTCTGACTCCTCTGGGGATCGCCAGGGGGGTTTTGGCAGTGACCCCGGGTCTTCCTCTGAGGAGGACAGTTGGCTTCCCGATGACACAGAGAAGCTGTTGTCGGCGGTTTTTGAAGCCTTGCACATTGTACCCCCAAAGGCAGCCAAAAAGAAGCAGGGGGAACTTTTTTGGCCTGAGAGACAGCGTCTGGTCTTTCCTGAACAGGGTCATTTCTCTAAAATGATTTTTAAGGAATGGGAGAAGCCTAATAAGCTGCCGTCGGTGCCTATGGCACTGGACAGACGGTATCCTTTTTCGGAGGATTTAGTTAGTCTCTGGTCCCGTCCCCCTGAGGTAGATGACCCCGTTTCGGGGCTCTCCAATACCACGGTTATGCCGTCTCCTGATACTTCTTCCTTGCGCGATCATGCTGACAGGCGCATGGATCAGCTGGCATGTCGCGCTTTCACCTTTGTGGGCGCTGGTCTTCGCCCTGTCTGTGCCGCGGCCATTGTTTCCATTGCCATTAAAAAGAAGAAGGTGAGACGTCTTATGGATATAGCCAGATCTCGCAAGTGGGCGGAGGAGTATAAGGATCTCCTAGCTTGCGCGGAATTCATTGCCTTTGTGATTTCAGCCATGGATGATACCGTCCGGCTTGGCGGCAGGGATTCGGCCCTGCTGGTCACTCTTCGCCGTTCTCTCTGGCTGCGACAGTGGGCAGCGGACGCAGCCGCCAAGAAAGCTGTCACTGGTATTCCCTTCTTGGGACTCCGGCTGTTCGGGGAGCGCCTGCATCTCCTGGCGAAAGATGGAAGGCTTCCTCAGCATTGGAAGCCTGCGCGACCCTTTCAGGGTTCTTCTTCCTTTCGTCCCTTTTGAGGGGGATGAGGCTCTTCCTTCTCTGGTGGCCGCAGAGACTTCTGGGGACAAGCTAAATCCTGCGGTCATCCCAGTCCCTCCTGGGGGTCCAAGTCCAAGCCCCCTGCCAAGACCCCTCAGGCATGAGGAGGCGCCCTCACCCATCGGGGTGGGGGGCAGCTTCTAGTTTTTGCTCATGTCTGGAGACAGCACGTCTCGGACCAGTGGATTCAGGAGGTGGTGTCCTCCGGGTACAAGATAGAGCTGGCAGCTTGGCCGCCCCCAAGATTTCTTCGGTCACGGATTTCCCAGAACCCCTTGACGGCACAGGGTCTAAGACTGGCTGTCCAACGACTTCTGTTGTCCGTAGTGATTTGTCCTGTGCCTCACCAGGAGCGGGGTCGACGGTTCTATTCCAATATTTTCACGGTACCCAAAAAGGATGGCTCTCTGAGACCTATCCTGGACCTGAAGGGTCTCAACAGGTTTGTCAGATTCAAACACTTCCGCATGGAGACCTTGCGGTCAGCGGTGAGTTCGCTTCGGCCCGGCGACTTCATGACCACGGTGGACATCAGGGATGCTTACTTGCACGTCCCTATTTTCCGGGGACATCAGAAGTTCCTGAGGTTCGCATTGGAGGATCACCACTACCAGTTTGTGACCTTGCCGTTTGGAATCTCTTCGGCCCCTCGGGTGTTCACCAAGGTGCTGGCGGGTGTCATGGCCCTGCTGAGGAGCCAGGGCATTCGTATTCTTGCTGATTGCAGCTCAATCTCTTCAGCAGGCCGAGAGCGACACTCAGAGGGTATTGTCCACTCTCAAGGCATTCGGTTGGGTGATCAATTATCCCAAGTCCTTCGATCACTCTGTCTTTGGTGAGGTCTTTCCTGGGCATGACGTTGGACACCTCTCAGGTCAAGGTGTTCCGCCCTCAGCAGAAGGTGGAGGGTCTTCAGATGCAGGTGTGGGCCTTGCTGTCGTGTCCACACCCATCCATCCATCTGGGGATGCAGTTGGTGGGCCTCATGGTGTCTTGCTTCGAGGCTGTACCCTTCACCCAGTTCCACATGAGACTGCTTCAGTTGAATCTCTTGACTGTTTGGGATCAGAAACAGGAGTCCCTGGAGCAGGAGAGTTCGCTCTGTCCCCTCTGGCCAGACGGTCCCTCTCATGGTGGTTGGACTCGAGAAATCTTCTAGTGGGCAGGTCCTTTCTGACTCCACGCTGGGAGATTGTCACCACGGATGCAAGCCTGTCCGGTTGGGGGGGTTGGCAATCGCTGCAGTTCCACAGCCAGTGGGGCCCTCAGGAGGCTCATGTCCCTATCAATCTCCTGGAGCTGAGAGCGATCGGATTGGTCCTTTTTCAGTTGACTCCCCATCTACGGGGTCGTGCGGTCCAGGTCCGCTCAGACAATCAGACGGCGGTCGCCTACATCAATCATCAGGGCGGGACTCGGAGCAAGCGAGCCCTCAAGGAAGTGACCCTGATCCTGTCTCGGGTGGAGGAGAAGGTTCCTTGCATCTCGGCGGTTTACATCCCCGGGGTGGAGAACCAGGAGGAAGACTCCCTGAGCAGGGGGACTTTTCGTCTGGGGGAATGGTCTCTCAGCAACAAAATCTTTCACGCTCTGTGTCACCGCTGGGGTCAGCCGGACGTGGACCTGTTTGCGGGACGCACAATCACAAGCTTCCAAGTTCGTCTCTCTGTCAAAAGATCCTCTGGCCTATGCCACGGACGCGCTGGCAATTCCTTGGACGGAGTTCCGACTCCTCTACGCCTTTCCACCTTTCCCTCTCCTGGGTCGCGTGCTTCGCAAGATAGCACAGGAAGGGGTACCGACCATCCTGGTGGCCCCTCGTTGGCCGAGGCAGTGTTGGTTCGCAAACATAGTCCAGATGTCAGTGGATCGTTACGTCTTGCCCGACGATCCAGGGCTTCTCACTAAGGGTCTGTTATGCTACCCCAATTTACAAAGGCTGGCTTTGACAACTTGGTGCTGAAACCTCCATCTTGACGGAGAAAGGGCTGTCTGCGTACCACGATTCAGGCTCGGAAGAAATCCTCCTCCATGATTTATTACAGGGTCTGGCATGTTTACATTGCCTGGTGTGAGTCTAGGGGTGTCCCTTGTCACACATTTTCTTTTTCTAGGATTTCGGAGTTCCTTCAACATGGTTTGGATTCGGGCCTCCAGCTGAGTACCCTCAAGGGGCAGGTTTCGGCCTTGGCTATTTTCTTCCAAAGATCCTTTGCCAATCATAGACTCATCAAGACCTTTTTCTTAGGAGTTGCTCATGTACGTCCACCGCGTAAGCCTATGCTACCGGTGTGGGATTTGAATTTGGTGCTTTCTGCTCTCCAGGGTCCTCCCTTTGAGCCCTTGTGCAATGCTGCCTTATCCACTTTGACTCTGAAGGTGGTCTTTTTGGTAGCTATCACTTCGGTGCGTCGCGTCTCGGAGCTGGCGGCGCTTTGTATGAAGCCTTCTTACTTTGAGCGGCATCAGGATAAGGTGATGTTTCGTCTTAAGCCTGACTTTTTACCCAAGGTTGTTTCTGCCTTTCATCTCAATAAAGACATTGTCGTGCCTTATTTTTGTCCCGCGCCTTCTAATACTAAGGAGAGGATCCTCCATTCTCTGGATGTGGTCCGAGCCCTTAAGTACTACCTGGTTGCTACGGAATCCTTTAGGAAGTCAGATTCTCTTTTTGTCCTTCCTGACAGGCCTAGGAAGGGCTTGCCTCCAGCCAAATCCACTATCAGCAAGTGGATCAGACAGGCGGTGGAGCAAGTGTATTCTGCCAAGGGGAAGGAACCCCCCCTTTTCGGATCACAGCTCACTCTACCAGAGCTATTGGTGCCTCTTGGGCTTTTCAGCACCAGGCTTCTGTTGAACAGGTTAGTAAGGCCGCTACTTGGTCTTCAGTTCATATTTTTTTTTACAAGGTTGATGTTAGGGCCTCAGCTGATGCTGTTTTTGGCTGTAAGGTTCTTCAGGCGGTAGTGTCATGAACTACGTGCTGTTGCTCACTGGGGATCCCACCCTTTCTTGGACACTGCTTTCGGATGTCCCAGATGCCAAGAATGAAGCAACCCGAGCAGGACACCAAGAAAAATACTGTGATTACTCACCTGTAGAATTGATTTTGTTGGTGTCCTGCTCGGGTCACTTCATCCCACCCTTGTTCTGTTATCTTCCTTTGCTTTGTTATGGTGATTACAGTTTGAGAGAGTTTATATTGGGGCTGTGTGAATTAACATGGTCATTGGCCTCCCGGCTTGTCTTGTATTTACTGCTTTTCAACACTGGAGGATCATTAGGGATACAGCTGCCTTTATATGAGCCGGGAGGGGCCACAAGTTTCGTCTTGCAGTCAACTGCGCCACCTTGTGGCGGAAACCCAATTGTCAAGAATGAAGCAACCCGAGCAGGACACCAACAAAATCAATTCTACAGGTTAGTAATCACAGAATTGTATTTGTTGTATGTATTATTGTGTGTGTGCTGCATGCTTGGTGTGACTTTCACTTGCGCTCCTCACTGACACACAGTGAGGAGTGGTCTCTACCTCCTTACTCACCTCCCTGCGTTCCCCCGTCGGTGTGCCGGGGCACGTGCCTCTCGCGGCAGTTGCGCCCAGCGGGCCTCCTCCGCACCATTGTGTGCGGCGCTGTCTGTGTTGAGAGACGGGGGGGGGGGAGTGCACGCGATGGCCGTCGCCTGACAAGGGACAAGGAACTCAGAGCCTGCTTGGATTTCATTGGCTTTGTTGTTACTGCCATGGATGATGTGGTCAGGCTTGGCGCCAAAATTTCGGCCTTGCTCATTGCTCTACGCCGCTCGCTCTGGTTGAAGCAGTGGTCGGCTGATGCGGTTGCCAAGAGGTCCCACAAGAGTCTACCTTTTGTGGGAAGCCGGCTGTTTGGGGAGCGCCTGTACCTTCTGGTCAAGGATGGTAGACTCCCTCAGGGAAGGAAGCCTGCTCGGTCCTTTCGGAACCCCTCTTCCTATCGGTCCTTTCGAGGAGGAAGAAGATCTTCGTTTCCAGGTGGCCGCAGAGATACCTGGGGCAGAGGTAGGTCCCGCAACCGACCCAACTCCTCCTGGGGAGCTAAGTCCAAACCCCCTGCCAAGCCCACTCAGGCATGAAGGGGTGCCCTCACCCATCCGGTGGGGGGGCGGCTTCTGCTGTTTGCTCAGGTCTGGAGGCGGCACGTCTTGGATCGGTGGATTCAGGAGGTGGTGTCCTCCGGTTACAAGATTGAGCTGGCAGCCAGGCTACCCTTAAAATTCCTCCATTCAAGGTTATCTCAAAACCCGTTAAAAGCTCAGGCTTTGAGAATGGCTGTTCAACACCTCCTGCGTATAGGTGTTATTTGCCCTGTGCCCTGGAAGGAATAGAGTAAGGGATTCTACTCCAACCTGTTCACGGTTCCCAAGAAGGACGGAATGCTACGGCCAATCTTGGACCTGAAGGGTCTCAACAGGTTTGTAAGAGTCAGACATTTCCGCATGGAAACATTGCGGTCTGCGGTGAGATCGCTTCGGCCCAGCGACTTCATGACCACGGTGGATATCAGGGACGCTTATCTTCACATCCCGATTTTCCAGGGACATCAGAAGTTCCTGAGATTTGCGCTGGAAGATCAGCATTACCAGTTTGTAGCACTCCCATTCGGGATATCCTCAGCCCCCCGTGTGTTCACCAAGGTTCTGGAGGGCATCATGGCTATCCTGAGGAGTCAGGGTATTTTGTGTGTGTGTGTCTGGACAATTTGCTGATTTCGGCCCGGTCCCCGGTCCGGTCCCTTCAGCAGGCTGAGAGCGATACTCGGACAGTGCTGTCAACCCTGGAAGCCTTCGGTTGGGTAATCAATTACCCCAAGTCGTTTATCACTCCCTCAACAATGAGATCCTTCCTGGGAAGGTCAAGGTTTTTCTGCTGCAGCAGAAGGTTTTGGGTCTCCAGACGCAAGTACAGGCCTTGCTGTCTTGTCAGCAGCCATCGGTACATCTGGGGATGAGATTGGTGGGCTTAATGGTGTCATGCTTCGAGGCAGTACCCTTCGCCAATTTCACGAGACCTCTACAATTGAGCCTGCTCACCGGCTGGAATCGGATGCAGGATTCTCTGGAACAAGGCTTTACGCTGTCCCCCCTGGCCAGGCAGCCCCTCTTGTGGTGGTTGGACTCCCGAAACCTGCTGGTGGGCAAGTCCTTTCTGACTCCCCATTGGGAGATAGTTACCACGGATGCCAGTCTGGCAGGCTGGAGAGGCGTTTGGCAGACCCAGAAGATCCAGGGTCAGTGGGGTCCGCAGGAGAACCGTTTACCCAATAAATCTCTTGGAGCTGAGAGCGATCCGGTTGGTGCTTCTTCGCTTGACTACCCATTTAAGAGGACATGCGATCCAGGTTCGCTCAGACAGTCAGACTGCTGTCGCCTACATCTTCTTCCATGATATACTACAGAGTTTGGCGGGCCTATATCGCTTGGTGCGAGGCCAAGAGCCTTCCTTGTTGAAAATTTGCTATTTCTAGGATTCTGGAGTTTTTAGGGTCAGGTCTCGGCTTTAGCCTTTTTTTTCCAGAGATCCACTGCCAACCATAGGTTGATCAAGACCTTTTTCCAGGGAGTTACCCATGTCCGCCACCGCGTAAGTCAGTATTACCGGTGTGGGGCTTGAATTTAGTACTATCTGCTCTTCAGGGTCCTCCCTTCGAGCCATTGAGCGATGCTGCATTGTTGACTCTCAAAGTGGTCTTTCTGGTA
Organism: Gastrophryne carolinensis; assembly: GCA_027917425.1. Classification (NCBI taxonomy): domain Eukaryota; kingdom Metazoa; phylum Chordata; class Amphibia; order Anura; family Microhylidae; genus Gastrophryne; species Gastrophryne carolinensis. Next base: position 158,371,334 of record CM051244.1, on the reverse strand, counting down.
GCGATCACCTTGGTGCGTCGCATGTCAGAACTGGCTGCGCTTTGTTTGAAGCCTCCTTATTTTGAGCTGCACAGGGTTAAGGTGGTTTTTTGCTTTAAACTTGATTTTTTGCCTAAGGTCGTTTCTCCCTTTCACCTTAATGAGGAAGTTTGTCTTGCCTTCCTTGTGTCCATCACCGGCTAATTCCAAAGAACGGACCCTCCATGCCCTGGATGTGGTCAATGAGACTGAATCCTTCAGAAAATCGGATTTGCTCTTTGTCCTAATAGAGGGTTCTAGGAAAGGTTTGCCACCAGCCAAGTCCACTCTCAGTAAGTGGATCAGACAGGCGGTGGTACAAGCATGCTTTGCCAGGGGGAAGGAACCCCCTTTTCGGATCACAGCTCATTTTACCAGAGCTATTGGTGCCTCCTGGGCTTTTCAGCACCAGGCATCGGTGGAACAAGTTTGTAAGGCCGCAACTTGGTCTTCTGTTCATACTTTTACAAAGTTTTACAAGATTGATGTTAGGGCCTCATCTGATGCTGTTTTTGGTCAAAAGGTGCTTCAGGCGGTAGTGAAATGAACTACATGCTGTTCCGCACTGGGGATCCCGCCCATATGGACACTGCTTTTGGATGTCCCAATCGTAAGGATATTGGGACGACCTGGACTGGATGTAGGGAAAAATACAATTCTGTGAAAATCGCCTGTAGAATTGTTTTTGGATACATCCAGTCCAGGCCGTCCCACTCTGCCCTTGTGTTCATTATGTCCTGTTTGCCTTTTATGCTGATCAACCATTTTTTGTTCATAGGACACTGGTTTTCTAGTTTTTGCTTAGAGAGAGTACAAGCTGAAGCTATGTGAAGTAACATGGTTTCTTATGCCTCCCGACCTGTCCTCTTTTTGTTGAGTACTGCTTTTAAACCTCTGGGGAATGATAGAGGGGCAGCTGCCTTTATAGGGGGCCGGGAGGAGCTACATCTTTGATCTTGCAGTCAAGCGCCCTCTAGAGGCGAACACCCAATCTTAATGATATTGGGACGGGCTAGACTGGATGTATACAAAAACAATTCTACAGGTGAGTTTCACAGAATTGTATTTTTTTTTCATTACCATATCAGTCTGTTGTTCCTCATCTCTTTTATCCACTGTCAATCTGTTATTCTTTATATCCTCTCTTCTCTTACAACCCGTCATTTTTCATCTGTTTTCTCCTCTGTCGGCCACCATTCCTCATCTTTTTTCCTACTCTTATAGCCTGTAATTTTTCATCTCATCTCTTCACTTATCACCGATCTTTCTATGTCTCTTTTTTCATCTACAATCTGCTTTTCCTTATCTCTCCTCTAATAGCCCGTCATTTTTCATCTTTTCTCTACTCTACCAGCCTGTCATTCTTCATCTCCCCTCTCCTCTAACAGCTCATCATTCTTCATCTCTTCTCACCTCTACCAGCCCATCATCCTTCATCTCTTCTCTCCTCTGTCACCCCATTGTTTTTCATCTTTTCTCTCTTCTACCAGCCCAATATACTTAATCTCATTTCTCCTCTAGCAACCCATCATTCTTCATTTCTACTCATTTTTACCTATACCAGTCCATCATCCTACATCTCTTCTACCAGCTCCTCATCTCTTCTCTCCTCCATCAGCCCGTCATTCTTCATCCCTTCTACCAGTCCATCATTCTTCATCTCTCCTCTCCTCTATCAGCCCGTCATTCTTTATCTCTTCTATCATCCCATTTTTGGTCATCCCTTTTCCCCTCTAACAACCCATCATTCTTCATTTCTTTTCTTTTTTACCAGCCTGTCATCCTTCATGTCTTCTACCAACCCGACATTCTTCATCTCTCCTCTCCTCTATCAGCCCGTCATTCTTTATCTCTTCTATCATCCCATTGTTGGTCATCCCTTTTCCCCTCTAACAACCCATCATTCTTCATTTCTTCTTTTTTACCAGCCAGTCATCCTTCATGTCTTCTACCAACCTGACATTCTTCATCTCTTCTTTCCTCTACCAGCTGATCATTCTTTATCTCTTCTCTCTCCTACCAGCCAGTCATTCTTCATCTCTTCTACCAGCCCTTCATTCTTCATCTCTTCTACCAGCCCTTCATTCTTCATCTCTTCTACCAGCCCTTCATTCTTCATCTCTTCTACCAGCCCTTCATTCTTCATCTCTTCTACCAGCCCTTCATTCTTCATCTCTTCTATTCTTGGTGTGCCACACACCCCGCTTCACTTCTAAATATTCTTCACTTAATGGGTTAACTCACCGCCAGGTGACGTAGTGCAGAGAGGAAGTCTTGTAACGAGCCCCCTTCCGGCCTATATATACCTGGTACCTCCCTTCAATCACCAGTATTTTTCTCTCTGCTTGACGACAAGACAGAAGATTGAAGTCTCCTGCTTACAGGTAGGCCGGGGTTCTTACCCCGGCACCCCCCTTTTGGTCTATTTCTGCCCGGTTTGAGTGTTTATACCTTAATGGTGGAATGGAAGCCTCCCAGCCTAGGCTGCTCGCTGGGCAAATGGTAGACGGCACCTAGAGCCTAGTGCCTAGGAGCTTATCTCCTACCGCTCGACCTCATGCGTGGGGCAATGCGGCTATCCGGCATGGTGATCCGGAAATGGGATGCCCCTGTCCCGAGGGTCCCCGTAGCCCCTTTCTCTCCTGTTACGATCCCTTCTCCCTTCACTGGGGGGGGGGGGGGGGTTTGAGGGTGTGCATTAAGTTTGTGTTTTTCACTAGTATAACTTTATTACAACATGTGTGTGTGTTCATGTTATGCATTGAGCTTACTTCAGCATGTGTGCGCTCTTTGTCACTTTGGTTTAGGTCTGCTTGGATGGCAGACCGTGCTGGGTAGGTGGCTTGCCGCTTGTGCAAAGCAGACTATTGCTTAAGTGGCCCTCTCCCGCCTCCCCCCTTCCCCGCTGGCACTGTATGTGGTTTATTTTTGCATAGGCTGCGCTATGCGGTCTTTGTTGTTTCCCCCCCTCCGCTGCCTGGGCGCACGTGTAGTGGCCTATCTGGTGTAATCCCCAGCTGAATTGGCCGCACTGATCAGCGTTGGGGGCGGGTCCCGGTGACGCGGCGACGGGGGAGCGGCGCCGGCGGCGGCGTCATGCGGCGGCCCCAGCTTCACTTCCCTTCAAAGGGGGAAGTCACGTGGGCGCGCGGCCGCACTTGGTTCTCCTGTGCTGCGGCTCCTGGCTGCTGTCTCGCCCTCCGGCTGCTGCTCTCGCTTGGTCCAGGTAAGCGGCCCTACCTGGTGGGGCCGTTGAGTGGGAATTGCATATCTTCTTGTAATGGATATGGTGGGGAGTTATTTTTTATTAGGGGGCATGGCTGTTGCTCATTTTTAAAGGCACTTTGGTGCCATGCATATATGATTGTTACACGCATGTGGGGATCTGATTGTGGTTTCTCTTGCCTTACAGATCCCGGGATCCCTGTTTATGGTGGCCCTCCGGCTCTATTTTGCCTGGCTAGTCCTTGTCTATTAATTGGGATATTTATAAATGCATATATACAGAAATCTATATATATATATATATATATATATATAGATAGATTATTAAAGGGGACCTTAATTTAATTAAAAAAAAAAAAAAATCCTCCCTTCCGGGACATTTACAAATAAGGGGGCATCCCGGGTTGGCTTATGCCTTAAAGACCCAAATATTGCGAATACCATAAATCACCATATGGAGGCTTCCGTTATTGCCGGAAACGGTTCTGCTGAGCCTTTCGGGGGGTGCGTAGGTTGTGGGGCTCTACTCCCAGCTGATGATGTCTTTATTTGCATCCCTTGTGCAAAGCAGACTATTGCGCGCCAGTCCGTTGCTTCGGCTGCGGGCCCATCGCATCCTTCATCATCTCCTACCTCTCCCTCCCTGTTCCGGACCCCGCATGACACTGTCAAAAGTGGGGATTCGCATTCCGAGGTGGCGGCACAGGCCAGCCCCCGGAAAGTAGTGCCCGTTAAAGCAGGGTTAAAGGCCGCTGCAAAATGGAGGCACCTGACTCCGTTACCTTCGGCTCCACAGGACGAGTTATGTGAGCCTGTGGAATGGTCCGATAGATCCCCGGATGAGGATGAATTCCTGTTGGAGTCAGATGAGCCTGCAGATCAGCTTGAGGCTGATGTGATTGGCGATTGGTCGGAGGGGGTTGTTGTTGACACCCCCTCCATTCTGGCTCAAATGTTCAAAATTTTGAATTTAGATCCGCCTGAGGCTGCCACCCTGCCAAAGGGTCAGTTGTTTAAGGAGCCTCAGCCGCGTTGGGTTTTTCCCAGACAACACCACTTTGAGAGGGTGGTCCTTAAGGAATGGGAACATCCCACGCAGTTATCTGGAATTCCTTCCAGTTGGGAAAAGCGTTATCCTTTCCCGCCAGAGTTGGTAAAGCTTTGGTCTGTCCCTCCTGACGTCGATACCCCTGTGCTAGGGCTCTCCAGCACGGCTATGGTACAGTCTGCGGAGACCACTGTCCCTAAAGATGGGGAAGATCATCGGATTGACCAATATGCGCGCCATGGTTTTATTTACTCCGGGTCAGCGTTGACCCCGGTGTGTGCTTCAGCCCTTCTTCTATTGGCGATTAAGTCCTTAATTCAGGGGCTATATGAGGATCTCAATCCCGCTTGTAAACAGTTTACTGCGCTTAAGCAGTGTGAGCAAGGCAGCGGCTACGCTGGTGGCTATTCGCAGGTCAGTATGGCTGCGTCAGTGGTCGGCGGACGCGGTGTCTAAAAAGGTGCTCACAGCTCTCCCCTTTTTGGGGTTGCGTCTGTTTGGGGAGAAAATTGATTCAGTCGCAAAGGGTGGTAAGATGCCACAACGCAAGAGGCCTCGTGGCCCCTTTAGGGGGGCAGGTTCCGGTAGGCCTTCCTTTCGAGGATTCAGAGCGGGCAGGGGTGCTTCCTTTCCCGCTACCAGAGGTGCAGGTTGGACTCGGGGGAGGGGCCGTGGCCGGCCCGCTCAGTCCTGGGGCACCAAGCCCAAACCTGCTGATAAGCCCACTCAGCAATGAGGGGCTGCCCTCACCCGTGCGGGTGGGGGGACTATTGCGACACTTCTCCCAGGTTTGGAACCAAGTGGTTCCAGGCAGATGAATCCAGGAGGTAGTGTCGGACAGTTACGACTTGGAATTCGAGTCTCACCCTCCTTCACGGTTCGTTCGGTCTCGGGTGCCCATCGATCCTCTGGCCACGCAGGGGCTCCTGGTGTCGGTAGGGGATCTGTTAGAGATGGCGGTCATCCAGCCGGTGCCGCGCTTAGAGATGGGCCTCGGTTTCTACTCCAGTCTTTTCGCAGTCCCCGAGAGAGATGGGTCAGTTCGTCCCGGCCTGGACTCTCATCAACACAGAGTGTTTCTTCCTTTTGCCCAAATTCACACGAGAACGCTTCAGCTTTTTCTGTTAGCGTCTTGGGACCAGCAGCCTCGGTCGCTGGATCAGTCCTTCCAGTTGTCCTCCCGGGTCCGGCAGTCCCTCCTGTGGTGGTTGGTCTCGACCAATCTGGTGTAGGGCAGGTTTTTCCTGACCCTCCTTTGGGAAATTGTCATCACGGACGCCAGTCTGTCGGGATGGGGCGGATTCTGGAAGGAGCTGCAGTTTCAGGGGCAGTGGGGACCTCAAGGGGCCCACTTACCCACCAATATTCTGAAACTGAGAACTATCCGTCGGGTGCTTGCTCTCCTGACTCAGCACGTTCTGGGCCTTCCGGTCCAGGTGCGTTCAGACAATCAAACAGCGGTGGCTTACATCGGTCATCAGGGAGGGACTTGCAGTCTGAGTGCTCTCAGAGAAGTGTCCCTGATCCTGACCTGGGCGGTGTCCCATGTTCCTTGTCTCTCGGCGGTTTACATTCCAGAGGTGAAGAACCAGGTAGCGGACCGGTTGAGCAGGGGCTCTCCCCGTCTGGGAAAATGGGCTCTCCATCCTCGGGTGTTTCGCTCACTGTGTCTCCGATGGGGGACCCCGGAGGTGGACCCGTTTGCCTCTCGCAGGCTCCCGAACTTCGTGTCGCTCTCCCAGGTTCCTCTGGCTCTGGCAGTGGACGCCATGTCCCTGAGCTGGGGAGTTCTGGGATTTCTATACCTGTTTCCTCCGATGCCCATGCTGGGCAGGGTGCTTCAGAAGTTAGCTCTGGAAAAGGTGTCCGCCGTTCTCGTGGCCCCAAGGTGGCCAAGGCGAGTGAGGTTCGCAGACATCGTTCGGCTGGCAGTGGACCAGTTCCTTCTGCCTCTTCGGCCCGATCTGCTCACTCAGGGTCAATTGTGTTACCCCAATTTACCAGCGCTGGGTTTGATGGCCTGGCTGCTGAAACCTCCATCCTGAAGGAGGAGGGTCTTTCTGATTCAGTCATTAAGACTCTGATCAGTGCCCGGAAGAGGTCTTCTTCCATCACCTACTATAGGACTTGGAAAGCCTATATTGCTTGGTGTGAGATAAGATCTTTTCCTTGTAGGGTCTTTTCGGTCTCCAGGATTCTGGAGTTTTTACAATCAGGGCTGGACTCTGGTCTCCAGCTAAGTACGTTGAAAGGGCAGGTCTCTGCCTTATCTGTCTTTTTTCAGAAGCGTGTTGCGCTTAAGCCTTTAGTTAAGACTTTTTTCCAGGGGGTTACGCATGTGCGGCCTCCCAGGAAACCATTACTCCCTGTTTGGGATTTGAATTTGGTTCTTTCTGCTCTTCAGGCTCCTCCTTTTGAGCCTTTGCAAGATATTGCTTTGTCTACCCTGACTCAGAAGATTGTCTTCTTGGTAGCGATCACTTTGGTCCGGCGTGTCTCAGAGTTGGCGGCCTTGTCTATCCAGGCGCCTTACTTTGAGAGGCATCAGGATAAAGTGGTTTTTCGGTTCAAGCCAGACTTTCTTCCTAAGGTTGTTTCTGCTTTTCATTTGAACCAAGATATTGTTCTTCCCTCCTTGTGTCCTAATCCTAAGAATGACAAAGAGAGGGTTTTGCATTGTTTGGATGTAGTACGCTGTGTTAAGTACTACTTGATTATCACGTCTCCTTTTCGTAGGACGGATTCCTTTTTTGTTGTGCCCCATTGGCCTAAGAAGGGTTTGGCACCAGCCAAATCTGCCATTAGCAAGTGGATACGTCAGGCCGTTACTGCGGCCTATTCTGCTAAGGGAAGAGTTCCCCCTTTTCGTATCACTGCTCATTCTACACGCGCCGTTGGGGCGTCTTGGGCTTTTCAGCACCAAGCTTCTGTTGAACAAGTTTGTAAGGCTGCCACTTGGTCTTCTGTTCATACTTTTTCTAAGTTTTATAAGGTTGATGTGCGAGCCTCAGTGGATGCTGTTTTTGGCCGCAAAGTTCTGCAGACTGCAGTCATTTAAGTTATGCTTCACCTGGCCTTGAGATGCCCATCCCTTGTGGACACTGCTTTTGGATGTCCCATTAAGTGAAGAATATTTAGAAATGAAGCGGGGTGTGTGGCACACCAAGAATAATACCATTTTGTGAGTACTCACCTGAAAAATGGATATTGTTGGTGTGCCACACACCCCGCTTCACTCCCACCCTTTTCGGTATTTCCGAAGCCTTTATATGGTGAAGCCTTTTTATTTATATCAAAATTGATTTTGAGGTTACCAGTGGAATACTGGTACCTTGTCTTTCTGCTTTTTTAATATACTGGTGATTGAAGGGAGGTACCAGGTATATATAGGCCGGAAGGAGGCTCGTTACAAGACTTCCTCTCTGCACTACGTCACCTGGCGGTGAGTTAACCCATTAAGTGAAGAATATTTAGAAGTGGAGCAAGGTGTGTGGCACACCAACAATATCCATTTTTCAGGTGAGTACTCACAAAATGGTATTCTCCTCTACCAGCCCAACATTCTTCATCTCTTCTCAAAAACAGCCTGTCATTCTTCATTTCTTCCCTCTACCAGCCCGTCATTCTTTATCCCTTCTTTCCTCTGTCAGCCTGCCATTTCTGTTCTCCAGTCATTTAGTTTTTTTCTCATTTGTCATATGGTTCCCATATCACCCCCCCCCCCCCCCCCCGATCTACTATTATCATGTTAACTGGTCATTCTTTTTCCCTTTTCTCCTCCTTTGTTAGTCACATTGGTCATTCGTCTTCAGTAGCTTTTCTTCCTTCTTCTCTTTTTTTCATCTCTTTCCGAGCTAGTCATTTCTCTTCTGTTTCTTCCTGTCAATCCTCTTCCTCCTCAGTGTTGCCTCCTGATTTCACCCCCTTCCCCCGATATCCCAGCTCAACCTCCAGTAACATGTTTTATTCATTTAGGATTCCTAGAACGATTGTGAGAGATGATGACACTGAAGATCATCCCAAAGATCATTTCGGACTCCTCGGGTTGATGCACCGCATCGGCAGCGATACTCAACTGGTGGACCAGGGTCTGAATGCGGGACAGTCAGCAAACAAAAATATATAAACGCACTCTGGAACCTGAGGGTGCAAGACCAAGGGGAGTCCCAAATCCCCAAAATGTAACAGAAAAAAAGGCAAAGGGTCAGCATTCCTAAAAGTCCAATACTTTAATAAAGACACTTTAAAAACATCTCCATATCAAAAAAAGGCATCTAAAATACAATATCAGACCCTGGCGAATGTGAAGAATGCCATGCAAGCTTACGCGTTTCGGACAGCTGTGGTCCTTAACCCTTTCGCTGCCAGCCTACCTGCAGCATTTGCCACTCCCTGTTGCCAGACGATGTTTCACCATTTTGCGCTACACATATTCAACTGTCATTTTTGAAGGGATTTCCAGGGATTTCCCAGGAAAATTATATATTGTTTTTTTCAACAGAGTCTGGGCTTTAACATGAAATGTCTTGTTTGTATTTTTTAGGTGTATTCTCAATTTTTTTGGGTGAAATGTGTGAAAAAAAATAAAAAAAAAACATTTTTTTACAATTTGTAGAGTTTTTTTGTAATAAAAAATGTAAGTTTGTCAATAAAATCTTATTGCGTGAGAAACCCCAATTTCTCCCGGTTACAGCGATACCACATATGTATAGGTAGACACCCTTTCCTGCCCAGAAGCCTTTTATAGCTGCTGGATGACAAATGGTTAATTAAAAAAAAAAATGACATAGGGTCCCCCTTCCCGGGGAGGGGGACCCCATTTTTTTTTGGATTTTGAAGGGTTAAAAACCCTTCAAAATCCAAAAAAAAAAAATGACGTGGGGTCCCCCTTACCCAAAGTAACCAGCCCGGGACCAGCTATGGGGGCTTGTAGGCACAGAGTGGGGGGGCCAGCTTTGGTGGCCCCCCCACCCTGCAGCCTACGAGCCCACATAGCCTATGTGGGCCCGGGCTCTTCTGCCCCCCCCTGGCCTTTGGGGAGGCAGGTAATGGGGGTGCGGGGGTCAATGGCAAGCCACCCGCTAGGGCAGGTGACTTGCCACCCCCCCAGCCTTGTGAACTGGTATAAGGGGTCTCATGGACCCCTTACCAGCTCACAAAGAGTTAATGTGAAAAAAAAACACCACACAATAATAAAAAGTATTTTATTAGAAAAAAAAAAAATTTTTTTTTACTGTACTTACCTTCGATTGCAAGCTCTTGTCCCTCGCAGCTCAGCTGACAGATGCCGGTGATCGGCATCCAGAGAAGGAGAAGGCAGGAGATCAGAGGATCTCCTGCCACCTCCTTCCAGGGCACCGATCACCGGCATCTGAGAAGCTGAGAAGGCTGAAGCCTGAGATCGGGGCCGGGATGACTTCATAAGCCCCGCCCCCAAGGGGGCGGGGCTTAGATGCATGATGGCGGCCGCCATCGTGAAGAAGAGAGGAGAGAGCCTCCCAGGCTCTCTCCTGAAGATCGGTAAGTCCTGGGGGGGGATCGGAGGCCCCCCAGGTGAAGAGGAGGGACAGCGGGAGCCAGCGCACACACAGGTAAGTGAATGTCATTTTTATTTTATTTTTTTTTTACAGTTAGAAGCTGCTGCTGCAGAAGCGGGGGGGGGGCGGCCTATTCCGGGGGCTCTCCTGGAGCCATCCGACCCCCCACGGGGGATCGGATGGCACCAAATTAAAGAGGAGACCCGGCCGGATCCAACAAGGGGTCAGGTGAGTATTTGTTGTTTTTACTTTTTAAACTACAAGCGAGGAAAGTCAAGCACGTAACACCTACGGGCTTGGCACTTAAGGCCCAGCCAAGCCAGCACGTAGGTGTTACGTGCTTGGCAACAAAAGGGTTAATCATAGATAAATGCATGGTACATTAGAAAACCTTAAAATAGAATAAAGCATGTACTCACCCCTCGCCGCCATCGCGCCGATCGCACTCACGCAGCCGCCGGAAGTCCGGATGCGCCGTCACCCGGAAGTCGTCCGGGAGCCAATGAGAGCGGAGGAAGAAGGAGCCAATCAGAGAAGACGGGCGCCACGTCATCGGCTCACAAGCTAGAAGGCACGGACGGCAGGGGGGTGCCAAACAGCAGCGAGAACAGATCGAAGGGGGAGTAACAGCTAGCAGCACATACCATTATGATGAAAGTCCATACAGAGTCAACAGCATAAATGGCTGGTAAAAAAAAAAAATAAGGGGGGGGGGAAGTAATACATATTGAATATAATAAAACCAACAATAATTGTCCACCATGAACCACCTATATACAGTGAGCAGCATAAATAGCTTATTAACAAAAGAATGCTCTGCAAGATAATAAAACAGGCACTACTAAAGACAAGCTTCATATATATAGGGAAAAAAAGCCATATCAAGCATGGTAGTTAGTATAGAAAAAACAGAGCATGTAGCATCTATAGTGATAATAGTAAAAAGAAAAAAGGAAAGTAATATAAACAGGTAAAAAATAAGTGACAAGTCAGTAGTGACAAACATGGGAAAATAGAAATAGATGCTGAAGGAACAATGTGCCCGACTTTATCTATCAGTAATGAATGAAATATCCCATTTGTGATTTAAACCATGTGGGAACCTTGTGCCCAGGGTGAAAATCCAGAATGCCTCTCTTGCAACTTTTTACTTGGGTCCAAGGTTCACTCTCTCTATGGCACTGACTTTAAACATAATTTCCTGGCCTAGATGTTGCTGATTGCGATGCGTCGCAACGTTGGAATTCTTATTACGACACAAACTGCCTATGCCCTGTAGATGTTCAGAGATGCGTGTTTTCAATTTACGTGTTGTGCATCCTACGTATTGCAGACAGCAATGTAAACATGTAACCAAGTATATTACCATTCTTGAATTACAATTTAGTAAAGATTTTATAGCGAACTTTTTACCTGAAACAGTGGAAATGAAGGAGTTGCCCCTATCCACATATTTACATAGGCCACAACGTAAGGTTCCCCATGGGAAGAACCCTGTTGTGGCCAACCAGGTTGGGTTCTCTAGGCGGGGCATCTGAAAAAAACTAGGTGAAAGAGAGTTGGCCAAACTCGGGGACTTCCTGCTAACCACACGTACACCCTTATCTACCACTGCTTGAAGAGAGGGATCAGCTTTTAATATAGGCAAATTGTTCTTAATAATTTTCCTGATCTCATAAAACTCTAAAGTGTAGGGTGTGCTGAAAGTCACCCCCTCAAATGGAGCAGATGGTTTACCTTTTCTGTGTGTACCCAGGATGGTATCACGGGATTTATTAGAAGCTATGTAGAGAGCATCCATGGGGGGGTATCCCCTACTAGCTAATCTAGTCTCAATTTGAAGATTCCTCAAGAAAAATACTCATCTGGGAGCAATTACGTCTGCTACGGACCATCTCGCCCACAGGAATAGACTTAAAGGTGTGTGGTGGGTGGCAACTAGAGGCACGTAGTATGTTATTACCTGCAGTGGGTTTTCGATAGGTTGAAGTTTGAAGTTGCTGCAGATGTTCATCCACAGTCAGTCTTTAAGATCTAAAAATTCAATCTCTGCATCATGAATATGAGCAGTGAACTGTAACATAGTATGTAAGGCTGAATAAAGACTTTAGTCCATCCAGTTCAGCCTGTTTAACTCCTTCCAGTGGTCTAGTAGCCATTGCTGGAAATGTTATTACATGCCAGGAAGGCATCAAGGCCACTTTTGAACGTTTTTACTGTATCCATCATTACTACCTCCTCTGGCAGCGAGTTCCATAGTCTCACTGCTCTTACAGAGAAGAATCCCCTCCTATGTCGGTGGAGAAAGCACCTTTCCTCTAACCTTAGTGGATGCCCCCGGGTTATGGTTACACTCCAGGGTATAAATAGATTGTGGGACAGATCCTTGTATTGACCCCGAATATATTTATACATAGTTATTAGATCACCCCTCAATCGTCTTTTTTCTAGACTAAATAAGCCTAACTTGGACAATCTTTCAGGGTACTCTCGCCCCCGCACTCCTTTTATTAACTTTGTTGCCCTTCTTTGAACGCGCTCCAGTTCTGATATGTCCTTCTTAAGCACAGGTGCCCAGAACTGTGCACAGTATTCCATATGGGGTCTGACCAGTGACTTGGACAGGGGTAAAATGATGCTCTGGTCATGAGCACCTATGCCCCTCCTGATGCACCCCATGATCCTATTTGCCTTGGCAGCAGCTGCCTGGCATTGATTACTACAGTTGAGCTTATTGTCAACTAAAACCCCTAGGTCCTTTTCCATTGTTGTTTTACCAAGTGTTTCTTTATTTAGTGTGTAATCATGACACAGATTTCTCCTTCCCATGTGCATAACCTTACATTTATCTGTGTTAAACTTCATTTGCCATTTAACTGCCCATGCTTCCAATTTATCTAAATCTGTTTGTAGCTGCCTGTTGTCCTCTTTTGTTTTAATTACTTTACTCAGCATAGTACCATCTGCAAAGATTGAGACTTAACTGTTTAATCCATACCCAATGTCATTTATATATATATAGAAGAGAATTGGTCCCAGAACTGACCCTTGTGGTACTCCAATAGTAACAGTGACCCAATCTGAGTGTGTACCATTGATAACCACCCTCTGCTTCCGATCATTAAGCCAATTTCCCATCCAGTAAGGTCATTACGATTACAAAACTCAATAAAAAGAATCAAATCCTCCTTAGAAGCAGTCCAAATTAAAAACAGATCATCAATGTAACGAAAATAACTTACAATGAAAGAATGCCATAGATTGGCTTCCCCATATATGGAATGGTGCTCCCACCACCCCATATAGAGGTTGGCCAGGGACGGGGAGAAGGGGGAGCCCATAGAGGCTCCCCTAAGCTGTAAGTAAAAGACATTGTCAAAAACAAAATAATTATGTTTAAAGGAGCAGTATCGCAAATTTTTCTTGGTGACTTATATTTAAATGGTACTTTGAATGTAGGTAAGTGTTGGAGTAAGAATTACGAATTTAGAAAAAAAATGATGTCTGTGTTGTGCAGCTGGAGACTAATAGCTCATGTTTATGTCTTCTGAGTGTCGGGACCGACACTCTGGCCTGTTCCACGCTGAGGAGAGGGGTGAAACAATGTATCAAAGTATCAGCTGTTCAGTGCTGGCAGCCGTCCAGCATAAGATAACAACATTGCAACATTGCCTGGCCAGAACTTATATATCTAAAACAGAGAGAAAAGCTCTAGAAGTCATTTAGCTGATTTTGACAGTTTTCCCTTCATGTTGGCTCTGCTGCAGAATCTTTCAGTTTACCATTTTCTCTTTCATATTCTTATTTTTCATTTTTCCATATGATCTTTCTTTCAGCTTTGTGTGTTTTGAGCAAAGCCCAACCCAGGATTTCTGGAGTTTTGTTTTGTGCCCCTAGGGGCATCCCGACTTGGTTGGGCAACCCTCCGTAGATTGACCTGCCTTTTATTCTGAATGCGGGAACCCTGCCCTGACAGCCCTGCACTCCATTGCTTCTGTGTTGCTGTGCTCAGTGCTGCCCCCTGGTGATGTAGTGCTTAGCGTCGGTGTCATGGCTCCCTGGCACCTAGCATTGCAATATGAAGTACTGCGGGGGCGGGAAGTGGCATTACAAACTCAGTCTCTTTGCCCCATCCAATCCTGTCCCCTCAGCTCTTCCCCATCCATCCCTGTCCCCTCAGCTCTGCCCCATCCATTCCTGTCCCCTCAGCTTTGCCCCATCCATCCCTGTCCCCTCAGGTCTGTCCCATCCATCCCTGTCCCCTCATCTCTGCCCCATCCATCCCTGTCACATCCATCCCTGTCCCCTCATCTCTGCCCCATCCATCCCTGTCCCCTCAGGTCTGTCCCATCCACCCCTGTCCCCCCAGCTCTGCCCCATCCATCTCTGTACCCCTCAGCTCTGCCCCATCCACCCCTGTCCCCTCATCTCTGCCCCATCCATCCCTGTCCCCTCAGGTCTGTCCCATCCATCCCTGTCCCCTCAGCTCTGCTCCATCCATCCCTGTCCCCTCATCTCTGCCCCATCCATCCCTGTCCCCTCATCTCTGCCCCATCCATCCCTGTCCCCTCAGGTCTGTCCCATCCATCCCTGTCCCCTCAGCTCTGCTCCATCCATCCCTGTCCCCTCAGCTCTGCTCCATCCATCCCTGTCCCCTCAGCTCTGCTCCATCCATCCCTGTCCCCTCAGCTCTGCCCCATCCATCCCTGTCCCCTCAGCTCTGCTCCATCCATCCCTGTCCCCTCAGCTCTGCTCCATCCATCCCTGTCCCCTCAGCTCTGCCCCATCCATCCCTGTCCCCTCAGCTCTGCTCCATCCATCCCTGTCCCCTCAGCTCTGCCCCATCCATCCCTGTCCCCTCAGCTCTGCCCCATCCATCCCTGTCCCCTCAGCTCTGCCTCATCCACCCCTGTCCCCTCAGCTCTGCCTCATCCATCCCTGTCCCCTCAGCTCTGCCTCATCCATCCCTGTCCCCTCAGCTTTGCCCCATCCATCCCTGTCCCCCTCAGCTCTGCCTCATCCATTCCTGTGCCCTCAGCTCTGCTCCATCCATCACTGTCGCCTCAGCTCTGCCTCATCCATCCCTGTCCCCCTCAGCTCTGCCTCATCCATCCCTGTCCCCCTCAGCTCTGCCTCATCCATCCCTGTCCTCCCGGCTCTGCCCCATCCATCCCTGTCCCCCTCAGCTCTGCCCCATCCATTCCTGTGCCCTCAGCTCTGCTCCATCCATCACTGTCGCCTCAGCTCTGCCCCATCCATCCCTGTCCCCTCAGCTCTGTCCCATCCATCCCTGTCCCCTCAGCTCTGCTCCATCCATCCCTGTCCCCTCAGCTCTGCTCCATCCATCCCTGTCCCCTCAGCTCTACCCCATCCATCCCTGTCCCCTCAGCTATGCCCCATCCATCCCTGTCCCCCCAGTTCTGCCCCATCCACCCCTGTCCCCTCAGCTCTGCCCCATCCATCCGTCCCCTCAGCTCTGTCCCATCCATCCCTGCCCCATCTATCCCTGTCCCCTCAGCTCTGCCCCATCCATCCCTGTCCCCTCAGCTCTGCCCCATCCATCCCTGTCCCCTCAGCTCTGCCCCCTCAATCCCTGTGCCCTCAGCTCTGCCCCATCCATCCCTGTCCCCTCAGCTTTGCCCCATCAATCCCTGTGCCCTCAGCTCTGCCCCATCCAGCCCTGTCCCCTCATCTCTGCCCCATCCATCCCTGTCCCCTCAGCTCTGCCCCATCCATCCCTGTCTCCTCAGCTTTGCCCCATCCAGCCTAGTCTCTTATATTTGATGAATGGGGATGTTACAATAATTATTATTATTATCAGTATTTCATAGATCATTAGCTGTTTCATCAGTATTGACATGCAGCCTTCCAAAGAACAGTCAATACTAGACTGTCTATTGTATTTTGAATAAAGTAATTTATTTTGAAGGGCGTTGGAGAGGCCATGAGTGTCACATGTGTGTTTCATGTTCCAGTGCTGCTCTGGATTGGCTGACCCTCCGTGATGGTTCCTTGATCAAAAAGCTGTTCCTCTGTGTAAAATGTAGCTCACCCCCCTGTGGTCAGGATTTCTATTGATATGAGAGAGGAAATGATGCATCCCAGACCCAGTATGGGCCCATTGCCAAATTCTGTACTGGCCACGTGCGGCCCACTTTCATTCTTCAGTAAGGTTACATCTTATGCTTTAAAGTGGACCAACACCCAGGATTTTGACTATCCTGGGTTTTGGTCCACTTCGGCGGGGCACAACCGATCGCGGTGCCCCGCAGTCAGGGGTCTGATCGGTCCGGGAATCTTATAGATTCCCGGGCCGATCATGGGAGGGTGTTGGTCCACTTTAAGGCAGGTCCCGGCTCCGGGTTTATGTGGGCCCTTGGGCGGCATGGTCTCAGTGGGCCCCTTTGTGGGGACGAGTCTCATCACATCACAGAGGGACATCCCAAATCTGGAGGCCTCCTAAGGATCAGGCTATTTGGACCTAAACTCTAGTTTTGGTCTACTTTGAACCCGTTTAAACCTGACCTCGGAGTCTAAATGAATCTAGATCCTCCTGATTTTGGATGCCCCTGTGTGTGACCCCTCTCCTCCCCTTTGTTCATAACTTTCCTCATACTGGTGAATGCTGTGGGGTCGCCAGATTGAGTTAAAGGCCAAACCAGGGGAGTTCTTTCACAAACAGGGGCATCCCAAATTAAGATAAAGCGGACAAAAACCCAGGGGTGCAAGTGCTTCTATAGTGGGTATGCCAGCGATCCCAGGGGGTGTCACACAGTAGGGTCACAGATTGGGATACTCCAGGGATAGGAAATCAGCCGGGGTGGGCAACTTAAAAGCAGAACAAAACCCAGCACTTCCTCCCCTGGAATCTAAGTCGAGATGCTCCGTTGTGTGGAACCCGCCATTCGAGGAGATGTGGGCGCCAGCTGTGGCGGTGCCCTCCCAGTCCACCGCTGGTCAAGCGCCATCGCACACCCCAAAGGCCAGACCTGTCAGTGAGGCCCCCGGCAGCTGCCCTGCCTTGCCGGGTGCTGACACCGGCCCTAATTTAAAGCAGGCCTTCAGCCTGATTTAAAGTGGCCCAACACCCAGGATTTTGACTATCCTGGGTTTTGGTCCACTTCGGTGGGGCATCCCAATCGCTGTGTGAAACCCCCCAGAAAGCCCCGAAAACTCACCTCTCCCCGCTCCCACATGACCGCTGCATCCAATCTCCGCCGACGGACAAGCGAGAGGCAGCGACGGACAAGCAGAGCGCATCCGCCGCCACCGCCTCCCGGGCGTCACTCTTACAGGGAGCGCACCTGCGCCGCCCATTCACAAACGGCCGGCGCGGGAGTGTGCCCTGCTAGAGGGACGCGCGGGAGGCGGCGGACGTGCATGCGCCGCTGGAACGTGGAAAAGGTAAGATTGTGGGCTTCCTGGGGGGTTTCACCCCGCGGGACATCCCGATCTCTAATGCCCCGCGGGGAGAGATCTGATCGGCCCGGGAATCTTATAGATCCCCCCTGGGTGTTGGTCCACTTTATTGAAAAGCCCAAACCCATAAAAAACTATTCCCCAGCATCTAAAATTAATATATTTTACGTTTTTAGTCACTTACTTATTATTCTTTCCCCCACTGGCCCACTGGGCTGCAACTCTGTTCAGGACTCTAGGATACGGGCGCCGCAATCTTGCCTCAGAAGCATCACATACTGAGGAGAGGAGAATGAGATAGAGTACAAGGGGCGGGTTATAGCTGTGCTTTGCACAGACAGAGCAGAGCTGGGGTCAGGAAAAGGTCAGCAATCCCAGAATGCAGAGCAGCACAGTCAGAGGGCATTTCCTGTTTGCAGGCTGCCTGATGTTCCATGAGCCACCATCTTGGATGTTTAAAGGCTCATAACATGCAGTAGATGCAGGTAGGATGATTTTTAATGTGGTACAGGGTGTGGGAAACATAAGATAGGCTCTTATTCAGGGTGAAGGTCCAGATTAATGTGGGCAATCTGTATGTACAGGGTGTGGGAAACATATAAGATAGGCTCTTATTCAGGGTGAAGGTCCAGATTAATGTGAGCAATCTGTATGTACAGGGTGTGGGAAACATATAAGATAGGCTCTTATTCAGGGTGAAGGTCCAGATTAATGTGGGCAATCTGTATGTACAGGGTGTGGGGAACATATAAGATAGGCTCTTATTTAGGGTGAGGGTCCGGATTAATGTGGGCAATCTGTATGTACAGGGTGGGGAAACATATAAGATAGGCTCCTATTCAGTGTGAAGTTCCGGATTAATGTGAGCAATCTGTATGTACAGGGGGGGAAACATATAAGATAGGCTCTTATTCAGGGTGAAGGTCTGGATTAATGTGGGCAGTCTGTATGGGTGTGGGAAACATACAAGATAGGCTCTTATTCAGGGTGAAGGTCCGGATAAATGTGGGCAATCTGTATGTACAGGGTGTGGGAAACATATAAGATAGGCTCTTATTCAGGGTGAAGGTCCGGATAAATGTGGGCAATCTGTATGTACAGGGGGAACATACAAGATAGGCTCTTATTCAGGGTGAAGGTCTGGATTAATGTGGGCAATCTGTATGTACAGGGGGGAAACATGAGATAGGCTCTTATTCAGGGTGAGGGTCCGGATTAATATGGGCAATCTGTATGTACGGGGGGAACATACAAGATAGGCTCTTATTCAGGGTGAAGGTCCGGATTAATGTGGGCAATCTGGATGTACAGGGTGTGGGAAACATACAAGATAGGCTCTTATTCAGGGTGAAGGTCCGCTTTAAGATAAAGCAGTCCTAAAGTAAAAATCCTGCCCTCTGGACCGCTGCCTGCCCCCACCCATTGGGCATCCAGATTTATTATGCTGAACCCCTGAAAGTGGACCAAAACCCAGCACAATCGGCCCGGGAATCTATAAAATTCTCGGGCCGATCGACTCTCCCCCCGGGGCATCCGAAATCTGGATGCCCTGCTGTGTGACATCAGCCGCTCCGAGCACGCTGATTGGACGAGCGCATGTGCCGTTGCACTGGGAAGAGGTGAGTTGCGCTTGTTGATCTGGGGGGGTTCACACGGTGGGGCATCCCCGGGGGAAAGGACCAAAACCCAGGATAGTCAAAATCCTGGATTTCAGTCCACTTTAAGGTAAAGCGGTCCTAAATAAAAAATCCTGCCTCTGAACCACTGCATCCACACCCATTGGCCATCCAGATTCAGTATGCTGAACCCCTTAAAGAAGAACTAAAGTCAAGTCACTAGTATGCCATGTAGCTGGCAGCCATACAATAATTAAGAAAATGGGGAACTAGATCTTTAGAGAGGACCAAAACCCCTTGAGGTCACCCCTGGAGTCGTAGAGTCTAGGGGCATCCCGATTTGGGATACCATGCTGTATACTCACCTCACTGATGATCCTACTGCACATGTGGGAGCTGCACCCTTGGCTGATGCACGCTCCCACCCATTCAGACAGAGAAATATGCCATACATTAATATGCTAATTGGGCACAAGCCTGCACATGTGCCATGGGATCACTGCCTAGGTGAGTATACTGGCAATCCCAGGGGGTACTGGACTTGAGTGACTGCTTAGTTACCCAATTAGAGCAGCAGCTGGCCTGTGATTGGATGATAAGTGCAATCCTGATTGCAGGGAGTGGTGGGGCTCCATGTGTCCTAGTTCTGCTGTGGGAACCACAGGGACCAGAAGACCACCAATGCTGGTCTTCTGGTCCCTGCCAACAGCCTCCACAACCACCACCTGGTTCTCCAGGTCCTTCTCCACCACTGCTGGTGTTCTGGTCCCTGCCGCCAGCCTCCACAACCACTACCTGGTTCTCCAGGTCCTTCTCCACCACTGCTGGTTTTCTGGTCCCTGCCACCAGCCTCCACAACCACCACCCGGTTCTCCAAGTACATCTCCACCACTGCTGGTCTTTACTGCCAGCCTCCACCTGGTTCTCCAGGTACTTCTCCACCACTGCTGGTCTTCTGATCTTTGCTGCCAGCCTCCAAAGTCACCACTTGGTTCTCTGGGTACTTCTCCACCACTGCTGGTCTTTTGGTCTTTACTGCCAGCCACCACCTGGTTCTCCAGGTCCTTCTCCACCACTGCTGGTCTTCTGGTCCCTGCCACCAGTCTCCACAACCACCACACGGTTCTCCAAGTACTTCTCCACCACTGCTGGTCTTCTGATCTTTGCTGCCAGCCTCCACAGCCACCACCTGGTTCTTCAGGTACTTCTCCACCACTGCTGGTCTTCTGGTCGATACTGTCAGCTTCCACCTGGTTTTCCAGGTACTTCTCCGCCACTGCTGGTCTTCTGATCTTTGCTTCCAGCCTCCACAGCCACCACCTGGTTCTCCAGGTACTTCTCCACCACTGCTGGTCTTCTGATCCCTGTCACCAGCCTCCACAGCCAC
This sequence comes from Gastrophryne carolinensis, assembly GCA_027917425.1. NCBI lineage: Eukaryota > Metazoa > Chordata > Amphibia > Anura > Microhylidae > Gastrophryne > Gastrophryne carolinensis. Next base: position 158,351,084 of record CM051244.1, on the reverse strand, counting down.
CACCTGGTTCTCCAGGTCCTTCTCCACCACTGCTGGTCTTCTGGTCCCTGCCACCAGTCTCCACAACCACCACACGGTTCTCCAAGTACTTCTCCACCACTGCTGGTCTTTACTGCCAGCCTCCACCTGATTCTCCAGGTACTTCTCCACCACTGCTGGTCTTCTGATCTTTGCTGCCAGCCTCCACAGCCACCACCTGGTTCTCCAGGTACTTCTTCACCACTGCTGGTCTTCTGGTCTTTACTGCCAGCCTCCACCTGGTTCTCCAGGTACTTCTCCACCACTGCTGGTCTTCTGATCTTTGCTGCCAGCCTCTACAACCACTACCTGGTTCTCCAGGTCCTTCTTCACCACTGCTAGTCCCTGCCACCAGCCTCCACAACCACCACCCGGTTCTCCAAGTACATCTCCACCACTGCTGGTCTTCTGGTCTTTACTGCCAGCCTCCAGCTGGTTCTCCAGGTACTTCTCCACCACTGTTGGTCTTCTGATCTTTGCTGCCAGCCTCCACAGCCACCACCTGGTTCTCCAGGTACTTCTCCACCACTGCTGGTCTTCTGGTCTATACTGCCAGCCTCCACCTGGTTCTCCAGGTACTTCTCCGCCACTGCTGGTCTTCTGATCTTTGCTTCCAGCCTCCACAGCCACCACCTAGTTCTCCAGGTACTTCTCCACCACTACTGGTCTTTACTGCCAGCCTCCACCAGGTTCTCCAGGTACTTCTCCACCACTGCTGGTCTTCTGATCCCTGCCACCAGCCTCCACAGCCACCACCTGGTTCTCCAGGTCCTTCTCCACCACTGCTGGTCTTCACTGCCAGCCTCCACAGCCACCACCTGGTTATCCAGGTCCTTCTCCACCACTGCTGGTCTTCTGGTCCCTGCCACCAGTCTCCACAACCACCACACGGTTCTCCAAGTACTTCTCCACCACTGCTGGTCTTTACTGCCAGCCTCCACCTGGTTCTCCAGGTCCTTCTCCACCACTGCTGGTCTTCTGATCATTGCTGCCAGCCTCCACAGCCACCACCTAGTTCTCCAGGTACTTCTCCACCATTGCTGGTCTTTACTGCCAGCCTCCACAGCCACCACCTGGTTCTCGGGGTACTTCTCCACCACTGCTGGTCTTCTGGTCTTTACTGCCAGCCTCCACCTGGTTCTCCAGGTACTTATCCACCACTGCTGGTCTTCTGATCCCTGCCACCAGCCTCCACCTGGTTCTCCAGGTACTTATCCACCACTGCTGGTCTTCTGATCCCTGCCACCAGCCTCCACAGCCACAACCTGGTTTTCCAGGTCCTTCTCCACCACTGCTGGTCTTCTGGTCTTTACTTCCAGCCTCCACAGCCACTGTCTGCCACAGTCCTCACTGCTAGCCTTCAGGCCTCCCCTACTACTTCTGCTGGTCTTCTGCTCCCCTCTGCCAGCCTCCTCCTAGGTCTCTGTGTCCTCTGAGCCTCCCCTGCTACTTCTGGTCCTCTCTGCCAGCCTTCTCCAAGGTCTCTGTGTCCTCTATGCCTCCCCCACTACTTCTGCTGGTCTTCTGGGTCCTCTGCCAACCTCCTCCTAGGTCTCTGGGCCTCCCCCACTACTTCTGCTGGTCCTCTCTGCCATCCTCCTCCTAGGTCTCTGGGTCCTCCCCCACTACTTCTGCTGGTCTTCTGGGTCCTCTGCCAACCTCCTCCTAGGTCTCTGGGCCTCCCCCACTACTTCTGCTGGTCCTCTCTGCCATCCTCCTCCTAGGTCTCTGGGTCCTCCCCCACTACTTCTGCTGGTCTTCTGGGTCCTTTGCCAACCTCCTCCTAGGTCTCTGGGCCTCCCCCACTACTTCTGCTGGTCCTCTCTGCCATCCTCCTCCTAGGTCTCCCCCACTACTTCTGCTGGTCCTCTCTGCCATCCTCCTCCTAGGTCTCTGGGCCTCCCCCACTACTTCTGCTGGTCCTCTCTGCCATCCTCCTCCTCGGTCTCTGGGCATCCCCCACTATGTCTGCTGGTCCTCTCTGCCATCCTCCTCCTAGGTCTCTGGGTCCTCCCCCACTACTTCTGCTGGTCCTCTCTTCCATCCTCCTCCTAGGTCTCTGGGTCCCCCCCCACTACTTCTGCTGGTCCTCTCTGCCATCCTCCTCCTAGGTCTCTGGGCCTCCCCAACTACTTCTGCTGGTCCTCTCTGCTATCCTCCTAGGTCTCTGGGTCCTCCCCCACTACTTCTGCTGGTCCTCTCTGCCATCCTCCTCCTAGGTCTCTGGGCCTCCCCAACTACTTCTGCTGGTCCTCTCTGCCATCCTCCTCCTAGGTCTCTGGGCCTCCCCCACTACTTCTGCTGGTCTTCTCTGCCATCCTCCTCCTAGGTCTCTGGGCCTCCACCACTACTTCTGCTGGTCCTCTCTGCCATCCTCCTCCTAGGTCTCTGGGCCTCCCACACTACTTCTGCTGGTCCTCTCTGCCATCCTCCTCCTAGGTCTCTGGGCCTCCCCCACTACTTCTGCTGGTCTTCTCTGCCATCCTCCTCCTAGGTCTCTGGGTCCTCCCCCACTACTTCTGCTGGTCCTCTCTGCCATCCTCCTCCTAGGTCTCTGGGCCTCCCACACTACTTCTGCTGGTCCTCTCTGCCATCCTCCTCCTAGGTCTCTGGGCCTCCCCCACTACTTCTGCTGGTCTTCTCTGCCATCCTCCTCCTAGGTCTCTGGGTCCTCCCCCACTACTTCTGCTGGTCCTCTCTGCCATCCTCCTCCTAGGTCTCTGGGCCTCCACCACTACTTCTGCTGGTCCTCTCCGCCATCCTCCTCCTAGGTCTCTGGGCCTCCACCACTACTTCTGCTGGTCCTCTCTGCCATCCTCCTCCTAGGTCTCTGGGCCTCCACCACTACTTCTGCTGGTCCTCTCTGCCATCCTCCTCCTAGGTCTCTGGGTCCTCCCCCACTACTTCTGCTGGTCCTCTCTGCCATCCTCCTCCTAGGTCTCTGGGCCTCCACCACTACTTCTGCTGGTCCTCTCTGCCATCCTCCTCCTAGATATCTGGGTCCTCCTGATTATATTGGAATCAGCCGTATGGAAACCGCAGCTCACGAGGGCGACGTGTTGACGTCACGGGCACGAAGCTTAGTTATGAATTTGGTTGTAAATTACCCTTTGCGTCCACTAGAGGTCTATATACCTAGTTACACTAAGCCCGCGGCCGCCATTTTGCTGAAGCCAAATCTCAATGAGTCCCAGCGCTGGGCTTCTAGAAAATGTCTCCAGTAAAGGAGACAGTTTGGTGATTAGGGATGGAATGAGCTGACGAGGCTAAAACAGCACCTTGCCGGCATAGCAAGCAGGCGGGTGAGTGGGGTGAGAGCGGAGCTTGTGTAAACCAAGGAACTGGCCGGTGATATGTGTGAGGATTATCCTGACGGCGCTGAAGTTGGTTTCTTATACTGTTTTTGCTTATTTCCCGCCTGCTTATAAAGGAAAATATCCATTAATAATGCTGGTAATTCTATAGAGCGATTTCAGCAATATTGCATTAAAAGTAGTACAAATCCTAAATTAGCTGGCACAAAATGGGCAATGAGGAATATGATTATAAGGGTTAAATGGATTTGGGCCACTGATGGCACAGCGCCAACTGACTTACATGGCGTACAGTCGAGTTCAGTCTGGGCGAAAAATGTTCTGGCATTAAAACTGGCATCAAAGTGGGCACAATGGCTCTTTTCAATGGAGCGAATAAGTAACAGCTGTTTTCACTGTGCCCACTTTGATGCCAGTTTTATGGCCAGATCCACTTTGGGCCAGGCTGAACTCGACTGTATGCCATGTAAGTTTGTTGGCGCTGTACCATCAGTGGCCCAAAGCCATTTAACCTCTTAAAAACAGCTGTTACGTCTTTGCTTCATTGAAAAGAGCCATTGTGCCCACTTTGATGCCAGTTTTATGGGCAGACCAACTTTGGGTCAGGCTGAACTTGACTGTATGTGGTGCAGGTCATCAGCTGGCGCTGTGCCATCAGTGGCCCAAAGCCATTTAACCCCTTGGAAACAGCTGTTACTTATTCGCTCCATTAAAAAGAGCCACTGTGCCCACTTTGATGCCAGTTTTATGGGCAGAACAACTTTGGGCCAAGCTGAACTTGCCTGTAGTCACCCTTTGTCAGTTGGAGCTGTGCCATCAGTTGCCATTTAACTCCTTTAAAACAGCTGTTACTTATTTGCTCCATTAAAAAGAGCCACTGTGCCCACTTTGATGCCAGTTTTATGGCCAGAACAACTTTGGGCCAGGTTGAACTTGCCTGTATACTATGCAGGGGGGGTCTCCCTTTGTCAGTTGGTGCTGTGCCATCAGTGGCCCAAAGCCATTTAACTAACTGAAAACAGCTGTTACTTATTTGCGCCATTGAAAATAGCCATTGTGCCCACTTTGATGCCAGTTTTATGGGCAGAACAACTTTGGGCCAGGCGGAACCCGACTGTATGCCATGTAGGGGGTCACCATCTGTCAGTTGGTGCTTTGCCACCAGTCGCCCAAAGCACTTTAACCCCTTGAAAACAGCTGTTACTGATTTGCTCTATTGAAAAGACCCATTGTGCCCAGTTTGATACCAGTTTTATGGGCAGAACAACTTTGGGTCAGGCTGAACTCAACTGTATGCCATGCAGGGGGTCACTGTCTGTCAGTTGCTGCTGTGTCATCAGTGACCCAAAGCCATTTAACCCCTTGAAAACAGCTGTTACCTATTCACTCCTTTGAAAAGAGCCATTGTGCCCACTTTGATGCCAGCCTTATAGCTTGAACAACTTTGCGCCAGGCTCAACTCGACTGTATGTTGTGCAAGGGGTCACCCTCTGTTAGTTGGCGGCGTGACATCAGTGGCCCAAAGCCATTTAACCCCTTGAAAACTGCTGTTATTCACTCCATTGAAAAGAGCCATTGTGTCCACTTTGATGCCAGTTTTATGGCCAGAACAACTTTGGGCCAGGCTGAACTCTACTGTATGCCAGGCACGGGGACTTCTCTGTCATTTGGCGCTGTGCCATCAGTGGCCCAAAGCCGTTTAACCCCTTGAAAACAGCTGTTACTTATTCACTCCATTAAAACCAGCCATTATGCCCACTTTGATGCCAGTTTTATGGGCAGAACAAATTTCGACCAGGCTGAACTCGACTCTATGCCATGCCATGCAGTGGGTCACCCTCTGTCAGTTGGTGCTCTGCCATCAGTGGCCTAAAGCCATTTAACCCCTTGAAAACAGCCGTTAGTTATTCACTCCATTGAAAATAGCCATTGTGCCCAATTTGATGCCAGTTTTATGGCCAGAAAAAATTTGGGCCAAGCTGAACTTGAGCGTATGCCATGCAAGGGGGTCCTCCTCTGTCATGTGGCACTGTGCCATCAGTGCCCCAAACTATTTAACCCCTTGAAAACAGCTGTTACTTATTTCCTCCATTAAAAAGAGCCCACTTTGATGCCAGTTTTATGGCCAGAACAACTTTGGGCCAGGCTGAACTTGACTGTATGTGGTGCAGGTCGTCAGTTGGCGCTGTGCCATCAGTGGCCCAAAGCCATTTAATTTCTTGAACACAGCTGTTACTTATTCGCTCCATTGAAAAGAGCCAATTTGCCCACTTTAATGCCAGTTTTATGGGCAGAACCACTTTGGGCCAGGCTGAACTTGACTGCATGCCATGCAGTGGGTCACCCTCTGTCAGTTGGTGCTCTGCCATCAGTGGCCCAAAGCCATTTAACCCTTTGAAAACAACTGTTACTTATTTGCTCCATTGAAAATAGCCATTGTGCCCACTTTGATGCCAGTTTTATGGGCAGAACCACTTTGGGCCAGGCATGGGGTCACCCTCTGTCAATTAGCACTGTGCCATCAGTGGCCCAAAGCCATGTAACCCCTTGAAAACAGCCTTTACTTATTCACGCCATTGAAAATAGCCATTGTGCCCGATTTGATGCCAGTTTTATGGCCAGAACAACTTTGGGCCAGGCTGAACTTGACCGTATGCCATGCAGGGGGTCCCCCTCTGTCAGATGGTACTGTGCCACCAGTGCCCCAAACTATTTAACCCCTTGAAAACAGCTGTTACTTATTTCCTCCATTAAAAAGAGCCATTGTGCCCACTTTGATGCCAGTTTTATGGCCAGAACAACTTTGGGCCAGGCTGAACTTGACTGTATGTGGTGCAGGTCGTCAGTTGGCGCTGTGCCATCAGTGGCCCAAAGCCATTTAACCCCTTTAAAACAGCTGTTACTTATTTGCTCCATTATAATGAGCCATTGTGCCCACTTTGATGCCAGTTTTATGGCTAGGACTACTTTGGGTCAGGCTGAACTCAACTGTATGGCAAGCAGTGGGTCACCCTATGCCCATTGGCGCTGTGCCATCAGTGGCTCAAAGCCATTTAATTTCTTGAACACAGCTGTTACTTATTCGCTCCATTGGAAAGAGCCAATTTGCCCACTTTATTGCCAGTTTTATGGGCAGAACCACTTTGGGCCAGGCTGAACTTGACTGTATGCCATGCAGGGGGTCCCCCTCTGTCAGTTTTGCGCTGTGCCATCAATGGCCCAAAGCCCTTTACCCATTCTGATTACAATCCTCATTGCCCATTGTGATGCCAGCTGGTTCAGGATCCATGCCACTATTAATGTGATATTGCTCTATAGAATTATCGGCATCATTAATGAACGTTTTCCTTTATAAGACGACGGGAAATAAGCAAATAAGAAACCAACTTTACCATCGTCTTATCCTGTGACCTAGTGTATATAATATATATCAGTACATAGACTCCAGTGACCATCCTATATATAATATTAATTATTATTAGTTATATTAATATTAATAATGGCCGCTGTCAGTGCACTCAGTGACCTCGCAGGTGACGCGCTGTCTCTGGAAGCTGATGTAATGTCTAATCTCTTTCCCCTTCTTCTCTTCATACAGGAAGCATGCTGTCCGGCTTTGCCAAGCTGCCGGGTGCTGGCGCTGCCATCTGCCGCCATGCTGGGAGGACGCCCGCCGCCTGGAGCGCGCTGCGCCACTACTGTGTGAGCGATATTCTCATTAATCAGTCCGTCCTATTAATTAAAGTGATACAGCAGGCAAAGGTCGTTGTAACACCATTGTGTCGGGCTACGTTTGCCGCTGTCCTAAACTGTTTTCTGTTTTTAGCACTAGCACTTTAATCAGTCCCTCTGGTTACTGTCCCACAATTTAATCTGGTTACTGTCCCCTCAGTCCCCCTGGTTACTGTCCCCTCAGTCCCCCTGGTTACTGTCCCCTCAGTCCCCCTGGTTACTGTCCCCTCAGTCCCCCTGGTTACTGTCCCCTCAGTCCCCCTGGTTACTGTCCCCTCAGTCCCCCTGGTTACTGTCCCCTCAGTCCCCCTGGTTACTGTCCCCTCAGTCTCTCTGGTTACTGTCCCCTCAGTCCCCCTGGTTACTGTCCCCTCAGTCCCTCTGGTTACTGTCCCCTCAGTCCCCCTGGTTACTGTCCCCTCAGTCCCCCTGGTTACTGTCCCCTCAGTCCCCCTGGTTACTGTCCCCTCAGTCTCTCTGGTTACTGTCCCCTCAGTCCCCCTGGTTACTGTCCCCTCAGTCCCTCTGGTTACTGTCCCCTCAGTCCCCCTGGTTACTGTCCCACAATGAATCAGTCCCTCCAGTTACTGTCCCCTCAATCAGTCCCTCTACTTACAGTCCCTTTTAATTACTCAGTCCCTCTGTTTACTGTCCCACAATTAACCAGTCCATCTGGTTACTGTCCCACAATGAATCAGTCCCTCCGGTTACTGTCCCCTCAGTCAGTCCCTCTGGTTACAGTCCCTTTTAATTAATCAGTCCCTCTGGTTACAGTCCCTTTTAATTAATCAGTCCCTCTGGTTACAGTCCCTTTTAATTAATCAGTCCCTCTGGTTACTGCCCCACAATTAATCAGTCCCTCTGGTTACTGTCCCCTCAATCAGTTTCTCTGGTTACTGTCCCCTTAATCAGTCTCTTTGGTTACTGTCCCCCTCAATTGGTCCCTCTTGTTACTATCCCCTCAATCGATCCCTCCAGTTACTGTCCCACAATTAATCAGGACCTCCAGTTACTGTCCCCTCAATCAGTCCCTCTGGTTACTGTCCCACAATTAATCAGGACCTCCAGTTACTGTCCCCTCAATCAGTCCCTCTGGTTACAGTCCCTTTTAATTAATCAGTCCCTTTGGTTACTGTCCCCCTCAATCGGTCCCTCCGGTTACTGTCACCAAAATTAAATAGTCCTTCTGGTTACTGTCCCCACAATTAATCAGTCTATTTGGTTACAGTCTATTTTAATTAATCAGTTCCTCTGGTTACTGTCCCCTGAATCAGTCCCTATGGTTACTGTCCCCACAATGAATCAGTCACTCTGGTTACATTCCCTTTTAATTAATCAGTCCCTTTGGTTACAGTCCTTTTTAATTAATCAGTCCCTCTGGTTGCTGTCCGCTCATTCAGTCCCTCTGGTTGCTGTCCGCTCATTCAGTCCCTCTGGTTGCTGTCCCCTCATTCAGTCCCTCTGGTTGCTGTCCCCTGAGTCAGTCCCTCTGGTTACTGTCCCCTAAGTCAGTCTCTCTGGTTGCTGTCCCCTCATTCAGTCCCTCTGGTTACTGTCCCCTGAGTCAGTCCCTCTGGTTACTGTCCCTTAAGTCAGTCTCTCTGGTTGCTGTCCCCTCATTCAGTCCCTCTGGTTGCTGTCCCCTGAGTCAGTCCCTCTGGTTACTGTCCCCTGAGTCAGTCCCTCTGGTTACTGTCCCCTCAATCAGTCCCTCTGGTCTCCTCAATCAGTCCCTCCGGTTACTCTCCCACAATTAATCAGTCCCTCCGGATACTGTCCCACAATTAATCAGTCCCTCCCATTACCGCCTCTTATATCCATATCACATGAGTCCGGCTAATGTCACAGCCTCTGGAATTGTGTAACACCCTGGTACCCAGTCTAATGACCCTTAACCTGAATGCAGAGATCTCTTACCACTACCTCAAGTGGACGAAATCTAGCCAGCCGAAATAACTGCCACCAGCTCGGTTAGATATCCCGGTCCATTAGCAGGAAATATTGGACCTGAAGCCAGCCCAGTAGCATGTCGTTTAACCGAAAGACTTGGATCGAGCCCAAAAGAGCAGCTCAAATTAAGGTATATATTTTATTGCAATAAGCGCACACTTAGGCAATGTACAAGTAATGATTATATACAGGTCGGAAGAGCAGAAAAGAGGTCATTACCAAATATGAGCAATGAGAAATGTCGGGGTACCTGGCGTAATCAGGGGATGTGTAGTGAAGAAGTGCGACCCCAGCAAGCGTGGATCAGCCTGCAATTTTCTGGTATCTCTGACATGTAGCAGAACCTTCCCCAGATAGTGAGGCCGGGCCCAACTTGGAGGCCCCGTTTATTATCCCGATCCCCTCTCCCCTCTGGAAGGAGGACTGTTCCTGGATCATAACTGGGGTCATTAGACCCTGGTTCTGGTGTTAAATAATCCAGTCCAGTACTGGGCATTCTATGGATCAAAACATGGCTGGTTTGAGATGTTTCTGGACCAGAGTTCTCCATAATATGATTCCGAAGTGATGGCAATGAGAAACCCATGTGTGGATGTGTCTGGGCCTCCAGATTCTGATCATGCTGTACTTCCCTGTACCATGCTGGGTACTGTCCCACAATTAACCAGGCCCTTCAGAATTCCGTAATAACCTGAAACCCAGCCTGACGACCCATAACCTGACTACAGAGATCCCTTCCCACTACCTGAAGAGGACGGAATTTAGCCAGCCGTAATAACTGCCACCAGCTTGGTTAGATATCCCGGTCCATTAGCAGGAAATATTGGACCTGAAGCCAGCCCAGTAGCATGTCGTTTAACCGAAAGACTTGGATCGAGCCCAAAAGAGCAGCTCAAATTAAGGTATATATTTTATTGCAATAAGCGCACACTTAGGCAATGTACAAGTAATGATTATATACAGGTCGGAAGAGCAGAAAAGAGGTCATTACCAAATATGAGCAATGAGAAATGTCGGGGTACCTGGCGTAATCAGGGGATGTGTAGTGAAGAAGTGCGACCCCAGCAAGCGTGGATCAGCCTGCAATTTTCTGGTATCTCTGACATGTAGCAGATAACCTTCCCCAGATAGTGAGGCCGGGCCCAACTTGGAGGCCCCGTTTATTATCCCGATCCCCTCTCCCCTCTGGAAGGAGGACTGTTCCTGGATCATAACTGGGGTCATTAGACCCTGGTTCTGGTGTTAAATAATCCAGTCCAGTACTGGGCATTCTATGGATCAAAACATGGCTGGTTTGAGATGTTTCTGGACCAGAGTTCTCCATAATATGATTCCGAAGTGACGGCAATGAGAAACCCATGTGTGTATGTGTCTGGGCCTCCAGATTCTGATCATGCTGTACTTCCCTGTACCATGCTGGGTACTGTCCCACAATTAACCAGGCCCTTCGGAATTGCGTAATAACCTGAAACCCAGCCTGACGACCCATAACCTGACTACAGAGATCCCTTCCCACTACCTGAAGAGGACGGAATTTAGCCAGCCGTAATAACTGCCACCAGCTCGGTTAGATATCCCGGTCCATTAGCAGGAAATATTGGACCTGAAGCCAGCCCAGTAGCATGTCGTTTAACCGAAAGACTTGGATCGAGCCCAAAAGAGCAGCTCAAATTAAGGTATATATTTTATTGCAATAAGCGCACACTTAGGCAATGTACAAGTAATGATTATATACAGGTCGGAAGAGCAGAAAAGAGGTCATTACCAAATATGAGCAACGAGAAATGTCGGGGTACCTGGCGTAATCAGGGGATGTGTAGTGAAGAAGTGCGACCCCAGCAAGCGTGGATCAGCCTGCAATTTTCTGGTATCTCTGACATGTAGCAGATAACCTTCCCCAGATAGTGAGGCCGGGCCCAACTTGGAGGCCCCGTTTATTATCTCGATCCCCTCTCCCATCTGGAAGGAGGACTGTTCCTGGATCATAACTGGGGTCATTAGACCCTGGTTCTGGTGTTAAATAATCCAGTCCAGTACTGGGCATTCTATGGATCAAAACATGGCTGGTTTGAGATGTTTCTGGACCAGAGTTCTCCATAATATGATTCCGAAGTGATGGCAATGAGAAACCCATGTGTGGATGTGTCTGGGCCTCCAGATTCTGATCATGCAGTACTTCCCTGTACCATGCTGGGTACTGTCCCACAATTAACCAGGCCCTTCAGAATTCCGTAATAACCTGAAACACAGTCTTGACGACCCATAACCTGACTACAGAGATCCCTTCCCACTACCTGAAGAGGACGGAATTTAGCCAGCCGTAATAACTGCCACCAGCTCGGTTAGATACCAGGAAATATTGGACCTGAAGCCAGCCCATTATCATTTCATTTAACCAAAAGACTCGGATTTGTGAGTTTGGATCAAGGCAAAAAGAGCAGCTCAAATTAAAGTATATATTTTATTGTGATAAGCGCACACGTAGGCAATGTACAAGTAATGAACATATACAGGTCGGAAGAGCAGAAAACACAATATGAGCAAAGTGAAATGTCGGGGTACTTTAGCGCAAACAGCAGATGTATATTGAAGCAGGGCGACCCCGGCAGGCTTGGATCAGCCTGCAAATTCCAGGTACCTCTGCCATGTAGCACGTGACCTCCCCCAGATGGTGAAGGAAGACCCCGTTTATGCTTGGGTCACTCACCCCCCTCCCCTCTGGGAGGAGGACTATTCCTGGATCATAACTTTCGGTGGGAGGGTCGTAACACCCTGGTTCTGGTGTTAAATGATCCAGTCCAGTGCTGGGCATTCTATGGATCCAAACATGGCGGTTTGAGGTGTTTCTGGGCCAGAGTTCTCCATAACATGATCCCGAAGCCAGAGACGGCAATGGGAATCCTATGTGTGGATGTGTCTGGGCCTCCAGATTCTGATCAAGTATTTGGTTTGTGGCTAGGGTGAACGGCGGTCCAGTATTTCCCGGTATTGTGCTGGGTACTGTCCCACAATTAACTAGGCCCTCCGGAATTGCTTAATAACCTGAAACCCAGTCTGATGACCCCTAACCTGCCTGCAGAGATCCCTTTTCTGGCAACTCTGGCACGTAGCACATGACCTCCCCCCAGTTTATGCTCAGGTCTTTCACTCCCCTCTGGGAGGAGGATTGTTCTTGGATCATAACTTTGGGTGGGAAGGTCGTAACACCCTGGTTCTGGTGTTAAACGATCCAGTCCAGTGCTGGGCATTCTGTAGATCAGAACATGGTAGTTTGAGATGTTTCTGGGCCAGAGTTCTCCATAATATGGTCCTGGAGCCAGCGATGGCACTGGGAAACCTATGTGCGGATGTGTCTGGGCCTCTAGCTTCTGATCATGTATTTGGCTTGTGGCTAGGGTGAACGCCGGTCCAGTACTTCCCTGTACGATGCTGGAGTTTGAGTGGCTGAGCTATGAGTTTGAATTTGCGGGAAGAGAGCAGTTCTGATCCAGGTGTCCTTGCAGGTTCCAATCTGTGTAGCGAAGGTGTGAGGGGAACCAGTAGGAGGTCTTTGATCTGGAGACTGCCTGTGTGTAGGGATCTTTCCTTGGCAAGTGACAATTTTCCCTTGCCCAAATACGGCCTCCTCTCCCTGCAGGGCCAGGCTTCTGTCCCTAAGATACCTGTTATGAAAGGGGTGGCCTGGATGTATCAGATAGTAATATCTTCTTACTGCCCCACCTCCTCCAATTATTCAATCCCTCTGGTTACTCTCCCCCACAATTAATAAGTTCCTCCTGTTACTGTCTCTTTAATTAATAAGCACATCTATTTACTGTCCCCTTAATGAATCTGTCCCAACAGTTATTGTCGACTGTTAAAGCAGATTGAAACCCTGGGACCCCCCCACTCTTCTAACAGGTCCTATATTCCAGGTGGGAGAGCAGCACGCCCCTCCGCAGCCCCGTGACTACGCCCTGCCCAACCCATCCTGGAGCAGCAACACCCTGCAGCTCTATGACAAGTACATGAAGCTCAGCCAGAGCGGCTGGAGGAGAATGCCGTCCTTTAACTCATCTCTCCACCATGTAGAAGGTAAGTGTGTGGGGGAGACGTTAGAGTGTGAGCTCTGAGGGACAGGGGGTCATGTGACTGCTTCTATGTACAGCGCTGTGGTATATGTCAGCGCTATATAAATGTATAATAACAGTGTGTGGGGGAGACATTAGAGTGTGAGCTCTGAGGGACAGGGGGTCATGTGACTGCTTCTATGTACAGCGCTGTGGTATATGTCAGCGCTATATAAATGTATAATAACAGTGTGTGGGGGAGACATTAGAGTGTGAGCTCTAAGGGACAGGAGGTCATGTGACTGCTTCTATGTACAGCGCTGTGGTATATGTCAGTGCTATATAAATGTATAATAACAGTGTGTGAGTGCGGAGGAGACATTAGAGTGTGAGCTCTGAGGGACAGGGGGTCATGTGACTGCTTCTATGTACAGCGCTGTGGTATATGTCAGCGCTATATAATGTATAACAGTGTGTGAGTGTGGAGGAGACAGAGTGTGAGCTCTGAGGGACAGGAGGTCATGTGACTGCTTCTATGTACAGCGCTGTGGTATATGTCAGCGCTATATAATGTATAATAACAGTGTGGGGGAGACATTAGAGTGTGAGCTCTGGGGGGGCGTGGCTTGTGATGGCGGCGTGAGGGAGCAATTTGAGGGAGCTCCGCACGCCATAAGAGGAAAACTACACCCAGGCACCTTATAGAAACCCCCTGACCTAATGTCAAGGAAGGGGAAGGGAAGCAGATCACGGCGGAAGGGGCAGGAGCGCCCTATTCCTACTTACTTCCCAACGCGGGGAGGAAGAGAGCCTGCGGCTGGAGGCGGCAAGATGGCGGCGGTCAGAGGTCCGGCGGAGGCGGGCAGAGGTGCAGAAGCTGAGCGTCGGGGAGATCGGCTTCACCTGCGGCGCTCCGGGGCAGCGGTGGGACCCGGTGTCGGCGCCCAGCAGCCGAACATTCATGAAGAGACGGAGGAGCCCCGTCCTGCACGAGGAAGAGGAATGCCGGCGGCAGGCAGCGGCAAGATGGCGGTATCCGGGGCTCCGGCGGGAGAGAGCGGCGGTGAGGGAGCCGAGCGTCGGGGAGACCGGCCTCCTCTGCTACACCCGGAGACAGTGGCGGGACCCGGCATCCACATGCAGCAGCCAGGCAGAGGTGAAGACACGGAGGAGCCTCGGTCTGCTGAGCGGCATCTCCGCACTGTGGTGGCTGAGGTACACTGGGCGGCGGGAGGGCGGGGAGGAACACCCGGCGGCCTGTGGATCAGTCCCAGCCCAAGTCCCCCTCAAGGGGAAGGGGACCTGCCTCATGAACTGCACCCAGGGGAATGGAGACCTGGGGGAAAGGGAGCCCAGCAGCAGAGGGGCCCTCAGAAACATGAATTGGGGCCCGGCCCTGGAAGGGGCTCCCCAGGGGATGCTTGGCGGGATCCGGGGGGCGCACATAGTCCAGATCTCCCGCCCCTGACCCTTCCGGGTGGAGCCCCTCCCCCACAGCAGAGGGTTCCGGCACGATTCCCTAATGCAGAACTGTTGCGCACCCCATCCCCTGGGAGCATGGTGTTCACTCCTCCGCCTCCAATGAGCCCGGTGCCGTCCTGAGGAAGCCGGGGAGAATCCCCCTCCAGCTATCTGATGGCAGAGCCCGAGACAATGTTGTGGAGAAAAGGAGAGCGGGGCGGGGAGGTCGCACTCCAGTCGCCAATAACGTGGAGCCCGGCAAATGCAGAATTGTGCCTGGCGTCGCCCCGGTCGGCAGCGGGTCCCGTGCGGCGTGCCGGTGAGCCTCCTTCCCAATCAGAAGCCTCTCCGGTGATGCCTATGGATCTGTTGTCCCGCACCATTGCCGAAGCGGTAAAGACCAATATCAATGAAGCCCTACGGGGCCTCCCAACACGAGGCGACTTTGATGGATACGTCGCGAGGATGGAGGGCACCATAAAGAGAGAGCTGGCGACCTTGCAGGGGGCAGTAACGGCTGTCACACAGAGAGTAGATGTAGCGGAGGCCTCCCATAGATCCCTTGAAATACGAGTGTCAGAGCTTGAACACCAGCAAGAAGGAAATAAACGCCTCTTATCAGACCTGTTCTTGGCGCAAGATGACATAGAGAACCGCAACCGCAGAAATAATCTTCGCCTCCGGGGGGTCCCGGAATCGGTGGAACCAAAGGATCTACAGGCAACAGTTGTCTCCATCTTCAATGAGCTCCTTGGCCAACCAGATACACACCGCATAGAGCTAGACCGAGTGCACAGAGCTCTGGGCCCTCGCCCACCTGATGCTGGAAGACCAAGAGACATAGTCTGCAGAGTCCACTTTTTTAAAATCAAGGAAGAGGTGCTTCGGAAGGCGTGGGACTGTGGCTCGTTACAGTTCAGAGGGGCACAGATCACCATCCTGCAAGATCTTTCGCGGAGGACATTGCATATACGAAGACTCCTAAAGCCGCTGCTTGAGACCATCCAAAGGCAGGGCACCACTTACCGTTGGGGCCATCCCTTTCAACTCCTAGTACGTAGAAACGGGGGACTTTTTATCCTCAGGTCCCCGAGCCAACTCCCGGACTTGTTCCACTTCCTGGAGGCAGCCTCAGTGGACATCCCGGATTGGACAGCGCCTGACCTAGCAGTCTACAGTAGGCAGTTGCCGCAGCGCTTCGGTGGAGCTGTCCGGGGTGCAGGGAGGGGTGTGGGAGGGCGTCGACGATAGAAATGTGTGAGGGGGCCATGCTGGGTCGGCCTTCTCTGCTGCCCACCCCGGGCCTAGAAACACTTCAGCTTACCCTTGAGCCTAGGGGTGTGCTGGGGGGGGGCGGCCGGGGAGTGCTGGCGAGGTGTCCCCTAAGGTTTGATATGTTTTCAGCTGAGTAATGTCTTTCTGGGCGCTGGCCCCCCGCCTCGCGCCCGCGGGGTCGGGGGATGGGCGCCTCAGAGTTCTTTCTGGGTTGCGTGCTATGTGCGCCAGTTAAAAGCTGAAGGTTGACACGGGGGGTGTTTTCTTGGATGATGTTGTCCTCTGGGCTCCTGGTCCCCCCGGGCCGCGGTGGCGCGCGCGGGGGGTCGGTGCCCAGACCCCTACTTCAAATATCTGCAAAATGTTTTGTATAATGTTGTCTGCGATGTATGCTCTCCGAGATGCTAAGTGAACCAAGTTGAGGCGAGCTTTGCACTGTCCTCCCCCCCGCCACTTTCTTATCATTGCCCTGTGGTGTAACACTAAGAGGCAGTAGATATAGTGCGTCTCCCTCGTTGCTGTCCCTGCTTCTGTACCTCCACTTCCCCGGAATATTTGGTGCACCCCCCTGGGGTAGCCTATTGGTCTCCCCAGAGGGGAGAAGATAGTACTCGTCCGACTCGGCCCAAAAGAGGCTCTGAGGAGGTGTGAGGGAGAAGTAAAACAGCACCAGTAACGAAGGTCCCCTTGTAAGGCGACCTCCGGTTGACTACTTAATAGTCTTATAGTTAATTGTTACTTATTTGTTCATCCCTTTGTTCCCTTTCCCCAGGCCCCACCCCAAACCTCTCATCCATTTATCCCCCCCCCCCCCATTGGCGTGTGGGACCGGACGCAAGACTTTCGGAGGTCACCCCAAGAGCTCCTCCTCCTCATCTCAAGTACTTAGACCATCATGAGCCCAGTTAAAATTGTCTCCCTAAATGTTAAGGGACTTAATATCCCAGAAAAAAGAACGATTCTAGCACAGGAGCTAAATAGATGTAGGGCAGGGATAGTTTTCCTGCAGGAGACTCATTTTAAGAGGAACGCAGCTCCCGGGCTCTGCAGTAGGCGGTTCCCCCAGGCATTCACCAGCTGCGCGGCAGACACCAAAAAGAAGGGAGTAGCTATATTATTGGCAAGAAATATTCCCTTCACACTGAAGGAGTCCTGGAGCGATGAGTCAGGAAGGGCGATTTTCATCAAAGGCCTAATCAACCAGAGGATGTACACCCTAGCCTCAGTATATGTACCCAACCAAGGCCAGATACAATTTTTAAAGAGTACACTTGACAAAATAGGAAAATTTAAGGAGGGGGAGATAATATTGGGGGGAGACTTCAATTTGGCCATAGAACCCCTGCTGGACTCCTCAGCGGGCAGATCGGCGATTTCCCATCTAGCTCTGAGATCCCTAAAGAAACAACTACACAGCCTGCAGCTGGTGGATGCGTGGCGTCTTAGAAACCCAGGAGCAAGGGACTATTCATTCTACTCTAAGGTACATGGGTCATATTCTAGGCTAGACTACATATGGGTCTCACATGGACTTATGGGTCAGGCCACAGGAGATGGAATATACCCGATCTCCTTCTCAGACCACGCCCCGGTGTTCCTTGACCTAGATCTGTTAGGCAGGCCGCCACCCTCTTCCACGTGGAGGTTGAATGAATCGCTCCTACAGAACTCAGTTGTGCTGCAAGATGTAAAAGAAGGGCTGGAGACGTACTTCAGACTTAATGACAACGGAGAAGTCTCCCCTCTGATGTCGTGGGAGGCACATAAGGGAGTAATAAGAGGTATCCTGATTAGCCACGGAGCTAGGCTTAAAAGGGAAAGGGTGGCCCAAATTGAGAAACTTATGGAGAGGGTTAGGCTTCTTGAGTTGTCCCATAAACAATCCGGGGCGGCTGGGGTGCTCGGGGAAATGACCCAGGTGAGAGAGGCCCTCAACGCTCTATTGAGACAGAAGGCCAAACATGTGATCAAGAGATGCAAACGTACATATTATGAATACGGCAACAAAAGTAGTGCGCTGCTGGCCAGGGCACTTAGGCGGCAGCAAGCTCAGAATTTCATTGCCGAGATACGAGACAGAGCGCACCGGACGCAACACACCACAGAAGGAATAGCAGATGTGTTCAGGCAGTATTACTCTGACTTGTACAAACTGGGGGGGGGGGGGGGGGGCAATAACACACGCGCACCTAGGCAAATTAGAGGAATACATAGGGAGCTCAGGCATGCCAACGGCAGAAAGGGAGTCGGCAGCGCTGTTAGAGGATCCGATTGGGTTAGAGGAGCTGTTAGAGGCGCTCAAGCAAACCCCATTGGGAAAGGCCCCTGGCCCAGATGGATACTCCGCCAAATATTATAAAACTTTTGCCTCAATACTAGGCCCTAGGATGATTACAGCTTGGAACTCGATAACTGACCCGGAGAACCCGGGCTCGTTCTCAAGCAGGGATCTGGAGGCGCACATCTCTGTCCTGCATAAACCAGGAAGGGACCCCCTGTCATGTAAGAGCTACCGCCCCATTTTCCTCCTCAACGCGGACCTGAAACTGTACGCGAAGATCCTGGCTAACAGGCTGGCCCCGGTGGTTGCTCAGGTGGTTCATCTGGACCAAACGGGGTTCGTGTTGGGGAGGGAGGCTAGGGACAATGTGGTGCGAGCACTTAGTGCCGTATATACAGCACAGAGCTCTGGCGGGCCTTTGATGTTTCTGTCCACGGATGCAGAGAAGGCCTTTGACAGGGTGAGCTGGCCTTTCCTAAGGGCAACACTCCAGCACATAGGCCTAGGGGACAATATGAGGAAGCTCATCAGTGCTCTCTACACAATACCCTCAGCTAGGGTTAAGGTTAATGGCCACCTATCTGACACGGTACATATCTGCAACGGTACGCGCCAGGGCTGTCCCTTATCGCCTCTGTTGTTCGCCCTGTCCCTGGAACCGTTTCTATGTAGAATAAGGGAAAACGATGACATAGGGGGCCTGAGAACTGGAGGGGACACCCACAAGGTCGCGGCTTACGCGGACGACCTCCTGTTCTTTATTTCGAACCCCGTTATCACAGTGCCAGTTCTGATGAAGGAGCTTGAGGTTTATGGTAGGCTGTCTTTCTTTAAAATTAATTTTGATAAATCAGAAGCATTAAATATATCACTTCCGGGAGACGTGGCTAGGAATCTTCAGCAAACTTTCCCATTCAAGTGGGCAAAGACCTCGATAACATATTTGGGCACTCAACTGCCAAACCAGTCGTCAAGGATTCTGGAGCTGAACTTCCTCCCCTTGTCTCGAAGAATAAAACTAGATCTAGACAGATGGGACTCCCCCACCTTTTCGTGGATGGGTAGGGTTAACATAATCAAAATGTCAATCCTCCCGAAGCTCTTATTCCTATTCCAGGCACTTCCGATATCCATTCCCACGCACTTCTTCAAGAAACTAGACAAGATCCTGATGAGATTCGTCTGGAAGAAAAAGAAAGCCAGGCTCCGACGCCAGTTATTAATCAGGCCCAAACACTCAGGGGGTATGGCGTTACCAGACATTCAATCATACTGGGTAGCGTCTCATCTGCAGAGAGTCTGTGAATGGCACACATGTAAAAACTCAAAGAGGTGGGTCCAACTTGAGCTCTCCATTGCACAAGCCCCATTAGACATAACAGTTTGGAACAAAGAAACATATAGGTTAGGGGTGCGAACACATCCAACTGTAGCAGCCACACTGGAGGTATTTCGGCGCCATAGGAAGCACCCCGAAATCTCCCCCTGGCCTACCCCCGCGGTCGCACTAATAGATAACCCTGCAATCCTGCAGGACGGCTCTAGAACGGCTCTCGGGGAGTGGGGAAGGGTGGGCCAACTGAGGGGCAGCGACCTGATAACGGGCGGAGGTTGGGCAGACATAGGAGACCTGAGAGTCAGGCTGGAGAACGGAAATCTTGATTCCTGGACGCTTCTCCGCTTCCAGTCACTATTGTCCCGGTGGGGCTACAATAAGGGGAATGCCAGGGACCATACTGAGTTTGAGAAGATTTGTTTAGATGCGCAGCCATGCCCCCACTTGATCTCTAGACTATACTCCCTCCTCATGGGTAGACAGGAGCCCCCGCCTTCATTCTGGAGAGACTGGGAAATTGACCTGGGCAGGACAATAGATGATAAAGAGAGGACTAAAATAGCGACACTGGCGCATAAGTCCTCATTAGCCACACGTGTCCAAGAGGCCAATTACAAACTGCTGACGCGGTGGCATTATACCCCTGATAGATTGGGGAGGATGTTCAGTGGAGCAGACCCAAGTTGTTGGAGATGTGGCGAGAGTCGAGGGACATTGTTCCATATTTGGTGGACGTGCCCCGGGATCCAGGGATACTGGGAGGCAGTCCTCCCCATTGTCACACAGCTTACGGGGGCCCAGGTGAAAGGCGACCCAGCCCAAATCCTGATACACTCCACGAAGGTGCCGACAGGGAAATTTAAGAAGACCCTGCTGATCCACCTTTTAAATGCTGCCAAGCAGACAATACCCAGATTTTGGAAGCAAAAAACAACTCCCACTGTTAGAGATTGGGTGAGAGAAGTTATAAATGTCAAAGAAATGGAAGACCTGACACTTTCCCTACATGACAGGGATGAGCAATACCGATCCACGTGGTTGCCCTGGCTGATGTATGAGGAATCGGCAGATTTTAGGAGTCTGTTTGGCTAGGAGTGCGGGCCCCTTGACCGATCTGCTGGTCTTCCCTGCCTCATACAGGCTAAAAACGTGGATGGAACGAACTCCTGCATTACTTGTCAGGGGAGGAAACAATTTGGTCCCAATCAAGAGCCGTGTCCCACACGCCATACCCCGCCCCATTCATCACTTATCCCCCCTGCACCTAAGACCCTAGATCCCCCCTCCCCCTTCCTCTATCTCCATCGCCCCTTAAGTCCCATTGTCTTTTCCCACTCCCATCGAGCTGGCCGACCGGGCACATCTAGCGTTGGAGAACCCTTCCCCCTCCCGGCGATGACAGGATTATGGGTACTGGCCAATGTGTGGGGGATATAGTCAACATCGAGTTAATCAGAGCTGTATGGCATTTGGTGGGTGGGGCGGGATCCGACCACACTCTTTCCCCTTGGGTGGGGGTTGAGGTCGGGCTCCTTCCCGCCATGCGAGATGCGGTGGAGACAATTGTCCTATATATGTTAGTGGTGAGTTATATACTCTGAACACGGTGTTCCCGGATGCTCTACCCCTCTTTCCTCATGTAACCTATGTACGTTTGAATATATGTAATGTTTAAAATTGCAAAATCTCTAAATAAAGAGTTTAAAAAAAAAAAGAGTGTGAGCTCTGAGGGACAGGGGGTCATGTGACTCTGTCTATGTGCTAGGTAAGCCGGTGGGCCCGGGAAGGGAGGAGCGGCGCCTCTTCACCCGGAACCTGGATGAGGACGGTGTGGGATTTGAGTACTGCATGTTCCATAACAAGGCTGAGCGGAGGGTGGTGTGTATATTCCAGCCCGGGCCCTATCTGGAGGGGCCCCCCGGGTAAGTCACTGTGACCCCGGGAACCCAGGGAGCATTTCCTAATTACTCAGAAATAACGATTTGCTTCCTAGGTACACCCATGGCGGATGCATAGCCACCATTATAGACGCCACGATAGTGTTACCGGTCATTTATTACTATGGAAGTGTCCTGACGGCCAACCTGAACATCAACTACCGCAAGTGAGTGCTGAGAAAGGCGGGTTTTCTTTCTCCCCTATTTGGGATCCCCATGGGTCCCCTGCCGTCCCATGTAGCACGTGCCATTAATGTGGGCAGTCTGTATGTACAGGGGGGAACCATACAAGATAGGCTCTTATTCAGGGTGAGGGTCCGGATTAATGTGGGCAATCTGTATGTACAGGGTGGGGGGAACATACAAGATAGGCTCTTCTTCAGGGTGAGGGTCCGGATTAATGTGAGCAGTCTGTATGTACAGGGGGGGGGGGAACATACAAGATAGGCTCTTATTCAGGGTGAGGGTCCGGATTAATTGACAAGTCCCCAGCATTTGTCATTGTATGTCTCTCTCTCTCTCTCTCAAACCATCTGTAATCATAATTTTTACTCATAGCTACTTTGGATAGGACACTCCATTACAGGAACTCCATTAAAGAGGATCAAAACCCACGCCCCATCAGCCCTGAAATCTATAATATTCCTGGGTCGATCGATTCCTTCCCCCTTGGGCATCCAAAATTGGGATGCCCCGCTGTGTGACACTCCCCAGGTCACCCCGTTCACTTAACTTGCTTCCCGGCGCATACGCGAGTCAGTCCCCGCTATTCCTCTAGCAGAGCCGGCGCGGGCACGCTCCCTGTTATAGGTAAGCGGGGGATGCGCCTGTCAGCGTGTTCGCAGCTGCTGACCTTAGACAAAGGCTTAGACGACGTGACGTCAGCGGCTCAGAGTGTGTTTATTGGACAAGTGGCCGCACATGCGCTGTGGGACCGGAAAGAGGTGAGTTTCATCGGGTGATCTGGGGGGTTTTACACAGTGCCCCCCCCCCCCCCCCCCCCAAGGGCAAGGACCAAAACCCAGAATTTCTTTAAAGTGGACCAAAACCATCCCTGGAGTCTGTGGCTTATTCTCTCCCCCGAGGCATCCCGAAATGGATGCCCTGCTGTGTGAAACCCCCTGGTTTACCTGTAATGCTTACCTTTCAGCTGAGCCCACGGCGCATGTGCTGGCAGCGCCTACATCCCTCGCATCCCTTTGTTGGCCGTAACCCGCTGTAACTGAATGGCTGTGCGTGGCCGCGCACAGCCGATGGCTGCGAGTGATGCCGCTCCCCTCCCATGTGTGTGGTTGGAGATTCCATTGGAGATGATTGGCCGAGCGGCCGGAGAAGATGATTGACCGAGCGGCTGGAGAAGATGATTGGACAGGCGGCCGGAAAAGATGATTGGCCGAGCAGCCAGAGAAGATGATTGGCCGAGAGAAGATGATTGGCCGAGCGGCTGGAGAAGATGATTGGCTGATCAGCCGGAGAAGATGATTGGCCGAGAGAAGATGATTGGCCAAGCGGCTGGAGAAGATGATTGGCCGAGCGGCTGTGCCTATTTCATGGGCTCGGGAGAGGGTAGTGGATTCAGCGGATGGCGGAGGGTTCCCATAGTGGGGCATCCCAAACCGGAGTGCCCCATGGGGACAGACCAAAACCCGGGATAGAGAAAATCTCAGGTTCCAGTCCACTTTAAAGCAGAACAAAACTTACCAAGACTTTTTCCAAGGTTTTGTTCCGTGCCCTTGGAGCATCCCAAATCGGGTTCCCCCATAAAAACTCACCTTTACAGGCTCCAACGGAGCATGTGCAGGCTTTGATCCATTGAGAGCCGCCCACTGTGGCTACATCATGCAGCAGGCGCCCTCATTGACTTGAATGGGGAGCTGCTGCATCCCCGGCTGTGCATGCACTCCCCTCCCGGCCTATCCAAACGGCTGGCGTAGGAGTGCACGCATGATGCAGTGCGGGTTTGCCATTGTAAACTATGAGAGCCGCTTGCCGAATTATGTCAGCTCTGATTGGACGAGAGCCCGCACATGCACCGTTGGAGCCCGAAAAGGTGAGTTTTTTTTTTATGGGCGAACTGGAGGGGTTTCACACAGTGGGGTATCAGAGAGCCTCAAAGAAAAGCCAGGGTCAGCCCTGGAATCTTTTAGATTCTAGGCCAGCCACTGGTGGGTTTTGTTTTGCTTTAAGTGTGCAGCCATTTCTTGGTCCACTCTTGGTTTGAACAAAGCAAGGAAAAGGTAAGTGGCTCTCCAGTGTTGGGCCGGACAGGGTCCTGTAGGGATCCCATATGAACTTTCCCCTCCTCCTCTTGACACCCAATGACAATACAGAGATACGGCCAATGGGAGAACCCCTCTTACTATATATAATATATATACTGTGTGTGGGGGGCGCGCCGCAGGGGCAATCTCACCTCCTCCACTCTGTCTCTCCAGTCCGGTTCCTCTGGGGAGCACTGTGCTCATAGACGGGAGCGTGGACAAGGTGGAGGGACGGAAGATCTACACCAGCTGCCGGGTGCGGAGACATGACGACGCTGTGCTGCACACCGAGGCCACAGGTGAGGGCTGATGGGAAATCTCCTCAACTCTCCTCTCTACTGTCACTCCTTCTCATCTCTCCTCTCCTCTGTCACTACTTCTCATCTCTCCTCTCCTCTGTCACTCCTTCTCATCTCTCCTCTCCTCTGTCACTCCTTCTCATCTCTCCTCTTCTCTGTCACTCCTTCGCATCTCTCCTCTTCTCTGTCACTCCTTCTCATCTCTCCTCTCCTCTGTCACTCCTTCTCATCTCTCCTCTGTCACTCCTTCTCATCTCTCCTCTGTCACTCCTTCTCATCTCTCCTCTTCCTCTGTCACTCCTTCTCATCTCTCCTCTTCTCTGTCACCCCTTCTCATCTCTCCTCTCCTCTGTCACCCCTTCTCATCTCTCCTCTCCTCTGTCACTCCTTCTCATCTCTACTCTCCTCTGTCACTCCTTCTCATCTCTCCTCTGTCACTCCTTCTCATCTCTCCTTTCCTCTGTCACTCCTTCTCATCTCTCCTCTTCTCTGTCACCCCTTCTCATCTCTCCTCTCCTCTGTCACCCCTTCTCATCTCTCCTCTCCTCTGTCACTCCTTCTCATCTCTTCTCTGTCACTCCTTCTCATCTCTCCTCTCCTCTGTCACTCCTTCTCATCTCTTCTCTGTCACTCCTTCTCATCTCTTCTCTGTCACTCCTTCTCATCTCTTCTCTGTCACTCCTTCTCATCTCTCCTCTCCTCTGTCACTCCTTCTCATCTCTCCTCTCCTCTGTCACTCCTTCTCATCTCTCCTCTCCTCTGTCACTCCTTCTCATCTCTCCTCTTCTCTGTCGCTCCTTCTCATCTCTCCTCTCCTCTGTCACTCCTTCTCATCTCTTCTCTGTCACTCCTTCTCATCTCTCCTCTGTCACTCCTTCTCATCTCTACTCTCCTCTGTCACTCCTTCTCATCTCTTCTCTGTCACTCCTTCTCATCTCTTCTCTGTCACTCCTTCTCATCTCTTCTCTGTCACTCCTTCTCATCTCTCCTCTCCTCTGTCACTCCTTCTCATCTCTCCTCTCCTCTGTCACTCCTTCTCATCTCTCCTCTCCTCTGTCACTCCTTCTCATCTCTCCTCTCCTCTGTCACTCCTTCTCATCTCTCCTCTTCTCTGTCACTCCTTCTCATCTCTCCTCTGTCACTCCTTCTCTTCTCTCCTCTCCTCTGTCACTCCTTCTCCTCTCTCCTCTGTCACTCCTTCTCATCTCTCCTCTTCTCTGTCACTGCTTCTCTTCTCTCCTCTCCTCTGTCACTCCTTCTCCTCTCTCCTCTCCTCTGTCACTCCTTCTCATCTCTCTCTTCTCTGTCACTCCTTCTCATCTCTCCTCTTCTCTGTCACTCCTTCTCATCTCTCCTCTTCTCTGTCACTCCTTCTCATCTCTCTGTCACTCCTTCTCATCTCTCCTCTGTCACTCCTTCTCCTCTCTCCTCTCCTCTGTCACTCCTTCTCTCCTCTGTCACTCCTTCTCATCACTCCTCTCCTCTGTCACTCCTTCTCATCTCTCCTCTGCTCTGTCACTCCTTCTCTCCTCTCCTCTGCCACTCCTTCTCATCTCTCCTCTCCTCTGTCACTCCTTCTCATCTCTCCTCTCCTCTGTCACTCCTTCTCATCTCTCCTCTGTCACTCCTTCTCATCTCTCCTCTGTCACTCCTTCTCATCTCTCCTCTCCTCTGTCACTCCTTCTCATCTCTCCTCTGCTCTGTCACTCCTTCTCATCTCACCTCTCCTCTGTCACTCCTTCTTATCTCTCCTCTGTCACTCCTTCTCATCTCTCCTCTCCTCTGTCACTCCTTCTTATCTCTCCTCTGTCACTCCTTCTCATCTCTCCTCTCCTCTGTCACTCCTTCTCATCTCTCCTCTCCTCTGTCACTCCTCATCACTCCTCTCCTCTGTCACTCCTTCTCATCTCACCTCTCCTCTGTCACTCCTTCTTATCTCTCCTCTGTCACTCCTTCTCATCTCTCCTCTCCTCTGTCACTCCTTCTTATCTCTCCTCTGTCACTCCTTCTTATCTCTCTGTACTCCTTCTCATCTCTCCTCTCCTCTGTCACTCCTTCTCATCTCTCCTCTCCTCTGTCACTCCTCATCACTCCTCCCTCTGTCACTCCTTCTCATCTCTCCTCTCCTCTGTCACTCCTTCTTATCTCTCCTCTGTCACTCCTTCTCATCTCTCCTCTCCTCTGTCACTCCTTCTCATCACTCCTCTCCTCTGTCACTCCTTCTCATCTCTCCTCTCCTCTGTCACTCCTTCTCATCTCTCCTCTCCTCTGTCACTCCTTCTCATCACTCCTCTCCTCTGTCACTCTTCTCTCCTCTCCTCTGTCACTCCTTCTCTCCTCTGTCACTCCTTCTCATCTCTCCTCTGTCACTCCTTCTCATCTCTCCTCTCCTCTGTCACTCCTTCTCATCTCTCCTCTCCTCTGTCACTCCTTCTCATCTCTCCTCTCTCTGTCACTCCTTCTCATCTCTCCTCTGCTCTGTCACTCCTTCTCATCTCTCCTCTCCTCTGTCACTCCTTCTCATCTCACCTCTCCTCTGTCACTCCTTCTTATCTCTCCTCTGTCACTCCTTCTCATCTCTCCTCTCCTCTGTCACTCCTTCTTATCTCTCCTCTCCTCTGTCACTCCCTTCTTATCTCTCCTCTGTCACTCCTTCTCATCTCACCTCTCCTCTGTCACTCCTTCTTATCTCTCCTCTGTCACTCCTTCTCATCTCTCCTCTCCTCTGTCACTCCTTCTTATCTCTCCTCCTGTCACTCCTTCTCATCTCTCCTCTCCTCTGTCACTCCTTCTTATCTCTCCTCTGTCACTCCTTCTCATCTCTCCTCTCCTCTGTCACTCCTTCTCATCACTCCTCTCCTCTGTCACTCCTTCTCATCTCTCCTCTCCTCTGTCACTCCTTCTCATCTCTCCTCTCCTCTGTCACTCCTTCTCTCCTCTCCTCTGTCACTCCTTCTCTCCTCTCCTCTGTCACTCCTTCTCATCACTCCTCTCCTCTGTCACTCCTTCTCATCTCTCCTCTCCTCTGTCACTCCTTCTCATCTCTCCTCTCCTCTGTCACTCCTCATCACTCCTCTCCTCTGTCACTCCTTCTCATCTCACCTCTCCTCTGTCACTCCTTCTTATCTCTCCTCTGTCACTCCTTCTCATCTCTCCTCTCCTCTGTCACTCCTTCTTATCTCTCCTCTGTCACTCCTTCTCATCTCTCCTCTCCTCTGTCACTCCTTCTCATCACTCCTCTCCTCTGTCACTCCTTCTCATCTCTCCTCTCCTCTGTCACTCCTTCTCATCTCTCCTCTCCTCTGTCACTCCTTCTCATCTCTCCTCTCCTCTGTCACTCCTTCTTCCCTCTCCTCTGTCACTCCTTCTCATCACTCCTCTCCTCTGTCACTCCTTCTCATCTCTCCTCTCCTCTGTCACTCCTTCTCATCTCTCCTCTCCTCTGTCACTCCTCATCACTCCTCTCCTCTGTCACTCCTTCTTATCTCTCCTCTGTCACTCCTTCTCATCTCTCCTCTCCTCTGTCACTCCTTCTCATCTCTCCTCTGTCACTCCTCATCACTCCTCTCCTCTGTCACTCCTTCTCATCTCTCCTCTCCTCTGTCACTCCTTCTTATCTCTCCTCTGTCACTCCTTCTCATCTCTCCTCTCCTCTGTCACTCCTTCTCATCACTCCTCTCCTCTGTCACTCCTTCTCATCTCTCCTCTCCTCTGTCACTCCTTCTCATCTCTCCTCTCCTCTGTCACTCCTTCTCCTCTCTCCTCTCCTCTGTCACTCCTTCTCTCCTCTCCTCTGTCACTCCTTCTCATCACTCCTCTCCTCTGTCACTCCTTCTCATCTCTCCTCTCCTCTGTCACTCCTTCTCATCACTCCTCTCCTCTGTCACTCCTTCTCATCTCTCCTCTCCTCTGTCACTCCTTCTCATCTCTCCTCTCCTCTGTCACTCCTTCTCATCTCTCCTCTCCTCTGTCACTCCGTTCTCATCACTCCTCTCCTCTGTCACTCTTCTCTCCTCTGTCACTCCTTCTCATCTCTCCTCTCCTCTGTCACTCCTTCTCATCTCTCCTCTCCTCTGTCACTCCTTCTCATCTCTCCTCTCCTCTGTCACTCCTTCTCATCTCTCCTCTCCTCTGTCACTCCTTCTCATCTCTCCTCTGTCGCTCCTTCTCATCTCTCCTCTCCTCTGTTACTCCTTCTCATCTCTCCTCTGCTCTGTCACTCCTTCTCATCTCTCCTCTGCTCTGTCACTCCTTCTCATCTCTCCTCTCCTCTGTCACTCCTTCTCATCTCTCCTCTGCTCTGTCACTCCTTCTCATCTCTCCTCTCCTCTGTCACTCCTTCTCATCTCACCTCTCCTCTGTCACTCCTTCTCATCTCTCCTCTGCTCTGTCACTCCTTCTCATCTCTCCTCTCCTCTGTCACTCCTTATCTCTCCTCTGTCACTCCTTCTCATCTCTCCTCTCCTCTGTCACTCCTTCTTATCTCTCCTCTGTCACTCCTTCTCATCACTCCTCTC
Organism: Gastrophryne carolinensis; assembly: GCA_027917425.1. Classification (NCBI taxonomy): domain Eukaryota; kingdom Metazoa; phylum Chordata; class Amphibia; order Anura; family Microhylidae; genus Gastrophryne; species Gastrophryne carolinensis. Next base: position 158,322,654 of record CM051244.1, on the reverse strand, counting down.
CTCTGTCACTCCTTCTCATCTCTCCTCTCCTCTGTCACTCCTTCTTATCTCTCCTCTGTCACTCCTTCTCATCTCTCCTCTCCTCTGTCACTCCTTCTCATCACTCCTCTCCTCTGTCACTCCTTCTCATCTCTCCTCTCCTCTGTCACTCCTTCTCATCTCTCCTCTCCTCTGTCACTCCTTCTCATCTCTCCTCTCCTCTGTCACTCCTTCTCATCACTCCTCTCCTCTGTTACTCTCTTCTCTCCTCTCCTCTGTCACTCCTTCTCATCTCTCCTCTGCTCTGTCACTCCTTCTCCTCTCTCCTCTCCTCTGTCACTCCTTCTCATCTCTCCTCTCCTCTGTCACTCCTTCTCATCTCTCTCTCCTCTGTCACTCCTTCTCATCACTACTCTCCTCTGTCACTCCTTCTCTCCTCTCCTCTGTCACTCCTTCTCATCTCTCCTCTCCTCTGTCACTCCTTCTCATCTCTCCTCTGCTCTGTCACTCCTTCTCATCTCTCCTCTCCTCTGTCACTCCTTCTCATCTCTCCTCTCCTCTGTCACTCCTTCTCATCTCTCCTCTGCTCTGTCACTCCTTCTCATCTCTCCTCTCCTCTGTCACTCCTTCTCATCTCTCCTCTCCTCTGTCACTCCTTCTCATCTCTCCTCTTGCTCTGTCACTCCTTCTCATCTCTCCTCTGCTCTGTCACTCCTTCTCATCTCTCCTCTCCTCTGTCACTCCTCTCCCTCTGTCACTCCTTCTCATCTCTCCTCTCCTCTGTCACTCCTTCTCATCTCTCCTCTCCTCTGTCACTCCTTCTCATCTCTCCTCTCCTCTGTCACTCCTTCTCATCTCTCCTCTCCTCTGTCACTCCTTCTCATCTCTCCTCTGCTCTGTCACTCCTTCTCATCTCTCCTCTCCTCTGTCACTCCTTCTCATCTCTCCTCTCCTCTGTCACTCCTTCTCATCTCTCCTTTCCTCTGTCACTCATTCTCATCTCTCCTCTCCTCTGTCCACTCCTTCTCATCTCTCCTTTCCTCTGTCACTCCTTCTCATCTTTCCTTTCCTCTGTCACTCCTTCTCATCTCTCCTTTCTCTGTCACTCCTTCTCATCTCTCCTCTGTCACTCCTTCTCATCTCATCTCTACTCTGTCACTCCTTCTCATCTCTCCTCTCCCCTGTCACTCCTTCTCATCTCTCCTCTGTCACTCCTTCTCATCTCTCCTCTCCTCTGTCACTCCTTCTCATCTCTCCTCTCCTCTGCCACTCCTTCTCATCTCTCCTCTGTCACTCCTTCTCATCTCTCCTCTCCTCTGTCACTCCTTCTCATCTCTCCTCTGTCACTCATTCCATCTCTCCTCTCCTCTGTCACTCCTTCTCATCTCTCCTCTCCTCTGTCACTCCTTCTCATCTCTCCTCTCCTCTGTTGCCCCTTCTCATCTCTCCTCTCCTCTGTCACTCTTCTCATCTTCTCCTCTGTCACTCCTTCTCATCTCTCCTCTCCTCTGTCACTCCTTCTCATCTCTCCTCTGTCACTCATTCTCATCTCTCCTCTCCTCTGTCTATCCTCCTTCTCATCTCTCCTCTCCTCTGTCACTCCTTCTCATCTCTCCTCTCCTCTGTTGCCCCTTCTCATCTCTCCTCTCCTCTGTCACTCCTTCTCATCTCTCCTCTGTCACTCCTTCTCATCTCTCCTCTGTCACTCCTTCTCATCTCTCCTCTCCTCTGTCACTCCTTCTCATCTCTCCTCTGTCACTCCTTCTCATCTCCCTCTCCTCTGTCACTCCTTCTCATCTCTCCTCTCCTCTGTTGCCCCTTCTCATCTCTCCTCTCCTCTGTCACTCCTTCTCATCTCTCCTCTCCTCTGTCACTCCTTCTCATCTCTCCTCTCCTCTGTCACTCCTTCTCATCTCTCCTCTCCTCTGTCACTCCTTCTCATCTCTCCTTTCCTCTGTCACTCATTCTCATCTCTCCTCTCCTCTGTCACTCCTTCTCATCTCTCCTTTCCTCTGTCACTCCTTCTCATCTTTCCTTTCCTCTGTCACTTCCTTCTCATCTCTCCTTTCCTCTGTCACTCCTTCTCATCTCTCCTCTGTCACTCCTTCTCATCTCATCTCTACTCTGCCACTCCTTCTCATCTCTCCTCTCCCCTGTCACTCCTTCTCATCTCTCCTCTGTCACTCCTTCTCATCTCTCCTCTCCTCTGTCACTCCTTCTCATGTCTCCTCTGTCACTCCTTCTCATCTTTCCTCTCCTCTGTCACTCCTTCTCATCTCTCCTCTCCTCTGTCACTCCTTCTCATCTCTCCTCTGTCACTCATGTCTCATCTCTCCTCTCCTCTGTCACTCCTTCTCATCTCTCCTCTGTCACTCCTTCTCATCTCTCCTCTCCTCTGTTGCCCCTTCTCATCACTCCTCTCCTCTGTCACTCCTTCTCATCTCTCCTCTGTCACTCCTTCTCATCTCCCTCTCCTCTGTCACTCCTTCTCATCTCTCCTCTCCTCTGTTGCCCCTTTCTCATCTCTCCTCTCCTCTGTCACTCCTTCTCATCTCTCCTCTCCTCTGTCACTCCTTCTTATCTCTCCTCTGTCACTCCTTCTCATCTCTCCTCTCCTCTGTCACTCCTTCTCATCACTCCTCTCCTCTGTCACTCCTTCTCATCTCTCCTCTCCTCTGTCACTCCTCTCTCCTCTCCTCTGTCACTCCTTCTCATCTCTCCTCTCCTCTGTCACTCCTTCTCATGTCTCCTCTGTCACTCCCTTCTCATCTTTCCTCTCCTCTGTCACTCCTTCTCATCTCTCCTCTCCTCTGTCACTCCTTCTTATCTCTCCTCTGTCACTCCTTCTCATCTCTCCTCTCCTCTGTCACTCCTTCTCATCTCTCCTCTCCTCTGTCACTCCTTCTCATCTCTCCTCTCCTCTGTCACTCCTTCTCATCTCTCCTCTGTCACTCCTTCTCATCTCTCCTCTCCTCTGTCACTCCTTCTCATCTCTCCTCTGCTCTGTCACTCCTTCTCATCTCTCCTCTCCTCTGTCACTCCTTCTCATCTCTCCTCTCCTCTGTTGCCCCTTCTCATCTCTCCTCTCCTCTGTCACTCCTTCTCATCTCTCCTCTCCTCTGTCACTCCTTCTTATCTCTCCTCTGTCACTCCTTCTCATCTCTCCTCTCCTCTGTCACTCCTTCTCATCTCTCCTCTCCTCTGTCACTCTCATCACTCCTCTCCTCTGTCACTCCTTCTCATCTCTCCTCTCCTCTGTCACTCCTTCTTATCTCTCCTCTGTCACTCCTTCTCATCACTCCTCTCCTCTGTCACTCCTTCTCATCACTCCTCTGTCACTCCTTCTCATCACTCCTCTCCTCTGTCACTCCTTCTCTCCTCTCCTCTGTCACTCCTTCTCATCACTCCTCTGCTCTGTCACTCCTTCTTATCTCTCCTCTCCTCTGTCACTCCTTCTCATCTCTCCTCTCCTCTGTCACTCCTTCTCATCAACTCCTCTCCTCTGTCAACTCCTTCTCATCTCTCCTCTCCTCTGTCACTCCTTCTCATCCTCTCCTCTCCTCTGTCACTCCTTCTCCCTCTCCTCTCCTCTGTCACTCCTTCTCTCCTCTCCTCTGTCACTCCTTCTCTCCTCTCCTCTGTCACTCCTTCTCTCCTCTCCTCTGTCACTCCTTCTCAATCACTCCTCTCCTCTGTCACTCCTTCTTATCTCTCCTCTCCTCTGTCACTCCTTCTCATCTCTCCTCTCCTCTGTCACTCCTTCTCATCTCTCCTCTCCTCTGTCACTCCTTCTCATCTCTCCTCTCCTCTGTCACTCCTTCTCATCTCTCCTCTCTCCTCTGTCACTCCTTCTCATCACTCCTCTCCTCTGTCACTCCTTCTCTCCTCTCCTCTGTCACTCCTTCTCATCTCTCCTCTGTCACTCCTTCTCATCTCTCCTCTCCTCTGTCACTCCTTCTCATCTCTCCTCTGCTCTGTCACTCCTTCTCATCTCTCCTCTGTCTCTGTCACTCCTTCTCATCTCTCCTCTGCTCTGTCACTCCTTCTCATCTCTCCTCTCCTCTGTCACTCCTTCTCTCCTCTCCTCTGTCACTCCTTCTCATCTCTCCTCTGTCACTCCTTCTCATCTCTCCTCTCCTCTGTCACTCCTTCTCATCTCTCCTCTGCTCTGTCACTCCTTCTCATCTCTCCATCTGCTCTGTCACTCCTTCTCATCTCTCCTCTCCTCTGTCACTCCTTCTCATCTCTCCTCTGCTCTGTCACTCCTTCTCATCTCTCCTCTGCTCTGTCACTCCTTCTCATCTCTCCTCTGCTCTGTCACTCCTTCTCATCTGTATCTTGTTTCCTGTTCTAGGTCTGTTCATTAGAACAAATTGGAGAGAAGGAGAAGCCACAGGCTGAGCGTTGGTACGGTGTGGAATCTCGGAGGTCGTGTTTGCCATCATCTGTCCTCATTCTGCATCGTTGTCACATGTCACCAACCCAAGAGTGACACATGTTCGCAGTATAAGGGTCTCTGCCACTAGAGAGCAGTAGACTGTAGAGTCCAGGTAATCTAGTAACTTCATAGAGAAGCTGCTGGAGGCTGGGCCGGCTCTACCTACCCGTCTTCGCATATCAGCTGTACTGTAGATATTTCTAGAATGTCGCCTCCTGGGTCTGTCCCCCTTCAGATCTATCCCAAGACATTCTGAATACTGCCTGTTATAGAGTGATTGGGGGGGATTCTGCACACTGCCTGTTATACGGGATTGGGGGGGGTTCTGGACACTGCCTGCTATAGGGTGCTTAGAGGGATTCTGCACACTGCTTGTAATATAGGATATGGAGGATTCTGCACACTGCCTGTTGTAGGGGGCTTGGGGGGAATCTGCACACCCCCTGTTTATACGGGATTGGGGGATTCTGCACACTGCCTGTTATACGGGATTGGGGGATTCTGCACACTGCCTGTTATACGGGATTGGGGGATTCTGCACACTGCCTGTTATACGGGATTGGGGGATTCTGCACACTGCCTGTTTATACGGGATTGGGGGATTCTGCACACTGCCTGTTTATACG